>VZSJ01004006.1:132189-264778 GCA_013398405.1 Pheucticus melanocephalus | reverse complement strand
TTTTTTTTCTATTTTACTAAATACAAAATATCTATGTGTGGTACACTGTAAAGTCTGGGATTTTTTTTATAAATGTAAGTTATGGCACTCATATTTAGGCTTTCCTATGAATTTGCTTTAATAATGGGACCAAATATAACACACAAACTAAAAAATTAATTTAATTGTTCCCCTTCTTGCCACTGTCAGGTCAAGATCTGTAAGACTAACATGTACCTGGTCCTATTTATATATTTATTTTTAATTATCTATTATCTGAGATTTTTTTGTTACAGTTAATGAGTCAGAGCTTGAAGCCTGAATAATTTGTTCTCAGTTTATTTAGGGTTTCTGAAACAGAAAAGATAAGAAAGAACAAAGAAATAATTTCTTCCTGCCACTTGTGCTGAAATGAAGTTAGTTTACCCTTTCTCCTTGTATGAAATATTCTTAAAGTACTGCTTTTTTTTTGTATTTTGTTATTCCAGGACTCTGTGTGGCAACCCTCCCCACTTTTTCTCTCATATACTTCAGTGATGGTATTTTTTTCTTTGTTCCAGATAAAAGAAAGTTTTGCTGCTTTTATTCAAATCCTAGAGAGCTGGACAGCTGCCAGAGTTTCCATCAGATACCTTAAGCTCTAATTGCTCTCAGCTCATTTGGAGTTTCAGTTCCCCTATGTCATAGGAAACAAATATTTTACTAACAAGCCTTCAAGCTTTTATAAATACATGACAACAGTAATCATTAGCATGTCCTGGGCTACTGTTTGTGTGTTTTGAGTGCATAGTTAAAAACATTCAAGCTCTTAGATATATCCAGAGACTGTGTAAAAAAAGTACAATAACTGGTGTTTTGACTTACTCCATTTTACAGACATAGTATTTTGCATCAGTGGTGTATTGAGTTATACTGGAAGTGTTCAAGACCAGTTGGATGAGGTTTGGAGCAACCTGGTCTACAGGAAGATGTCCATGCCCTGTCGTAAATAGCTACAACTAAATAAAATTAGTCCCACTCCATGTATGTGTGTATTCATACAAGTATATGTCCATCTTTCATGATATATCTTTGAGCACCACCACATCCAACAGACCTTGAAGGGAAGTCGTCTTTTTGTTTGAGTCTTGGAATCTGTGTTAGCATCTTTCAGTAGTGCAGTTCTTTATCTGACTCATGTCAGAGCTCCTATTTCAGTGTTTTGTATATATGAAATCATGGACTGATTTGGGTTGGAAGGGTCCTTACAGATCATCCAGTTCACCCACCTGCCACAGGATAACTTCCACTAGACCATGTTGCTCTAAGCCCTGTCCGATCTGATCTTCAACACTTCAAAGGATAGAGCTGACAGCTTTTCTTGGCAACCTGTCTTAACACCCTCACAGGGAAGAACTTTATCCTAATATTTGATCCAAATCTACACCCTATCAGTTTAATGCAAACTTCAAGCTAGCATCCCATTCAGGTTCTGATTTCCCATACAGCAGCCATTTCAGACAGTTGTAACTGAAGGATGATCTCTGTCCCCACCTGCCTTCCAAGGCATTTCTGGGAGACCACATATGCTGGCAGTTTCCTTTTATTTATGCCTTTTTGGGTTTTGCAAAAAGATGCATTAATTTCTTTTTATTGCTTTTTCCTATTCATAAGGGCATTAGCACTCAGAGAGACTGTCTGTGAACAACAGCAGTTTTAAGCATGAGCTTGTTGTGATCCACACATCTATCACTTATGAATTAAGAAGAAGAAATAAGTAAATCAGGTGGTATTAGAGCAATGCAATAATATATTATTAGATTCTTTTGGTAAAATAATATCTGAAGATTGAAACACTATGTGCATGATGTCACCTCTCTTTATTATGAGAATGAACCAACTGCTCTAGACCATTCATGATTTCTTTCAAAACTGAAATTATGCTCTTTTAGTCTCCAGCTAGTGGAAAGGTGTCAGGTGCAGTAGTGTTATGTGACTTTCACTTTTAAGCCACTATTTAATTAATTACTTTGTAATTATTCTTGCCTATTTGTATTTGTTCAAAGCAACTGATTTCATTTATAGTAAAAAAATCCATGCCCTTCATATACTTAATTTTTATGCAACAGAGTTCTCGTGGTTGATGTTTCTCTGGTGGCTTTCATTCTGCTGTTTCTATTTACATATTTTAAATCATCAATATTCAAATGCACAGTGTACGTTAGAAGACTTAAAAGTATATAATTAGTTTAAAACTTGCAAGATAACCTGCAGAACTACTTGCATCAGAGTGGCCAGAGTAAGATTCCCAGAAACTAGTTGTGAGCAGTGTCCAGGTTTTGTTCATCCCATATGCTACACCAGAATGTGAAACTTTTGCATATATATGACTTTTGCACCCTTATGTTCTCTGAAGAAAAGATCATAGATTGCAATCACACATGTATTTAAAATATAAGTATACAGATGATATTGTAATTAAATGACAGAAAAGATAAGACTGTTATCCTGTCCATTGCAGTTGAGGGAATTCTTTATACAATTAATAGAGGGTCAGAAGGACCTCCAGTGTGTCATGAGATAGATATTAAAGAGGGGGTGAATAATCCTTTGGAGATTATTTAGTGACAATACGGGGCACCACTGTAATGTAAACTAAGTCAACTTCTAGATTGCTCTAATATGAACTCCCTTTTTTTTCATTCAGAAGCACTAAACCACTTACTGCCAAGATGTGTTGATGATAGGAAAAGATAAAAAGCAAGATTTTTTTTAAGTATTAATTAGGATTTTATAACTCCAACAAAAAGGAAATATGTACATTGACTTCAGCAGGCTTTGAATCTTGTCTTCAGATTTTATCAAGGGAGTTCACCATATGCAAAGATGTATTCACACTGTCAAGTACTAGCACTCACTATACAAGATTTGTGAATGCTTCTTCTCATCATATCATCTGTCTCTGAGACTTTATGGTTTAGGCTTTGTGAGATTGCTTGAACAGAGGAATGTCATATTCCAGCAAAAGAGTAAATGTTCCTCTGGGTGAAGCTGAATCAAATCATGTCTGTTAGTCACTGAGGAGCTGTCTGTGTACAGTACAGTAATAAATGTAAAGCAAGTAATCCTTACTTTGCTTGTTTTGTAAAGACATAGAAATATTTATATTTTAAAAAGAACCAAAGCCAAGAAGCAGACACTAACATCCCTTAGGTATGCAGTCCTGGTTTCTTAAGATCTGTTTCATCTTCTAAAATGAAAGTGTTTTTCTTTGCTCCAAGCCTGACATGCAGCCTTGCATACCTTTTAGTAATGCTGTTAGATTCAGCCTCTCATACTCAGCGTCTTTCACAATGTAGAATTATGGTATGAATTAAATTTTACTTATTTCATACTTACTGGAAATAAGTACACACCTAGTGGAAGGTTTCCCTTACCATGACATATGGTTTGGAACAAAATCATCTGTAAGGTCCCTTCAACCCAACTTATTCTATGAAATCTGACCTTGTTTCCTTGCACATTTGTAGCATATATGCATAACTCATTTACCCCTTTGCTTCTTCAGCCTGGGTAACTCTTCAGAGCCATAACTATCTGCTAGTCCTGCAGACCTTGTGGATTTCTTTTTTTCTGTAGAAGAATCAATAATATTTCTAGACTAGCTCTAATATAACACAGTAAAAAAATACAAAACTAAACCAACAACCAAAAGACTTCTTTCTTCTCTGCAATGCTATTCTTATTGTAAATTTGGTTTATCAATACTTTACCACTCAACCAAACTCTGAGTTATATAAGAGATTTATTTGGATAAGTACTTTGGGATAGTTGTGGTTTTGGATTTTTGGGTTTTTTGTTTGCTTGTTTTTGTTTTTTTCTAGTATGACAAGTGAACCCCATTGGGCTTACTATAGCAGTGCTTCTGGGACTGACTGCGAGATGTTTCAGCTGTCATTGCTCCTTACAGTTCTGGGGTTTGGGTTCTGCTTTCAAAACAATATATGAAGCCTTAAGTTGGAATGTAGCAGACATTCATGTGACAATATATTCACATTGATATTGATTTACAATACTGTTTATTTTACAAGACTGGCAGGAAGCAACACCTTAGCATTTAAATACCCTCCCTGCATGCAGCTCTGACAAAACAAGTTACAGATTCATTCGAACTTTTTTCCCCCACCCCCCCTTTCAAATGCAAGTATCTCTGGAATCATCTTCTGTAATCAAGTAGGGAAAAAATTCTACAAGCTCATCGGATGGTGCTTGACCTTTTGGGCATTTTCTTCACTTTGAAGTGTTATTTAGCACTTACTGAGATTAAGTTCTCTTTCTTTAGGCACCCCTTGCTTTCCTAATATTTCAGTAATCATTTCTTCTCAGGCTTTGGCTTCCACTATTTATTTATTAACCTCAAAAAATGTGCTTCTTGTAGTGATTTTGCTGATACAACATTTGTCCTCTATGGATCCCTCTGAAGGTACTCCTGAAGCTATCAAAGTCACCAACTAAAAGTGAATTCTTGTGGTTAACTTGATCTTATTCTTCTAAAGGGCATTACTTTACACATCTTAATATTTTTAGTGTAAGAGCTCTGCGTGTCTTTATCTTCCTCCCTTTATATTTATTTATTTAGTGCAGTCTGGATCATATTTAGCAAAACAAATTAGTGAAATAATTGGTAGACTCAATTGTCTACCCTCTGCTTTTCTACAAAATATTTGTTTGAAGGGGATCAGTAGGGCTAAGTGACTGGGATCAGTCATGTTTTCAGACATGGAACCAGCTCAGAAAGCATTCTCTCTTGCCTGAGCTAAAGCATTTTTAATGCTGTCATGATGTCATGGTGGGGAGGTATCACTTTGGTCACATTGGGTCAGCTGTGCTGGCTGTGTCCCATCCCAGCTTGTTTGCAGTGGGGCAGAGGGGGTAAACAGAGAAAACAGGAGTGCACTGTGAGCACTGTTGACACTGATCTGCTATCAAAGCTTCTTTAGCCTGAAATCCAAAGCACATGACTTTATGAGTTGCTGTGAAGATAATGATCTCCATCCCACCTAGACCCAGCCCAATCATTAATAATGAAAAATCACTTACTATAGGAGAGAAGACGAAACTTTATGTAGAGCCCTACAATTTCTTTTTTAGTGATGTGCCATTTAATTGTTTTTAAATAATGAAAAATATTCCATCCACTTTCTGTGGGGCAGCTGAAAATAATATCCTTTTGTGGAAGATTTCTGCAAATCTTTATTTATTCTGAAACAAAGTAATTTTCTTAATAGTGAGGAGGGATAAATTGCAAAGCAAGTTCATTATTTTTGCAAGAGGATGCTTGTAAAATTAGTTATCTTGCTCCAAGGTGAGCTAAAAGCAATGTATTATTTTAAAGAAAAGACACACACAAAATCCCTCAAAACTCTAAACAAAAATACATCCCAAGAAGTATATAAATAGCACAGAGGGAAAATGTTTAGGATAAGGTGTAATTTATCCAGTGTAAAGTTAAATCATAGCTTTATATTGTAATCCAATTTAAATTTTGTGCAAGGTCCACAGGTGCTGCTGTTAGAGTTGAAGGACATTACAGAAACATCCTGATTGCTAACCTAGGGACAACTGATAACTTAAAATTTCTCTGATACTAATCTGTGAAGAGGGAATTATATATTAAAATTAGAGACAATCTCTAATATGATAAAAATTGTATGAGTCATTTAACAGAAACAGGCTGTGTCAGCATCTTATTCTAAAAATATGTAGCTGACTGTGTTTGAATAGCACAGACTGGTCAGTCTGGACTGGGGCATAATCTTCACCTTTCATAATCTGCAAAATAAATTACTTCATAGAGAGCACTGTAAGTATAGAAACATTATGGGAAAAAGTCTTTCCTAGTAAATTTGTTGATTTTTGTGTACTGAGGTCCATGGATTCCCTAGAGCATCAGACACCAGCATCTCTGAAAGGACAAAGAAATGACTACCACTTTAATAATAAATCTCCCACCTATTCTAGTTCAGAAAATCTATAGTGGTGCATACAGAGTGTGCTTTTACATGCTTGAAAGAGGTTGTAATAGACAAATGCACCAAGTTTTGAAAGTCTTGAAACCAAAAATCACCATTCGCTGTCATAGTGGATGTAGCCAGTTTTCACCTCAGTGAAAAAAAAAACAAACCTTTAACCATGGTATAGAGGATAACATGGTGAAATGGCTTACTTATCACCTTCTCACTTTTTCAGATTTCATCACAATTTCTTTAAGGTAATGAATGCTGTTCTTAGCCTCTCTTACTTTTCTGACTATACAGGTTCAAATTCATACAGGAATGCCCATAATCTTTAAAGAAATCTTCATTCATACTAACAACTCATCCAAATTGCAGTTCTATAAACTGTTCAACCTGGTCAAACTGAAGCCATTGGAACTCACATCCATCACAAGAGTGTCATGGTCCAGTTTTTAAAGTTATTAGAAATGCCTCTGCCTGGATTAACATGCAAATGCAACCATATGCTAGCATCAATAGTATAAGTTTTATTTAGTAATAAATATGAGAGAGAACAAGAAAAGGAGAGTACAAGAAAGAGAGAGAGAAAAATAGAAGAGAGGCTGGGGGAACAGAAAGAGAGTGACAGAGACAGATTAAAAGAAATATCACCACTCCATGGATCTCACTGGCATCCCGATGACTCTCTCCAGGTGATCTTCTTGGTGGTGAGGGTCTCCCGAAAAGCATAGAATCTAATGATTAATATATGCTCAGGCCAGATGGGAATGCCCAGGTACCTCTCCTGGAGGGGGGGTGGGGGTAGGAGGGATGCAGTTTGACACTGCCCTGCAGCAGACTGGGTTGGTTACATTACTTTGCCTCATGAGTCGTGAGCAGTGCTGTGGTGCAAGGCCTCAAGAATGAGTCTGAGGAGTACTTGCAGGGGAGGGGGGTGGAGGCTTTGATGAATTATTACACACCATCAGCTGCCTCCCATGTGAACGTCCCATTGATGTGGCCTTCCCAGGGTTTGGGCTTCATAGATGGGCCAGTTTCTGTAAGGGAGGATGGGTGTTCCGTGCCTCTGACCAGAGGTTACACCACACACTTGAAACCTCCTCCCCCACTGCATTTCAGGGGGAGATTGTGTAAAGCTGGCATGCATCCAAGCTGGAATAAAACATACCTGCTTTACAATATTAATTGTGAAGTCCTTATTCCACAACACAGAAGGAGGCCACTGAAACCAGTCCCAGCCAAGCACCCAGACAATTAGCTGTGGGAAGGAGGGGGCTGTGGGGGACTCACTGTGAACTTCAGAGGGGATGCAGCTTATCTCTCCTGCCCCTCTTTTACAGGCTTCTGCCACGAAGCCCTGACTGAAATAAACGTCATCTCTCCCAAGGTGACGCAGAGGAGGAGAACAATGTGCAGCTTTGTCCACTGGGAGCAGAGCTAGGGGGGGTTCAGACCTCGTAGGAATCTCGTGGGCATGACCCCAAAATCTTGAAATGCGCACTTTGAGTCCCCAGGTCTTGGTGCTGGGATGACTCTCAGTCAGGGTGAGGGGGGGGGGGGGGGGGGGGGGGGGGGGGAGGGCGAAGGCTCCTCCCTGCAGGCTCAGCACACTGTGCCTCATACCTAGAGACCACTCCAGTTTCTCAAATCTATATTGGCTCGTTGTTTTGGGGGTCTCTTCAGTAGCTTTGGAGTGGCAGCTTCCCATTGCATGCTGGTCTCGAAGTTATTTTGCATGCCCCCCCCCTTGTCTCGTCTCTTTCTTCACTGTTTGCGGAGGTCCCCACGCCTTCACTGCTTGGGGGAGACGGGCTATCAACCTAGCCCGGCTAGGGCTGTTACCGACACAAAAAGAACTATTAATGACAATTACTTGTAATTACCATAACAAACAAGGTCTAGTCACAGGTGGGACTAGTTTTTGTAACTTTTTCTCTTCACAAAAAAATAGGCAGATTTTTGTTTATAACACTGACTGTAGAAGTTTCTGACACTAAAGCAGGTGGGATGACACTAAAGCTGAGTGGGATGGTCTCGCTAGCCATTCAGGTGCAGGGCGAGGCTTCCTCTAGCCATCAGAGGTGCAATTAAAAGAAGGCTCTAGAGAGCACAGCCAACAGGAGCGGGCCAACAGGGGCGTGGCACGGTTCTAAGGGCACGCCACAACAATTTGCTTGGCAGTTCACACAGGCAGGGCAAGCAGGCAGAGATGCAGGCATCCTCCTGCTAGTGGCATTTTTATTTTATTTAGCTTCATTTTGGTTGGTGTTTTTTGTTTGGTCAGTTGGTTTGTTTTTTTTGTTGTTTTTTGCTTCAGCAATGGTCTCCAACTGATCAAAAGCTATAGCTAGTAAAAGTGACCAAGATGAACAGAACACTCCAAGAAGGACGCATCTGTCCAGACCCCGTCCTCTACAGTATGTTTGAGCCTATGAGCAGTACCAGGGGATGGTGCAAAAGACACGTGCCTGCTGTGTGAACAGGTGAATGATCTCAGTCTGGTGGCTGAGCTTAAGGAGGAAGTACAAAGACTAAGGAGTATTAGGAACAATGAAAGGGAAATGGACTGGTGGAGTTTCACCCTTCCATCTTCCATCATCCATGAGAGAAGCCCACCACACGTCAGAGGACTCCCATGCCTCCTACCATCAGGCAGTAGGAGGAGACCTAGTTAATGAAGGTGAGTGGAAATGGGTCCCTCCTCAGGGACGTAATGAAAATTCCTCCCAATCCCCCATCACCTACCCAGGCCCTGAATCCAGAAGGCCCTGAATCCAGGGTCAGCCAGATGACATTGAAGAAAATTATCTGCCTCAAGAACCTCCAATTTACACTTCATTTGTCAGATGGATCACTGCCTCTAGCATTAGAAAGAAAAGAAGGTTACTTGTAGTAGGTGACCCCCCTTTGAGGGGAACAGAGGGGTCTGTATGTCAATTGAACCCATCCCCCAGGGATGTCTGCTGCCTTCCTGGGGCCTGGGTAATGCATGTCACCAGGAGACTCCCTGGGCTGATTCAACCCTCTGATTATTACCCACAGCTGATACTCCAGGCTGGCAGTGATAAGATTGAAAAAAAGAGTACCAGGACAATTAAAAGAGACTTCAGGGCTCTTGGTCAAGGGGTTGATGGGGCAGGAGCACAGGTGGTGCTCTGCTCAGACCCTTCAGTGACAGAGACATACGATGAAAGGAGCAGGAGAACCCACGTTATCAGGTAGTGGCTTAAAGGCTGGTGTCATCGGCAGAATTTTGGGTTCTTTGATCATGGGTCAATTTTCAGGGCACCTGGCCTGCTAGAGCCAGATGGGCTCCGTCTATCTGTTAGGTCAAGGGGATTCTAGCCCACAAATTGGCAAAACTCATTGAGGGGGCCTTAAACTAGGTTTGTAGGGGGAAGGGGATGCAACTAGGCTCTCCAGAAACAAGCCCAAGGGTGGTAAGCCAGAGTCACAGGTAAAACCAGCAGCCCAGTTGAAGTGCATGTATACTAATGCACACGGCATGGGTAACAAACAAGAGGAGCTGGAAGCCATGGTACAGCTTGGTGGAGTCGTCATCATAGAAACGTGGTCAGACAACACACATAACCGGAGTGCTGCAATGGATGGCTACAAGCTCTTGCAGCACAGAAACAGGAGAGAGAGAAGAGGTGGTTGGGTGACTATAATATAAGGAGGTTCTTGACACCACGGAAATTGAAACTAACAACAATAAATTCAAGTGCCTATTGGTAAGAATCAGGGGGAAGGCTAATAAGGCTAACATCCTGGTGAAAGTCTGTTATAGACCACCCAGCCAGGAAGAAGAGGTGGATAACTACAAGCAGCTGGAGGATGTTTCAAAATCACCAGCCCTTGTTCCTGTAGGTGACTTTAACCTACCAGACATCTGCTGGGAACTCAACACAGCAGAGAAGAGACAGTCTAGGAGGTTCTTAGAGTATGTGGAGGGCAACTTCTTATCACAGCTTGTGAGTGAGTCTGCCAGGGGAGGGACTACATTAGACCTGCTGTTTGCAAACAGAGATGGGCTGATAGGAGATGTGGTGGTTGGAGGCCATCTAGGGCACAGTGTTCATAAAATTCTAGAGTTTTCAATATTTGGTGAAACAAGGAGGGACACCAAAAAAACTGACACACTGGACTTCTGGAAGGCAGACATAGGCCTATTCAAGAAAATTATTCGAAGAGTTCCTTGGGAAGCAGCCCTTAAGAACAAAGGAGTCCCGGACGAATGGGTGTGCTTCAAAACTGAAATCTTGAAGGCACAGGAACAGATTGTCCCTATGTGTCAAAAGATGAGTTGAAGAGGAAAACAACCAGGCTGGAGGGGCAAGGAGCTCTTGAAGGAGCTAAGGAAAGAAAAGAGGGTGTATCACCTTTGGAAGGAGAGTCAGGTAAATCAGGAAATATTTAGGGGGTTGCTAGGGCATGTAGGAAAAAAAAATTAGAGAGGCAAAAGCCCAGTTAGAACTCAAACTGGCAACTTCTGTGGACAATAAAAATATTTTTATATATATAATAATGGGAAAAGGAAGGGTAAAGACAATCTCTATTCTCTATTAGATGTAGGACAGAATTTAGTAACTAAAGATGAGGAAAAAGCAGAGGTACTGAACACCTTTTTTGCCTCAGTTTTCAACAGAAAGACAGGTTGTCCTCAGGACAACTTCCTCCTGGGCTGGTAGATGGTGTCAGGGAGCAGAACAGCCCGCCTATTACCCAGGAGGAAACAGTCAGAGACCTGCTGAACCACTTACCTCATAAATCTGTGGGACCATAAGATGGGATCCATCCTAGGATGATGAGGGAGCTGGCAGATGAGCTTGCAAAGCCACTCTCCATCATTTACCATCAGCCCTGGCTCACTGAGGGGGTCCCAGATGAGTGGAAGATGGCCAATGTGCTGCCCATCCACAAGAAGAGCCAGAAGGATTCAGGGAACTACAGGCCAGTGAACCTGACCTCAGTACCTGGCAAGGTTATGGAACGCATCATCTTGAGTGCCACCACGTGGCACCTACAGGATGGCGAGGGTATTCGACCCAGCCAGCATGGGTTTAGGAGGAGTAAGACGTGCTTGGCCAACCTGATCTCCTTTTACGACTAGGTGATCCACCTGGTGGATGCAGGAAAGGCTGTGGATGTTGTCCATCTGGACTTCAGCAAAGCTTTTGACACTGTCTCCCACAGCATACTTCTGGAAAAGATGGCAGCCCACAGCTCGGGCAGGTGCACTCTTTGCTGGGTTAAGAACTGGCTGGATGGCCAGGCTCAGAGAGTGGTGGTAAATGGTGCTGCATCTAGTTTGTGGCCAGTCACAGTTGGGGTCCCCCAGGGGTAAGTGCTGGAGCCAGTCCTGTTTAATATCTTAACTGATGATGTGGATGAGGGGATTGAATTTATTGATTCCATCAATAAATTTGCTGGTGACACCAAGCTGGGAGCATGTGTCAATCTGTTGGGGGGTAGGAGGGCTCTGGACAGGCTGGATAGATGGGCTGAGTCCAATAACATGAAGTTATTGCTGCCATGTCCTGCCACTTTGGCCACAACCAGCCCCTGCAATGCTACAGGCTGGGGACAGAGAGGCTGGACAGTGCCCAGGTAGAAAGGGACCTGGGAGTACTGGTCAACAGCCAAGTGAATATAAGCTAACAGTGTGCCAGGTGGCCAAAAGGGCCAATGGCATCCTGATCTGTATCAAGACCAGGGAAGTAATTCTTCCTCTGTACTCAGCACTGGTGAGGCAATACCTTGAGTACTATGTCCAGTTCAGGGCCCCTTGGTTTAGGAAGGATGTTGAGATGCTCAAACAGGTCCAGAGGAGGGCAACAAGGATGGTGAAGGTCTTGGAACACAAGCCCTCTGAAGAATGGCTGAGGACGGTAGGGTTGTTTAGCCTGGAAAAAAGGAGATGCAGAGGTGACCTTATCACTCTCTACAACTACCTGGGAGGTGGTTATAATCAGGTGGGGATCTTCTGCCAGGAAACAACTGACAGAACGAGAGGGCACAGTCTTAAGCTGCGCCAAGGGAAGTTTAGATTAGACATTAAAAAAAAATTCTTCACTGGAAGAGTGATTGCACGCTAGAATCATCTGCCCAGGGAGGTGGTGGAATCACTGCCCCTGGATGTGTTTAAAGAAAAATTTTACATGGCACTCAGTGCCATGTTTTAGTTGATGAGGAGGTGTTAGGTAGTGTAAATTGCTGATCTCTCCTGGGGCAGTTCGGGTCCGATCCAGCCTTAGCCCCTTGCAGCCTTTACAAGGACAAAAGTAAAAGACTTGAAGTGCTCTTCTCCTCTGGGCTAAAAAATCCCACAGCTTTATTGTGGAATTACTCCAGGGGGTCCGCGATGGGGAAGAGAGCAGTGTCCCAGGGGAAAAAGAGGGCGAATGCCTGATAGTGGGAGACTTTTAAACCCGGGGGAATGGGGGGCGGAGGAAGAGGACCACAGCCAATGGGGTACAAAGGGGCAAGGGGAAAAGTAAACCTGGGACAAACCATTACCACCAGGGCGTTTGGGGGGAAAGGGGAAATGGGACAGACCATTGCAAGTTACCAAATACCCAGTGCAAAAACAACTACTAAATTGACTATTTAGTGCAAAACAAGAAGGTAGGACTACATGATCTTAAAGGTCTTTCCCAACCTAGTTAATTCTGATTCCGTCACTTGTCCCAGGCCCATTTGCTGCCTGCCATGGTCAAGTCAAGGAGAACTGTTTCAGAATTACTGCCAGGTTGTGTGATAGAGGGAGTTGCAGAATATGCCACTCAGCTCTCTCAGGAAGGAAGGTGCCATCCAGCAGAGGAAAGGCGCGGCAAGGAAAGGTAGTCACTGCAAACCACAGCCAAGTCCATTGGCGCTCCACTACTTGCCTCCCTGCTCTTGCCCTGGTGCTGAAAACCACCAGTGGTATCTTAGTGGGCTTCAGAACAGCACCTAGGCCTAAATCCTACTAGCATCAACATTTCTTAGAGTCTTGGAGGTTCCTGAGCAATGGCTTTTTTCCTCACTTTTGGCAACTCAAATCAGTCTTGTCTGTAGAAAAGAGGAACCTGAGTGAGTTTTGGAGTTTCCTGAAAGGAACTAATCCCTGGGACAGCAAGCAGCATTCCCACAGTGCAGTCAGGGTAAAAATTCCAGCAAACTGAAGACTCCAGGATGAATGGATTAGTGGGGTTACAGACCATATTTGCCTGTCGTAACCAGGTCATGAAGATGGAATGCAAATGGCCTCCTCCTCCAATTTCAGGGTGTTTCTGGGCACCAGAGAAATCCTGCTTGAGCCTGTGAAGCAATGAGTTTGGAAAAGAATGGGTCATTCTGGTTTTTTTTGAGCAGCATCTGTTTTTTAAATCAGCTGTTCCTCTGTTCAGCATGGTATCTCTGACCATTGCAACACAATGGCAAGGACTATTTCAGAATGGCTTTTGCAAGTGTCAGCTGTCCTGAGTGGGACTTGCAGTAAAACTCTGTAAAACATCAATACTGTTGGCAGATTGTATTCCTTGTCACCTTGTGTATAAGCTATACATACTCTTCTGAATTGTCCATTGTTTCTTAGAGATGTAAAGTCCTATTTCTTGGGGTTTAGGGATGGTTTGGAATTGAGGGTCTCCTTCTTTCATCTGCTCCATGCTGGCTTTGGAATAGTGCCCAGTGCCCAGCTTTTGCCAAGCTGTGATACTTCTATATGAGGAAGAAAGGGCAATTGCATTTCCAGCAAAACTCAAGGAAGAGTGGGGTAGCCAAAATATCCTGTACAGCTTTCAGCTGTGACTATAGAGTGTTTCAGTTCCGGCCCAACACAGGGCAGAGACTCTTCTGTGACTGCTCCCCTTCCAGGTGCTCATGGATAAATAGGTACAAGGCTCTGCAAGCAGAACAGAACAATGTGGGGATGTCTGCTGGCAATATAGTGCAGAGAAGAGCAAACAAGGTTCCTGGAGGTTCCTGGAGTGTGTGACAGAGAACTTCTGACACCTGGTAACCAAGTGAGTGAAGGATGGTGATGCTGGGCCTGCTGTTTGTGAGCACAGGACTGGTAAATGACAGGAGGGTTGGATGCTGTCTTGGGCTCAGCAGTCATAAAATGGTCATTTTTGATTCTCCGAGAAGATGGGGATGAGCAGAACTGCTTCCTGGAGCTGTCCTGCTCAGTCTGGAGAGGGAGCCCCCACCTCTGCTTGGTGCATAACCTCCAGGAGCCCAGGGCCTGTCACCTGAAACCTAAGCTGGCACTGAGAGTGGCCAGGTGCCTTGGGCTGATTCGACACTACTGCAAATAGGAGGCAACAGTGGCAGGTGGTTGTTTTGAAAGACAGCTCTTTTTACTGCTGTCTGTCTCATTTGTCCCGCCACACTCAGTCATATGCATAAGGTATGGGAACTGCTGCTACTCCCACTGAAGTCAGCACAGATTTTGGTGCTTTGCTGCCATGAGAGCAGAACTAGTTGTTTACAAAGTGGGTACCTATAGTCCCCTGAGTCTTGAGGCCAGAGGGGTCCCTCAGTTGCATGAAAAGCTGAGCTGGACAGAAGTGGGTCAATAGAGCAAACAGGTACCATGCAAGTCTCTTCTGTCTGGATCCTCTGAGACTGTAGGGGCACAAATGCAGTGACTTTTAGTCATTTTGTGGATATCCAAGTGAAGTGATGCTGCTGAATCCGTCTGTAGCACAGCACCAGAAGAATAGCTTCTCAGTTCCTCACGTACATTGATCCTCAGTGTTGTCCTCTTATGAGGGAGAGAAAAACTGGCTTAAAAGTGATGGGAGAGTGAAAGATGCTTCCAAACTTTCTTCCTTCCTTCTGTTCATTACAGGTAGATCTCTGTGGCTCACGGATTTGCCCAGGAAAATTCTCAGACGTTTTCACAGGCCACAGATATTTATTGGAGATATCATACCACAGCAAGAACAGGTTTCTTGCTTGTCTTTTCCCTTTTTTTTTCATGAATCATGAATTTTGGATGCCTAAAGCTTGAGTGTCCCCATGACAAGTGCAGAGGCTAGGGAGACATTCATCTCATATGTGTTTGCATAGCTTGACACTTGAATAGCTTTTGTGTTGTCAACACCTCAGGGACACATCCTCTAAGCGCCCATGTCCTGTGCATGGCAGGGGGTGTCCTTGAAGCAGCCATCAGAATGTGGATTCACCCATAGGTGTGTCTGCCCATTCTCCCCACTTTGACCATTTTTCCTACCGTCTCAAAAAGCCAGACCTTCTCAAAAAAAAGTTTCCTGTCTGTAGGAGAGTGTTGGGTTGTGTTGTTGAGTTGTTCTGCTCTCCCCCGGCCTAAGTTGGTTTATTCTGTTTCCCCCAAGTTATAATGGTTCTGCCCAGGTTCTCCCTCCCTCGCTATATGTCTGTCACTCCAGTCCCCATGGAGACCAATGTATCCATCTATTCCCCTCCCCGGTTACCCTGGAAACCTTATGTATCCTTCCCTCGACCCCTCCTCAGCTCTCTGGCAGTCAATCCTTGCCACCACCCTTCCCACCAGAACCTTCTGCCCAGGGCTTGGAGTGATTGGTTCAGAGGCTGGGGCCCCTCCCTAAGTTGTTTCCATTGGCCCTGCCTGTGTGTCAATCTCATGTACCCCACTCCCCCCTGGACTCCCATTGGCTTCCCCTTTGTTTCCACCCCCTACCGCCCACTCCCTTTATAAGTTCATGTAACCCCGCCCCCTTCCTCTTCGGTCTTTGGTTGGTTCTTGTTCTCTCCAGACTTGAATAAACTGGACTTGCCCTAACCGAAGAGTGCTCTGTTCCTTCTGCGACTAGAAGCTTTAAGGCGGCCACGTCTCCTACCAAGGCAGCACTGCCACTTTCACGTGGGGTGCTGGCCTTAGGCGCTGTGCCCAACAGCAGGGTCGGGAGAGTGCCCCCCTGACTGCAAGCAGTGCTGGCTAGCTTGCTGGGACGTACCATCTAAGGGTGTGGGTGAAGGGGCCCTGCTTGGAGCTTCAGCTGCAGCTCGCAGCACGCTCAAAAGAGTAGCTCCAAAGAGGAGCCCAAAAGAGAGAGAGAGTGTAGGAGAGAGCAAGAGGAAAAGAGAGGGTGAAAGAAAGGAATAAGAATGGACAAAAGAGAGCAAAAGAGTGAAGTTCCCATTACAATACAATAAATCTTCTTCTGTACTGAATATTCTAATTTTCACTAATGCAGTACAAGATAGAAATCCTATAGCATCTACATACAGCCTATAAGAATCATTACATTACCATACTGTGTTACATTTTAAACTGTAAAAACTACTCTTTGGACCCCTTCTGCCAAGCTAGTAGGGTCTGCTCTGACCCTTGGACCTGTCTGCAAGCAGAGGGTATTGTTTAATCAAAAGATTACCTTCAGCTGGCCATACCATTGGTTTCCAGTTGCTCAATAACTAAGGCTTGGTATCTCAAAGCTTGCTTTCATTTCAATCTCACTTATAGTTTCCATATTCTCAAAATCTTTTGCCAGGCAATCATATTTATAAGGCTTTTCTGTTTCATCTTCCCCAACACCTGTCCAGCATGGGACTCCTGGTGCCTTTGCAAAAAGAAGATTCCCTTTGGCGTGTGGGAATCTGCAGCATCAGATCCCTCAGCAGGTGGCTTTTAAATCTCTGTCCCATCCATGATGGATATGTGCTGGATGGCAGCACATTTTAAAATTACTCGCTGGACTCTTAAAATCCAGCCCACAAAAAGTGAGTAAATTTCTGAGATCACAACTTCCATTTTTACAGTGGACATTTGCAAGGAGCAAAGGATGGATGCACTGTTGGTAGAAAGCGCAGTTTTGTATGGAATTTTTCTGTTATTAAATTCTAGATGTCAAAGTCCTACTGAAAAGAACAAACTGATGCCAGTGCCACAGGTGAGAGGAGAAGACAGCAGGTAAATCACATGATTTCAGACCTGGATAGAGGTAGTCCTGTTTGTGTGTCTGGAAGCCAGGGAATTTTCAAGGTAGGTGAGTCCTTGAGACAGTGTGGGGCTGCCAAACAGCACAACAGATTTGTGTAACACAATAGAACTCTGAAATTTTTCTCCTTACTAATTGTGTACATAAGATGTACACTTGGGCTATAATAGCTTTTCTTTCTGCAGTAAAAGAACATCAGACGCTTTTCAGTGCATTCATTAATCCATTTCTCTTCTCGCGTTCATGGTTTAGCAGTGATAGTCCCCAATTTTGTACTACCACTAAAACCATGCACTTCCTCCCCCCTCCAACTGGAGGCATGAGCACCTGGATGTTTCTGAACATTGTGGAAGGGAATTCTCAGAGGACTCAAGAGACACCTGTGGGTCACTGCTGTTTGAATGCAGCTCCTCAGACAAGTCTCTGTATCCTGTGTCCCCTGCAGGAGCTGCTGGCTATCCTGCACCAGCAAAGACCCACAACAGAAGCCACCTTCCGGAAAGTTGACAGCTTGTGAGCTACATGCTATGCAGCAATCTATGGCAGAGTACAACTCCATCTGATGTACACGTCACATCAGCACTCTGGAAGGTGAAGTAATAATTCTAGAGGCCTGTATTTCTAGAGTTCTATGTCTACAGATATTTAGGTATTGGTATTTGTAGAGTTATATGCTGGTTTTTTACCTCTTTCCCCACTCTGCTGCCTCTGTCGCCTCTTGTCATGCTGGGGTCCGGGCTAGCAGGCAGGCTGGGCTGAGCAGCAGTTTCAGCCCCAGGTCCCTGCTGCCCACACATGACAGGAGTGGAGGGAACCACCAGAGGCACCAAGACGCCGACCCTCTGGGAGTATTTAGGCTCAAGCCACCAGGGAGCCGCTAAAGGGCCAGTGCAGCTAAGGATAATGAGGTTGTCACAGGGGACAGCACCACTGAAGGAAGGCATGGTGCTGCTGTGGGTGGTGATGGTGGCACTGAGAGTATGGTATGGCTGTGGGGGCTGAGAGGAAGCAGTGAAACTGAGGGGTCTGAGGGAGCTGATGGTGATGGCAGGGACCGAGGAGAAAGAAATGGCATGGGTTGAGAGGGGTGGTGGGGCTCTGGGCACTGGTGACACTGAGGGGCATGGCAGCGCTGTGGGGGCGGATGGGCCTGGAGGGTCTGAAGGGACCAGGGGAGCTGCATGTGTGCTGAGACTTTGGCAAGGCTAAGGGCATGGTGGAGATGACTCAGTGTTTCCTTTGCTTCCTAAATCTCGATCTGCTGTTTCCAGAAGGACTGTTCTGAACAGGAGAAAGCAACTGAGGGGAATAATGGGGAAATGTGCCAGCTAGGTTCTGTCTATATCTTGTTCTCTCTATATCTATATTCATCTATGTTTCTGTCTATATATACCTATTATTTCTGTATGTCAGGAGTTTAATTTCAAATTATTTACCATTATACTTGTTAAGTTACAGTATACAGAAATTTAGGTACTTTAGTATTTGCATACTTATGTACAAGCTCACCATGTAAACTGTTATTTTAAACACATATGTCAATATATTTATATACCATAAACTGTTACACTTATATACATATGGAGTTCTGTGTAAAGCTGTGTAGAGTTGTACAGTTTAGTGTTGAAGTCAGGTAGAAAAATTATGAAGAAAAGCCTCATCTAGCCTCTGCTAGATCGATGGCTAGCCTGTCATTTCTTCTAAGCGCACCTAGTACTTTGCAAGTTCCCATGCAAAAATAATCTTTGTATGAATAGTTCATTAACATAACAATCTATTTCTGGGTGAAAAAACAACTAGCACCTGCATTAACATTAAATCTATCCCAGAGAGTTAGTGAAGAAAATATGTAAAAAATTTAAAAATAGACTTGATGGACAAGCAAAATACCTTTTACTAACCAGCCATTTGTCAAGAAAGCTGTTAACCAATTAAAGTTGCACACAAGGTCTGTAAAAAAAGGTCTGTAAAAACTGTATAAAAATGCATTGTGTGAATGCAGAATGGGCTTTTTTCCTGCATTAAAAAAAAATGGAGTATTGCAGTGGCTGCTGGAACCCAGGCTAGCTCTTAGAACTCCAGCACCACTCCAGGAACGGGGAACTGCCTTAGTATGAGGATATACCAGAGGCAGAACCTTTAGAACCGCTTGGTCTAAAGTGCCAGACACAAGCCACGACAGAGACCAAGCAGAGGAGAAAGGAAGAGGGTCCCTGTCTTGAGGTTCCACAAGGAGCATTTAATCCAGGTGAAAGGAGCCAGATAAAAAGCACCAAGCTGTACTTCCAAGGGGTTTTGTACAGATACAAGTCAGGGGGTAGATACTAACAGCTAACCAATAGGGAATCCTCGGGGGAGGAATGAGCGTCTGGGGCCAATTGGGGTAGGGGGGTGGAGGGGATGGGTCACATGGGCCCATGGGGCTTTGAGGAGTAGGGGAATTTCAAAGGGGTGTTGCAGACAGGGATTGGCCCGAGGTTTAAGTGGCAGTGAAGGTTTGGGAATCAAGGGCTGGGTTGCCTTGACAGGCAGGGAAAGAGCTGGAACAAAAGGCAGGCAATGGCATGAGGGACAGCTTTGAGGGAGGGTAAAACCCAAGGATAAACCAGTGCAGGGAGAACGTGGGGGTACAACAGAACTAACTACTTATCAAGGAATCAATAAATAAATTCAAACCACTACAGAGTCTCACATGATTCATTCTGATAGTTTAGTTATTGCTTTGTGGATATTTAGGTAGTTCAACTGATGTTTGTCTCTTTGTATATATACATATGTAGGAATTTGTAACCTGCAATACATTTGATTGTGTGAACTGAAAGTGATATTTCTATCTTTATATATGGTCAGTACATTTGTACCAATCTGTAGAAGGCTTTTAAATGAAACTGGTAATTGCATATAAGCACCACGGTTGCAAGCATTGTATAATCAATGAAACTTTTAAACTGAATGGGGTATTGAATTCTGCTATTTGAAGCTATTAGCAGATGTCCACCATAGGATCCAGGAGGATTTTGGCAATGGGTCATGATAGGGACTGGGGGAAAAGAACGCAGGCATGCCTCGCAGATCCCCCAGTTCCAAAATGGCAGGGAAAGAAACCGTAGGGTTTGGATAGGCAGTGGAGCCACACATTCAGGGAAAACTCACTGCAACGGCCTGCTAAGGAAAGCTACAATTCCAAGTGTAACTTTGAGAAAGGGAAAGAAACCCCCAATCCAAGAGGACATTTTATTTCTTTCAGATCACCACTACTTTCTCACACAACAAGCAGATGAACCCCACATAAATCAACCCCACATACAGTGTTACAACTCTTTGGTATATTTACATCTGTTATTACTTTGGAGTCCAAGAGATCCTTTGTGCGAGAGATCCACAATGAGATCCACAATGTGTTTGTAGATTTGTGTACTCTTTGAGAAATTATTTTTAAAATATGGCCCTTAACACTTTTCAGACAGTTTCAGATAAGGAAGACAGAGATTTGCCTCAGCTTCTAAAACCCCTTACAAGCTATCTATCCTCCTACTCCTAAGGAATTTTTACTGCATTAGCTGGGTGTTTGAATACTTTAAAAATCTTTAGGAATATTATGTATCATGAGAAAAATTTCTTGATATAGATAAAAGCACTCAGTTTTAGTTCTTATTTACATAAACCGGCATGATACAGGATAACATAATCTGGTTACAGAAATCAATAGCTATGCTTGTACAATGAATAGGCATTAGTTAAGGGAACATAATTACATATATCACGCTGTCACATATCTTGTTTTCTTTGTACTTTTTGCTCCAGTAAAAAAAGTCCAGCACAGTGTAACAATATTCAATCCTAAGAGAAAAGATATATGCCATATGACCTGTAATGAATTATCTTCTTAGGTAAGCTATTTATCGAGCTAAGTGGTAAGAACAGGATTGTGAAAAATGGATGTATTTTATGATTGGCTTTTCACAAATATTACAATGAATGTTATATGTGTTGTGTTAGAAAGTAATGCTGTATTAATTCTCTTAAGTACTGTGTTATACTTTTAGGTTATAAAGATTGTTAAAATAGAAACTATGCTATGTAAGATGCTTTGTTTAAAAGAAAGGACTTGCAGCGAGACAGCAGCCACAGGACACCTAAATCTTTCAGAGAAAAAAGAATTTATTGCCCTCTTATCAGAAGAAACTAACTTCTTCCCGACTCAAAGGTGCTGTTAGGATTCAGAGGAAGAAGTTGACGATGACCAGATGGAATCCTGTGTTTGAATGGAATTTATGCATCATGTATGATGCGTATGAATATGCAATGGGCTATTGTTCTTAAGGGCTAATCCTTTGTTAGTGGGTGTCCTTTTTCGGGCTCGTGCTGCCCAGAAAAAGGTACCCGGACATCTGTAACTCTTTGTCTTTATTGTCTCATATTGTCCTAATTCAGTTTGTCCAAATTACTCTAATTGTAACCATTTTATTACTATTAAACTTTTAAAATTTTAGAAACAAGTGATTGGCGTTTTTCACAATTTGGTAGCAGAGGATGGTAGTAACACCTCGCTGCCGGTGCTTTAGGAGAGTTAAGAGTGGGGAAGGCGCACCCTGCCCTATTTGGCAGCCTCGCTCTGTCTCCCCTGGGGTGACCGACAGACGCAGGTTACCGTTACGATCTGTGGACAAAAGGAGGCAATAAAACAAAGAGAAGGGAAAAAGGCTCCCTACAACCGCGGTAATTGGCCCCCTAAGACTAGTAGTGCGCACGAAGAACCCGGGAAGGAAAAAGGATTGGTAAGTATTTCTCGGGGGGGGGGGGCGGGGACGGGGGGGGGATGAATGTGTGTGAATGAGAGGCGGGCTGGTTGTCTCAGACCTGCGAAGTGAGTGCGGAGTCCCCCATGCTGCGTTTCCGTCCTTTCGCGAGAAAAAAGGCCAGTAAAGAGAAGAAGCGAGTGATAAGAGAGTGAAAGAATCCCCCGGGGTAACTGGGACTGGGTCTCAGGGAGGGGTTGGACCCCTCGGAAGTAGGGAGCAAGGTTTCCTAGCCCAATCCACTAGGAAACGGGACAGGAGGGGCCCCTAAAAATCTGCTGGGTTGAGGGATTTATATTCCAAGAGCATCCAAAGCAGGGTTGAGCAGAATTCTGTCGGAGTGAGGATATGCCTGAGAACACTCAGGGTGGAACAACACCACTAGATTGAGGGATGAAAATTTTGCCCAACAGGATCCAGGGTTGAACAACACAGCCAGATTGAGGGATAAAAAATGCCCAAGAACATCCAGGGTTGGACAACACAGCAAAACAAATTAAATGCCTAAGAGCATCTGTAGTTGTACCACACCGCTGGGTCGAGGGACAGAAAATGCCCAAGAGCATCTGGGGTTGAACAACACAGCTGGACTGAGGGAAAAATACCTGAGGCATCTGGGGTTGGATAACACGGCAGGATTGAGGGAAAAATTGCCCAAGAGCATCTGGGGTTGGACAACACAGCTGGGTTGAGGGATATCCAATAGCACCAGGACTGGCCAGTAACACCTAAACTTGTAATAGGTGATGTGAAAGTAAAAGGTATCTTACTGTTGTTTTGTTGTGTGTGTGACAGTGAGACACACATGAAGTCAGCCTCAACTTCCCGGGCAGGTGGGAAGGGGGAAGCAGTGGAAGACGACTGACCTGCACCACAGGCTGTAGTTCCCGGGTAGGTGGGAACTTCTGGGCCAAAGACGAGCGAGTGACCTGCACCACAGGCTGTAGCTCCTGGGCAGGCAGGAGCTTTTGGGCCAAAGACAAATGAGTGACCTACGCACAGGCTACAGTTCCCAGGCAGGTGGGGATCTTTTGGGCCGAAGGAGTGTGTGACCTGCAAAACCAAGCTAGCGTTCCTCGGGTGTGTGAGGGGGCTGTAGCTGAAGAGTATAAAAGACACACAGACAGCCTCACAGGTGAATGAGCACCGGAGGCAACCAGAGTCAGGGCCCTTCTAGGGGGCCTGGTGACATTGAGGCCTGGAGGTCAACCCCCAAGGTGAGGGGGGCCACAGGGACCTGTGATTTTCTAGCAATAAGGATCCACTTTGTGTCTTGAGGGTGTGAAAAAATGTGTGAAAGTGAGTGAGAAATAAAAGTGAGTGAAGAGGAAGAAAGTATGAGTAATGTAGATTGTGCATCTTAAGCATCATCACATCTCCTTGGAGGGAGGTGTATTGTATTGAAAAGCAGTGTAAGAGAAAGGATTTTTTGGGTGCAAGTAGTTGAAAGAAAAGTGGTATTTAAGTTGTTAGTAAAAAGTGAAAAACAGAAGCAGGGGACAAATAGATAGAATACTGAAAAATGAGACAGAAATCTAGTAAGGTGGATACAGGAAAGAAAAGCGAAAAAAATTACCAACAGAAATACCCCAAGATAGCCCTTTGGGAGTTATGTTAGCCAACAGAAATACAACTCCTTGCAAAATACAGGATATCCAGAAGTTGATGAGAAAAAAAACAGGCAAACTTGTGAATTACATACTTTAAAAAGAGCATTAGAATATTTAACACAAAAGAAAGGAGTTATATATTGATTCAAGGTATGCCTTTAAAGTAGCACATACCTTAAGAAAAATTTAAAAACGGACATTACTTAATTCAAGAGAAAAGGATTAGTACATGAGAAACTTATTTTAGAGATTTTAAAGGGCATTAAAATTACCTAAGAGAGATAGCTATAGTACATATTAAAGGACACCAAAAGGTAAAGACCCCAGAAATAAGGGGAAATAATTTGGCAGATCAGAAAGCTAAAGATGCAGCAGAAAATGGAGCTGAAAGAGTTAATATTAACTCCAAATGAGGAAAAATTGGAAATTCCAAAGTTTAGGGAAGGAAAAAAAGGGGAATTAAAACAAGACAGGCAGCGAACAAGATAAATCAGGGAAATAGAACATCTTGATAGAAGACAATTAGATAATAAAACGCTTACTAGGGAATAGCAGAGGACATGTATCAAAAAGCCCGGTGGGATACTCAGGCTTTATGTGATCACTTTTTAAAAAAAAACTATGGGTGCATTGAGATTTTTAGAGTAGAAAAACAAGTAACTGAAAGATGTATAATTTGCCAAAGGATAAATAAAAAGGTGATGAAAAAAAACATGCGAAGGTCGTGAGTTAGCTCGTCGACCATTTCAAAGTATCCAAGCAGAAGTTTAGATTTGTTAAGCTCTAGATTTATTTGTAAAAACCATTTTATCCAGAAGAAAAAGAGTATAGCCCCTGGGGAGGGGGGGAGGTTGTAAGAAAATAACATTTTTGAAAGGCAATAAAAGAAAAATGGGGAAAGTATAAAGCTGAGAACAAAAAAAAAATTACCTCATCCATTCCAGTCGTTCCCCAACTCCCGCACTGGCAGCTGCGCCACCCCCCCAGCCCCTGTGCCGGCTCCGGCACAGTCTGCCCCAGTCCGGCCGCCTGGCCCGCGGTCGCTCCGCTGGCTGTGCCGGGGGTGGGGGTCTGTCCTGCCGTGTGGACCATGGTTACCGCGCTGACCGCACCAAAGCGGGGGTCCCGTCTGTCCCATCCCCGGCTGCCCTGACTCTGGTCGGCTACCGCCTCTGCAGCCGGGGTCAGTCGCCTGCTTTGTCTCTGCCGGATCAGCCGCCATGAGCCATGGGGGGACTGTCCACGCTCCAGCTCGGTCTGCACCGGAACAGCTCCTCGGGCGATCCCGGCTGCAGACCCCGCCTTTGGAGGACCGAGACCCTGAGCGTTGCCGAGTGCCGCCCGCCCTGCCTGAGCTCCGTTCCCTTGGTAACCACAGCTCCGGCTGGTCAGGAGAACTCTCTAACAGAATCACCTTACCGAAACACTAAAAGTTCAGTTAAAAGAAAGCCCTCTCCTGACTCTTCCTAAAAATACGGGCGAAAAGCTATAGAAGATAAAATCCAAAAAGAATGAGATAAAGGGATTCATCTATTAAGAGAAGTTCCCATAGGAGGGGGCAGACCAAAGTTTGTAAATGCTCCTTTGACTTCGTCTGTGGTCTGAAATTTTAAGAAATAAATAAAAGAGATATTTGGAGGATCCCATAGGCATAGCTGAACAATTAGACCAATTTTAAAGTCCAAACATTTATACTTGAGAAGAGATGCAGTCTGTAATGAAAATAGTATTTTTCTCAGGAAGAAAGGCAATTAATCAGAGCAGCTGAAATAAAAAGCTTAAGAAAAAAGATAATCCATGGGGACCCCCAGAGAAGACAAAATGCCAACTGTACCTCCTGAGTGGGGTTAAATAATGAGGAGGGGAGTAAACACAAGAATAATTATCATAATTATCTGGAGCCTGTGATAACTTTAAAAGTGAGTCCCCAAAAAGAAGAAGAATTAGAATTTGTAACAGACACAGGGGCAGAGAGAACCTGCCTGTTAAATGTTCCAAAAGATTATAGTGTGAGCAAACATATAGTGAAAGTAACAGGAGCAAAAAGAGAAAGTTTTACATTTCTAGTCATTAAAGATGGGGTAATTGAGAGAAGAAACTAGAATTTAGATAAGAGATGTCTTATTGGTCCCAGGCGCAGGTAGCAATTTATTAGGAAGAGTCTTACAAGTGCAATTAAGAATAGAAGTTATATCAGAAAATGGGAAAATGACAGCTAGAGTTTTAAAATTAAGCCAAGAAGATGAAGAAGAAAAAAAAATCAACAAAGAAGTTTGGGCTGGAGAAGGAAATAGGGAAGGATTAAATATCGACCCCATAAGGGTTACAATTGAGAGAGAAGATTGTCCCATACGTGTACATAGGTATCCTGTATCTTTAGAAGGACGGGAAAGTTTGAAGCCAGTAATAGAAGGACTAATAAAGGATGGAGAATTAGAACCTTGTATGTCTCCTCATAACACCCGTATTCCCCCAGTAAAGTCTGATGGGAGTTATAGACTAGTACAAGATTTAAGAGAAGTTAATAAAAGAACTCAGACTCACTACCCAGTGGTAAAATATCTTAAGACACCTAATAAATAAAAGTTGCTAGAAACCCAAGCATCAGAAAATTAGAAAAATTTTATTCCTTCTCCCTCTCTCTTCAAAGAGGGAGATCAGAAAATTACCTAGATTATTGAAATATTATAGATTGAGGGGTACACACAGGTAGCAAAATTTATGTATGAAGAATTGACAGAGGGAGGTGATATAAAACAAACCAAAGCAGATATTGTTAAATTAAAAGAGTTAAGTTAAACTAGTCTACGTACTAGCTTTAAGCTTACCTTTGTTAGAAAAATCCTTTATCATTTATACATAAATACAGAAAATGGAGTAGCTCATAAAATTTTAATTCAGGAGTGAAGAAGAGTAAAAATATCTAATAGTTTATATATCAAAGATGTTAGAAGTTGAAGCAAGGAAGTGGTTAGCAAACTCTGAGATGTTAGAATGTGAAGTGATGACATCTTGGTGCTAGAAGAGAGGATTAGTGTGAATGCTAGTTTTTTACATTAAAGACAGGGAAGTGGCTTAACACATAGTTGTTAAGAAGTTATTCAGTGCTGAACTGAGATGCAGAAAAAGTTTAGCAGAACAGGCCCTCCTTGAAGAGAAAAGAGGATAAGTTGACCAGAGAAAGAAAAAGAATGTCAGGAGCACCCGGAGATGCGAAGTTTAGAGTTGTCAAGGTTGGGAGGTGTCTGACTGCTCCCTACGAGCGGCAGGGTCTCGGAGGCTGTGGCAGGGACCGATTCATGGAAGTGACCCTGCGGCAGTGCTAGGAGCAGAAGACAAGTTTGCCGGCCAGGAGCGGGCTGGCTCCGTGGCAGGACTGCTGGGGGGGGGTTCCCAGACTGTCAGAGTCCCGACTCCAAGATAGCAGCGTCGACCCCGGTAAGTGGGTCGAGAAAGAGAGAGAAGGAAAGAGAAAGAGAGAGAGAGAGAGAGAGAGAGAGGGCAAAAGGAACCCAAGGTAGCCCCCAGGGTCCCCATGCCCGCGGCTCCCATGCCCCCTGCTCCGGCCCTGCAGCGAAGTGGCAGCAGCGGGGGAAGGGCGAAGAACAGCATTGACAGCAAGGCTGTGAAAAGAGGGGCGAGGGGGCTAGCACTAAAAGGTAAAATCAAAGCAGAGATTGATGACTCTCCAAACCTCACAAAGTAGTTTGTTTTTCTTAAGTAAGAAGTTTTTTGGTTTTTTCTTTTGTGGGTTTTGTTTGCTGTTAAAGAGGGTTTTTTTCCTGAAGAATGAGTTTGTAAAGCTAAAACAATTAAATGCTGCCCAAAAAGTAAACAGCAATAGATGTGATACATCTCGTGTTAAAATTAGTCTAGATTTTCTTATTTAACTAACTGTAACTCACAGAAAGAAGAATTTGCTTCTGCAGCTATTAGCACAGCTAGATAGAAGAGGCTGCTGTGGAGAAAGCTTATAGCTAAACCCAGAAAGTTTGGAAGAAATGTGAATGGTAAAAGTTAATGCAGTATTATCTTTCTTTTATTACTATGCTGTTAAGAAGTCCTTTCCAAGTACTACTGAAGCAACAATCAGAATCACGGAAAGGGGGTGAATTCATGCTAGCAGAATCAAAAGACTTGTGAAGAAACCTGAAGAATAGACTATCACATTTAAACTGGGTGATACCGAACTGACTTTCCAATGGAACTGAGTGGTAATAATTGGGGAAAACCCAAATGATCCAAGAAATGTACAAAGAATAACACTGAATTAAGAAATAAGATTACGCTTATATCACTGGTTTCGAGCACTGTCTGAATAAAATATCTCCTTGGGGGAGGAATACTTCAGAGAGAAGGATCAAGACTGTTTTTGTATTCTGACCTTGGCCTGAGAATTGTACAGGAGAGAAGGGAAATTACCATTTCCATTAGTAAACTTTATTTGATTCATTCCAGTACTGGACATGCTAGCTGGGTTACAAGTAAATGCTTAAATTGTGAGAGTAATTAGTATTGTGGTTCACAAAATTTATGCTCTTATTGTTAAAGTAATAACTTTGTTTTGTGGATGGGAATTATTAGTGCCTGTTGAATGAGAGATACCTGAGGAACGGTGGGAGACCACAGTTAAAGGGTGTCAAAAACAATTTGCCTGGAAATTAGTTAAGAGAAAGTGACAAGGAAATAGAGGGCAAGACCAGATTGGCCTCTGTATATCACCACTGAGAAGATCAAATATACCTCCTGTGAGTTGCAACCTCACAGGCATGGGAGGTGGGAGTAGAAGCCATACTGGACCTCTGTTATTCCTGTTTCTGGCACTCATTTGTTGTCTTTTCCATTTGAGGATACCAGCAAGATCGTGTCACAAATGCTACAAAAAGCATCGCATAGAAAGAAACCGAAGTTCCTCTTTTATTACACGCACCTATGTCAACAGCCACTGTTATAACCCATCCAAATTAAGAACCTGTAGGCAAGATGGACTAAATTATTGTATTGCAAGAAACTTAAGAAAAAGTGGTAATAGATTTGGAATTGAATGTCCGAAAGGAGAGAGATGGATTTGTTTTAAATTTAGTCTTGAAGATATGGTTCAAGATTTGGTAAAAAAACAAATAATAAATAAAAAGGTAAAACCAGCACAGCAATCTAACTCTGTATTGACTCCAAATGATCTATTGAGTCGTATTACAAGACTCCAAGAAGTTATAGAAATGATAGCAAATAAGGCTGCCCAAGCATTAGAGTTGATATTAAGTCAGCTAAGCCAAACAAAAACTGTAGGGTATCAGAATAGGTTAGCTTTAGACTATTTATTGGCCAAAGAAGGGGGTGTTTGTGGAAAGTTTAATATATCAGATTGTTAAAAATTGATGACCACAGAAAAGTCATTCTAGAACAAGCAAAATAAATCAAAGAAGAAAAATATATATACATATAATAACCCAGGAACCAGTCAAAAAAAATTAGAAAACAATGTTAAAACCTAGCTGGTGGGGTAATGTATTAGAAGAAATTAAGATCTTTCATTTTATGTGTTACAACTGTTTATATATTTCTTCTTTGTGTAATCCCCTGTTTTATTTGCCAGCATAGTCCAGAAGATGCAAGTAGATAATAAATATTGCTCAAGCCAGATGATTTACAAAGAATAAGAGTGGGGATTGTGAAAAATGCATGTATTTTATGATTGGCTTTTCGCAAATATTAAAATGAATGTTATATGTGTTGTGTTAGAAAGTAATGCTGTATTAATTCTCTTAAGTACTGTGTTAAATATAGCTTTAGGTTATAAAGATTGTTAAAATAGAAACTATGCTATGTAAGATGCTTTGTTTAAAAGAAAGGACTTGCAGCGAGATAGCAGCCACAGGACACCTAAATCTTTCAGAGAAAAAAGAATTTATTGCCCTCTTATCAGAAGAAACTAACTTCTTCCCGACTCAAAGGCGCTGTTAGGATTCAGAGGAAGAAGTTGACGATGACCAGATGGAATCCTGTGTTTGAATGGAATTTAAGCATCATGTATAAGTGTATGAATTTGCAACAGGCTATTGTTCTTAAGGGCTAATCCTTTGTTAGTGGGTGTCCTTCTGGGGCTCGTGCTGCCCAGAAAAAGGTACCCGGACATCTGTAACTCTTTGTCTTTATTGTCTCATATTGTTCTAATTCAGTTTGTCCAAATTACTTTAATTGTAACCATTTTATTACTATTAAACTTTTAAAATTTTAAAAACAAGTGACTGGCATTTTTCACAAGGATCATGAATATCTAAGGCTGTAGAACTTTGTATACTATGTAGTTCAGCATAAGAAGATTCTGCCTCTGCTCAGATCTGGCCACAGTTCAGCCAGAACCCAAACAAAGCCTGTGGCCAGGGGTGTTGCTGTGGCATGGATCTTGTAGGATAAACCCCTCTGAGACAGAAGATAGGCAGTAAGTCAACTGCACTAATACAGCTACTTGACTTCGGGAACAGAGAGAGAACAGACAGGGTGAACCTCTATGAGCCTCCAAAAGAAGCATGTACATGTACCCTTGTTGTGACAATGTCACAGACAAAGACAGCTTCAAGGAATGCAAGTATCTACATTATAAAAATTAAATTTTTACATGAGCAATATGAAATTAAAAGGAAGAGTGTTGTCTCTTAGTAGAGGTGAACAGCAGAAATATTTCTCTAAGAGCATTGAAGAAAAAAAGAAACAATAGATGATAGTTCTCAAAGCCCCAGCTAGATTAATTAATACTATGTGACCTACAGAAGAAGCCAAAGGGCTTCCTTCTAGGTTGCGGCAATTTACCTTAGTTTTAATGGCTATTGAAGCCCAGATTTTTGGGGTTGGGGGATTCTGGTTGATTGGTTGGTTTGGTTTTTTCAGACATGGTTGATCAAATGAACAGTTTATTTCTTGGATATTTATTTTCCAGAAATTTTCTAATAAAGAGAAATTCAAGGGAATCAGTTTGTCTGATTTGTATTTGTGGTTTTCTTATTTGTGTATAGTATTTTGTACATTGTCCATGCTTTTCCTGAAGAACCATATCACAGAATCCCCAGTGCTGGCTCCCTGGTGCAACTAAACACTACTTTTGTTTGTCCTTTCATTTGAGATATAGCAGGAGACCCATCCCCACCTGGCTACAACCTCCTCTGAGGTTGTAGTTGTGAAGAGTGAGTTGTAAAGAGGAAGAAAGTCATCCTCCTTTCCTCCAGGCTGAACACCCCCAGCTCCCTCAGCCGCCTCTCAGAGGACTTGTGATTCAGACCCTTCCCCACAGTCTGTTTCTCTCCTCTGGATTCCCTCCAGCACCTCAATGTCTTTCTGGATATGAGCAGTGCAAAACTAAACAAAGGATTTGAAGTGTGACCTCACCAGTTGTGAGTACAGGGGGACAGTCCTGCTGGCCACACTATTGCTGACCCAAGCCAGGGTCAGCAATAAGGGAACATATTGGCCTTCTTGGCCTCCTGGGTCCATGCTGGCTGATGTTCAGCTCTGCCAGCCAGAATGCTCAGGCGCTTTTCCCCATGTAGCCTTCCAGCCACTGCCCCAACCAGTAGCACTCCAGGCATTGTAACCCAATGGCAGGACCCAGCACCTGGCATCACTGAACCTCGACCAATTGGCCTCAGCCAGTCTAGTCTTAGCAGTACGAAATATGTTTGTTAGAAAGGAGAAACAGATTGAAAAAACAAACAGCCTGAAAGTATTTTAACTTACACCTGAGATAGGCTGTAGTTCCTCTTGTTAGTTTCTTAATGACATATTCAAAGGGAAATTTACCTTTGCTCATAAAATATGCTGACATGATGGCATTTATCTTCTCCTCCAGATTCTTTTCCTAATTCTCATCTCGGTGATGTCCCCTGCTCTGTCTCGGTGTTGTGTCACCCACCCTTGTCCCTGTGCTGCCATCTGCTCTGTTCCATTGGTACCCTCTGTCCTGTTCCCAGCAGCGCACCCAGCATTTGCCCTCTCCGGCCGTGTCCCCTGTCTGCGCCGGAGGTTTTCCCTGTCCCATCCCTGAGGTGTCCCTGCCCTATCCTGCCGGTGCCCCTCTTTCTTATCCCAGCGGTGTTCCTACCCTATTCCGGCGGTGCGCCCTCTCTTCTTCCTGGTGGTGTTCCCCACCCTATCTCGGGGTGTTTCCTTTCCTATCCCGGTGCTGTTCCATGTCCTGTCCCGACAATGCCCCCTGGCGGCATCTCGCGACTCGTACCGCCCAGGGGTATGGCTCGGTGTGCGGACGCACTCGACCGTCAGTGACGCGGCGGCGCGGCGGGGCCCGCAGCGGGCGAGTCGTTGCCGCCAGGGGGCGTCGGGCCGGGGCCAGCCGTGACGGACAGCTCCGGTAGCCAATAGGAGGGGGTGCAGCGGGAGGGGGGCGGCGGACGCAGAGCGGGCGCAGGCGCCGCTGCCGGCGCCGCCGCCGCTTCCTCCCCCCCGCAACGGGGGTCTCTGTGCGCGTTAGGTCACGCCTCGCTGCCGTACCTGCCGTCGCGCCGCTGGAGGAGGAGGAGGCGGCGGAGCGGGGAAGCGCCGTACAAAACGTCGTCCGCCCGCCCGCGCCTCCGCCGCCTCATGCCGTGGCGCCGTCCTTCCGCCAGCCCGGGAACCTGCATGGCCGGGCATGGGGAGCACGGTGCCCTCCCGCGCCCCCAGGGCTGAGGTACCGCTCGCCGCTCTGCGGCGGCTGCTTGCCGCACTGGGGCTGCTGCTGCTGGGCGCAGGTACCGGGAATGTGGGGCTGGGAGGGACAGGAGCGCAGCCGTGTGCGCGCAGACGCGAGGAGCTGCCGGGTCCTTTCCTTCCGGTAGAGCCTTTCATGAAGGAGGCATTCGCGAGCTGGGCCTGTGTAGTCCAGAGGAGGGGCGACTGAGAGGGGATCAGTTAGTGCATAAAAATATCTCCATTCGAGACGATGGTGCCAGATTTCTTCATTGGTACTGAGCTACAGGAAGAGGAGCAATGGCTATAAACTGAAACACAAGAAGCTTCACCTCAACATTAGGAAGATCTTCTTTGCATCAAGGCTAGCAAAGCACTGGAACAGGCTGTCAGGGAGGTCATGGAGTTTCCCTCTCTCGAGACATTGAAACCCTACCTGGACACGTTCCTGTGTCACCTGGTCCAAGTGATCCTGCCTTGGCAGGGGAGTTGGACTAGATGATCCCCAGAGGTCCCTTCCAGCCCTAAAAATTCTGTCATTCGGTGATTTATTGGACTGTTTGATAACTTAACAGACTTCCTCAGCTGGCCTGATATATTTGTGATTTAAATAATATTATGAATACAACTAAACAGAAATAAAAGTTTTGATGCTTTGAAAGTCTGGCTCTAAACCCAGTATTCCGTCTGTCGTTTTGCTTGGCGTGGGTCTTTTTTGTGTATCTGAAAGCACAGAAGTTGATTCTTGTTAGGGTTTTTTTTCCCATATTTTGCAGAGGTATGTATGGCTTGCACAAAGAAATTTTTAGCTTACCTACACGAGTCATGGTCATACTTAGCTGTAGGTGGGGGATTCCTCATATGACTTTGTATTGTCTTGGGATTTTGACAGATTTGTGTTAGCTACGCATCACTGGCAAAACATAGTGCTCTTATAAACTCATGCTTTGGGTAATTAGGGTAAGTCATGTGAATACTGACTCAGGAATGTCAGCTAAGGGGCAGGCAAAGAAATTGCTGATATCCTCTTATCACTGGGTACATTGCTGAAAACAGCTATTTAAAAATGAAAAATGTTGTTATTCAGCCTATTTTCCACTTCTTATAGCTCAGGGGTTTCTCATACATTTTGTTTTCCCTTTGTTTTTTTTTTTTTAAACTTTTCTATGTGTCTTTGTGGTATTCAAAACCTGCTTTATGACAGTGAAAAAATTCAGTTAAATGTTCCCACAGATGAATTTTAGTAGATAGTTTTGCAGGCTTGAAAAGCTGTTGCATGAAGTTGTGCACCTATTCTTTATGAAGGTCCATTTTCTCTTTGGATGGCAGGAAATGTTATCTCTCCTAGATTGGGGTCCTCCTGGTTTTAACCTGTGTGAAAAGTGGGGTTCTGTTGCCCTTAGTGTGTCTTGTTCATTTAATTTTTGCCCCTAGTAAGTTCTTTGGTAAAAGTTATCCTCAGAAAGCTGTTGTTAACTGCCATGAGAATCTGGAAGGATTTCAGATCATACGTGTGAGAACTGTGGAGGAGAAAACTAAAACTTTGGTTTGCTTGCAAGGTTGTTGACTGCTTTTTTATGGAAATCAGGTAATCAGATAAAATCTGTCTGGTTTATTCATGTAAACTGAACTATGTAGCAGTTGTATACATCTGATAATTACTTCAGGCTTTTGTGGGCAGAGAGTTTCTCTGGAGGAGGAGGAGGCGGTTTATTACTGAATTATGCTCTGAAAGATACAGGTACTGCAATCTATAGGTGTGTTAGCTGAAAACTTGCACTTCAGACAACTGGGTTTTTTCACGCTTTAGTCACCAAAAAATGAGCAGTGAAGCTTTAGCTATGGCAGTGCCAGGGAAATAAAGAAAACCGCTTGTCCGCTTACCTACTCATTCTCCCCCACCCTGGTTTCTAAAAGAGAACTTGGTTTTTGCTTTATTAAGTCTAGTTTTTGTCTAAACATTTTTAGACATTTGACGTCTAGCATCTAAACAATGTCTAAACAACATTGCTTTGTTGCCTTTACTGCATTCTTTGGAGGGGCAGAATTCTATATAAAAATTCATATATTGTATAAAGCACTTAAAGACTAAATGGGGACTTTCTTATTGTGTAAGTGATTAATTTAAACAAAGAACTGCATCATCATCTTGGTATCTGGAAAGAAATGTCTGGCTTGTACTTGATAGGACTTAGTGCTCTTAATTTTCATCTAGGCAATATGAAGTAATGGATTAAGACATCATGAGTCCTGTCATTTGAGATAGTCTCCGTTCTTATCTTTCAACCTTTTTTTTTTCTAAAATGCAATGTTTCCCTAATGGGTGAGCACTTTTAAGTTTTTTAAGTAGTTTTCTACGGTACTTGTGGGAGTGGAAAGGGGTATTACCACTGAGGAGGTTTGCTTTATGTCTTTCTGCTATTTTATGCTTAGGTGACTGTGAGCTGCGCACATCTTGTGGAATCCAGAAGTGCACCACTGATTTTGTATCCTTTACCTCACATCTAAACGCAGCTCTTGAGGACTTTGATTTGGAATTCTGCAAGGCCCTGCGGGCATACTCTGTGTGTACGTATCGCAATTCCAAAGTATGCCGTGGAAACCTAGTCTACCATTCTGCAGTGCTTGGGATTGGTGATCTCATGACCCAGAGAAACTGTACCAAAAATGGACCCACATTCTCCACCAACTCTGAAATGACCCATGATCTTTGCACTTACAGTGGCCACACAGAAGCGAGAGAACATCATGGGGGAGAGAAGACACCTCCTCCTACTTACCTGTTTTGTGGTTTGTTTGGGGATCCTCATCTGAGGACTTTTAAGGATCGCTTCCAGACATGCAAGGTAGAAGGCGCTTGGCCCGTCATAGACAATAAATACTTATCAGTGCAAGTGACCAATGTGCCTGTGGTCCCAGAATCCAGCGCTACTGCTACAAACAAGGTACAGATTATTTTTGTGCACTGCATGCATGCAGAAGTAAAAGGCCAAGACAGTTAAGTCATTTAGCTCTTAACAGTGAAGAAGTGTATTAGCTTCAGAATCTTTTATGCAGTAGTATAAAAAAGTGAAACTCTTCGCATTTTCTTTAGTGAGCAAACAAAACAGGTTCTTTTCTTCCCTCTGCTCCTGCTTAAGACAAGAAAACCTGTGCTTATCACCACACAAGCGTATAATGATACTGATGGAACACTTTAAACAGTTATTGATTATTGCATATCTGTGACTGCCTCTGCACCAACTAGAAGTTTAAAAAATCATACAATGCTTTGGGTTGGAAGGGAATTTAAAGATGAAAAGAATATATGTTTCTGATTTTTATTAATTTTCTAAACTTCTCAGCCAAAACAAAACTGGTTACCAAGACACTGATGATTCAGAGCCAAAACAAGAGGACTGAGAGGAGGTAGCAAGCTAAATGTTTGTGACAAGGACTTAGTACCTCAGCTTTACTAAACAAGCAGTGGCCTTAAAATTGTGCCAAGAATATTAAACCCTTATTGAGACAGGCAAGACAAGTATTGCATGCCTCTCAGATACTTTGAGGGGTCTTGAATAGGAATACATCCACTAGTATTTAATAACTGATGCTATTTCTTTAACTTAAGAAAAGTCCTTGTTTCTTCCTGCTGGATGTGGGTAGCGAGTGTGTCCATCAATTACTTATTCGTGCATTTGAAGCTGATATTGTCACATATCTCTTTTGGAGGGAAAGGGCTTTTTAAAAAATTGTGGTAGTGTAGCTCTTGCATTGTCAAGCTACATCAGGCTATGTGTACAGAGCCTCAAGACATTTACACTAGAGAATTTTCACTGTATTGTTAAACCTGAAAGTAGGTTTTCTTAATTACTGGACTCAGAAGCAGGAGTTGTCTGTCACAGTAGGGTAGAGCCTATACATCTTCTGTGGAGTTGGCTAGGCAGTAGTATTAATATAGAAAAATCGGTTTTACTATTAAGTTTGTGCTGGGTTCTTAAGTATTGAAGTAATGGCAATGCTTGGATGAATGAACAGAGATTGGACCAAAGTTCAGAATTACACTTGCTTAACTTATACCAGTTTCAAAAACAGTCTTCATTGTGAATGAGTTCTGAAGGTGTGTAAAATAAGGAATGAGACTAATATGAGTGTGCTTTGCAGTCTCCTCCAGTGACTTTTTCTAAAGTGAAAGAAAAAGCTGCATTTCATAATCTGCAGTAAGCTTTTATGCTCAGTTTTGCTGAACTCTCGCTGAATTTTCTTCATTTCCTTGTTCCTGTTAGTAGTAGAGGAAAAAGTTGAGATTCTTGTGTACAAATTGTGTGGATGGCAAGGGTGTGGTTGTAGTAGATAGGTGATCATAAGTTCAGCCCCATTCTGAAAATTACTGATTATGGTAGCACATTATGCTGGTGTATGTCTTTGCAAAGAGATAAAAGAGGAGAACACCAGGAGTAAATGTATGCACATACTGAGGCAAAGTATGATTTTAAAAAGTGTGCCTTCTGTCTTTATTTATTCTCGATAAGGGTTTTTTTTTTTCTTTGATTTGGGTATTTTTTTATTCTCTTCCAATAATCCCCTGTCATTTGCCCAATGTTACATGTTGCATGATGCTGCGCCCTGATCTTGGGAGGCGGGGTGACACTGGCTGCCAGCTAGCTCCAATCCCCTTCCTTGGCATGCACCTCCAAGGGCCGCTCCCCGCCTTGAGCCACAGGCTAGGGCCGAGGGTAGCAGTTTGGCCACTGGTAGGAATCCCTTCTCGTGACCTGGCGGAGCAGGCGACCGAAGGAGTCCTCATCGAGCGGAGGTGGTTAAGGAGAAAAAGAGGGACTCTCTGGCTGCAGTGTCCAAGTTGCTTTTATTCCTTCCCGGAGAGGAGACCGCAGATGATAACAAAGAAGCAAACCGGCAGAGAAGCGGCACAAAGGAGCAAGGAGTACGCAGATACATTAACTTATAAAGGGAGGCTGACTCTGGGGAGGAGTCAGCCTAACAACCAATGGTTAACAACTGGGGAGGGGCATAAGGAAGGACTAAATTATCATCTAACAAATGGAATAGGAGAGGGGAGGAGAGCAGATGTAACCGACTAATAAGAGGAGGAAAATGAATAACTGATGTGGAAGAATCTAGACAAAGGGGCAAGGATTTCCAAGATTGACAGGCTGTAGGGGTAGGATTACAGGGATTGACATCAAAGTGTCTGGAAAAAGAGGCAGGAGCAAGGGTAATTATAGAGAGGGTTGGTACAATGTAGCGTGACACCAACTAGGGAATAATGTAGGGGTACATGGAGCAGGACATTACAAACATGTTGAAGCACAGAACTAAAAAACAATAAAGCTGAAAACCACACCACAACAGTTGCCTAGTCCTTGAATTTTTTTTCCTTTTTTTTGACAGATAGCAGAATTTACCACAGCTGTTCTAGGCAAGGAAGGTTGTTTGAATGTACAAGTGACTTAGAAGTTAAGCTTTAATATCTCTAATGTATGCTCTGGACTCTGTTATTTCTAGTAGGAGCAGACTACTATAATGAAATAGAAAAGGCCTGTTAAGCTACATTACCACTGCTTCATTCACTCCAGTAACATTTTCCTCTGCAAGTATTCCATTTTAACTGTGGTTGACTATCTGCTGTTGGATGTACTTAAATTATTTTGGCCACCAGATAGCTTAAAGGACTTTTAAAGAGCTACACTTCAGTGACACTGATCTACATAGAGTAATCCCTAGCTGAGAGCATCCAATAGGTCATCTACCTTCATCATATGAAAAGTTTTCAGACTATTCCTTTTTGTTAGTTTGGCTGTTTTTTCATTGCACGTATTTGAAATAGATGTTTAATTGGAAATAAAAACAAAGGTATATGCTGAGCTTAAATTTTACAGAAGCCCAAGCAACCACTAACCTAATTAGTCCTGTCTAAAGAGGTCTAATGAAAGGAAGTACAGCAAGAGTAGATGATTTAGTTTTTCCTGAGTGCATTTTTCAGGAAAGTGGTTTAAGAAGCCATAGAAACAGAATGGTTAATCTTCAGCTCATTGTCCTTTTGAAAGGTGCAAACTTTCCCTTGCCCTTGTAGGGAGTTAGTACTTTTCACTTTTATCCTAGCTTTCTGCTGTACCAATCTTTGAGGGAGTTGATAATGAAGGCAACTTTATATGTGAAGTTTTCTTCTCTCTCCAAAACCTAAGAGACTGTGGGAACCCCAGCAGCCTGAGGACTATCCAGTAAGTTCATAAAGGACAAGAGAATGCCAGGAGGACACTTCAAGTAAGAATGTGATGAATACACATGTTGTTTCTCCCCTACCACTCAGCTTGCATCTGGCATAAAAGTATGAAAAGCAGGAAAAATTTCCCTTGAGTCCCTTAATTGGAAGAGCACATCTTGTGAGAGTTGTGTGCTTACAAAAATGCTCTTGACAACTTGTTTGTAGATGTTTTGCACATTTGTGTTACTCATAGTAACATATGTCTTTCACCAGGAGCAGAGCTATTTTATGTTCTATGGTCTAAGTGAAGCGTTGAAACTCCAGTTTTTTAAGCTTGCCTGATCCTTGGCATAGGATCCTAGGGCCTTTCAGATGGAAAAGGAAGATCATCAGCAAGTAACTGGGAAACTGAGTTTAAGCTCTTCTTTTTTTTTTTTTCTGACAAACTTTCTGCACGTGTTTTGAGTAGGTCACTGGCATTATTCATGTTTGATTTCTGCAGCTGTAGATAAAGAGCTTCCCTGTCTTGGAGGGAGTTTTGAATTCCCTGAGAATAAATGTCTATTACAGGGAGCAGGTAGGAAGGGTATTGTATAGTGCATTAAATAGTACATTGAGGTTTTAAAATTTTTATTTGTTGTGTGCTTTTTTTGGAGGAGTACAAAGTCTTTACAGCCTTTTGCACCTGTGACAGGTATTCTGGATATCACTAAAGTAATTGTCCCTGAATAGGAACTGAGGCAGGGATGCTTAGGCTTGCCAATGGAAAGCTTTCCTTCTTGTTTGGAGGTGTCTTCTTGTTTGCATTAATTGGAGATGGAGGTTTTCCTGTCTAGGTGTTTTATAATAGATAGCTTGAGGGTGAGAGAGTAAATTTAAGGACACAAAGAAGGAAAAAAAACTACAGAGCTTTTCACTGTAGTGATTTATTGGGTATAAACCTTGGAACCTGGGAATTGGTGCTATCAGCAGGGTAAAGGAATTTTGGGGATATATGTTCTTTTACCCAGAGTAAATATCTCTTTTGTAGCATGGTTTCATTTTTGCAGGAAATTACTGCAGAGTGAGCACAGTGTCATAAAAAAATAATTAAAAGCTAATTGGAAGATAAATGGTCTAAATATTTTAAGAAGTAGAAAGATCAGGTAACTTGTCATGTCATTATTCTTTTCATCTTTATGGACATTTTGCATAAGGCAGAGATTAATTTGTCATACTGCGTAGAAGTAGCTTTATACTACAGTTTCTTTGGAGGCTGCAATAGAATCATTTAGGTTGGAAAAGACCTTTAAGATCATTGAGTCCAGTTGCAAACTGCCAATTCCACCATTAAATGTGGTCTGTAAGTGCCCTGTCTACATGCCTTTAAAATGTTTTTGGGGATAATGACTCAAGAGGCTGAGAAGCCAGCTCCAGTGCTTGACAACTCTTTCAGTGAAGAAATTTTCTCTAATATTCAATCTGAATCTTCACAGCACAGCTTAAGGCCATTTCTTCTCATCCTGTCACTTGCTATTTGAAAGGAGAGACTGACTCTCACCTGGCTACAACCTCTTTTCAGAGACTTGTAGAGAGCAGTGAGGTCTCCCTTGAGCTTCCTTTCCTCCAGGCTGAACGCCCCCAGTGCCCTCAACCTCTATTCATCAAGCTTGTGCTTCAGATCCTTCCCAGCTCTTTTTCCCTTCTCTGGACTTGCTCCAGTATCTCAATGTCTTTCTGGTTGTGAGAGGTGCAAAACTCAACACAGGTTTTGAGGTGTCACCTCAGCAGTGCTGAGTACCAGGTACAGTCCTGCCCTGGTCCATATGGCTGCACTTGGGCACCCAAGGCAGGATGTCCTTGCTTGTCTTGACCCCCTAGGCCCGCTCTTGACTCGTTCAGCCAGCTTAACAACCAGCATCCCTAGGTCCTTTTCCACTAGACACTTTTTCACTCACCCCTCCCCAAGCTTGGCAGTGTTATAATAAAGGTTGAAGTTAATGATTTTAGGGGTCTTTTTCTACCCAAACAATTCTAGAATTCTGTGAAATGCATAGTAAAATAACAACACAGTGCTACCTTCATCATTGTAATTGAATTGTGGCACTAGGGAAGATATCACTGTTGCCACTAGAAATGTAGGGATGGGACTACCATCAGGCTAAGAACAATTTATTGCTCATCAGTCTCAGAGGCTGTGAGATTTCAGAGGAGCAGGCAATCGGCTGTAGCACAAAGTAGTCACGTTTCTTCGTTACAAGGCAATATATAACTTTCTAAACCAATAGACAGTTGCCACAGGATTTCTTTTACTTTTCTAACCCATCACCTCTACTTACTTCTGCTGCACTGTGGATACTTTTATCCAATCGTCTTCTAACTCACAGGCACACATATGCTTCTATTATAACTTCTAAACTCTCAGCTTATTCCATACAACTGCACCCCTACATTAGAAACCCTTCACCATCTTACCAGTACAGTTTCTCACTTACTTAAGGCATATTCTCACCTACAACTGTAGAAATACAAGTTCATGGTTTTTCTGCTTAGTATCTCTGTATTGTATTTTTTCAATCTAAGCTTCTAAGGCTGCAGATCAAACCCTTCCATGTCTGATTCCCACAGGAAGATAAGTACAAGAACTCAACAGTTGAAAGTGTTGTTTTTGTTTAAGGCATGCAAGCCTTAAACCTTCTACAAACACATTAGGGTCTTCTCTAGAAGTGGTAGTTTTACAGCTCAGTAACACCATCTTTGAAAGGTTTTGTATGTGCAGTGGAATTTAAGAAAGCTTTTTGAGCAGTGTACTCATCAATACTGGCATCAGTAGGAGTGGGAGGATGAAGTCCAAAATGAAATGTGTAAATTGTATGTTTGGTTTAGTAATCTTATTATAGCTGATGTTTGTTTATTGTATCCTCAGATAAGCCTCTGGAAACCTTTACTTTCATCTTTCGGGGTGCCTCACTGCAGAAGACCTCTGTATGTGCCCAAAGAACAAGGCTAGTCTCAAAGATCTTTCTTCATGTGAAGATTTTGGCATTTGGATTTTTCCATCCTCAGTTTAGAAAGGGCAGCTAATCTAGTCTGTAAACAGTACTGCATAAGCAGCTTTGTGAAGCTGTTCTTGGGAACCAGGCAGAATATGAAAAGTATTGTAGGTACATAAATATATATAACATGAATTTGTTAGAAATAACCATTTTCACTTTTTAATGCTCTCTGATACCTTGGGAATTTAAAGAGAGAAAACTCTGCAGTGACGTTTTGCTTCATCTCCCTTTGCAACAGGTTCTGAAGTATCTATCTGTACCAGGGCATGATACTGAGATAGGAATGTGTGATAAGGCAAAGCCCATGCAGCACTCTGGTTTTACTGATCTGGCCTATGGATTAAATGGATGCCACCCAACAGACAATATTAAAAATCAGTGTCTTGAGCTGCAGTGTTTAAATACAATTATGTCCTTGGAAAATCCTAATGGTCTCTGTTGAGTTTCTGTTTAGAGAGTCCTTGCAATGGACATGGAGGCCTTTATTCATTTAATAGTGTTTCAGCTCTCATTCAGCATCCATTGTTATTGCTAATCTTAAATTAGGATGAAGGCTTCTTGTTCCTTCTCTGTGTTCTGAAATGGTGTGCATTTCATTCTTGTAAATGAGGAAGTTCTGGAGAGAGCAATTTGATAGCTGCTTCCTGATAAATTTTGCCAGGTGCCTTGCTTAAATATTTAATCAAGCAGCAAGTTCAGTGTCTCATTAAAACAATGAGACCTCTTTTTGGCTCCAGGCTTGTTCAAGTGCTAAGGAGACTTAGAGCTTTACTTCTGTAGGTGTGTAAAATATTCTTTCCTAGCAGAACAACGCATATGTGCTCAAGGAAATAGCAATGCTTTTTGTCTGAGCAGGCTGAGATAGAAGTCTGTTTCATTCAAACTGTGTTACACAAAATAAAAGGCCTTTTACTGCATTATGGCCTGGATTATATGCAGAAATATTAATCATTTAAGAGACCTCAAGTTTCTCTTCTGTAGGTTGCTGAGCTTACTTTAGTAAGAACAAAGCTGTGAGATCATCTTTACAGCAACAGGGGCACTTGTGTGTTTTCTGGATTTTGGGCATAAGCATTCCAGCTCAGCTATGGTTCACAATCATCACTTTGCCAAATTACTTGACTACAGATGGTCTCAAGGTATATAGCTGATACATCTTATACTGATAAATGCAAGAAAGAACCATTGGAAAAATCCAATCAGCACTAGTGAGAATATATGAAGTCAAAATAGTAAGTAGTGTCCATGTTGTGAGACAAACATTGACAAAGCATCAACCACCTGAGATGAACCAAATATTGAAAATAAATGTAATATTGCTTAGGATATGTCTGCATACCCCAAAGAAGAAATTGTTGCAATGGAAGGAGAGAGGTGGGAAGACTTGTGTCTTATACAAGTGGTGTAGAGAGGTGAGGCTAATGAGGGCGGAGGTTTTATTCAAATTGTTTGTAACTGGCTCTTGATGTAACCTCTTGCTCTTACTTTAAAACAGAGAGGCAGAAATAAAAGTTGTGCAGAAGTGTGATGGTTAATTGAAATTAAAATGTGAGCTTGCTATGGAACAGATTTTAAGTTTAGCCTTAGTTTAAAAATCCCTTCTGATATGTTTTGAAGTAATATGAGTCTCATGGCAGACTACTTAAATAATAGACTGTAAATAATTTGATATAATCAATCAATGATGAAAATAATTATTAAAATATCTATTCTTGGTGCAAAATGTCTTTTGAGCTTTTCAAGAAGTCATTCCCCTCTAGTCATTCTTCCTGTAAAGGCAGTAGCATATCTGTTTGTAATACTTGGATGTGAATTCTAATTCTAATTTTTGTTTTAGAACAGCTGCTAGACACTCCAAACTTGGTCTGCCATATAGCCTAGTTATTCCCTTCAAGTAAGACTGGAGGACCTGCTTTTTCTTTTGTTGTGACCTACTCCAATAAATAGAAAGGTTTAAAAGGCTAGTTCTAATCTTAAAAAAAAAAAATAATTAATTGCTTTATGCTAATGATTTTGATGTTGAAAGTCACTCACTCTTCAAAGGCACATCTTTGGGTGTCTTTCAATCTTGCATTGTTTCTCTTGTGGGCACATTTTCTAGCACAGTTGTTGCCTTCAAGGCGTGGCGACCTGGTTCTCAGTCTGGCACAGTGGCCCAAAGCCCAGGGTCACTTGGTCCATATGCTCCTGACACCAACGTGGTGGACAGCAAATGGCATTTATTAAGGGGTCTCGGAGGTTTTTATGGCTTGGGCACTTAGTGTCATTTCCTTCTGCTCACATCCGGCTGGGTGCGGCCAGGCACGGAGCAAAGGTCTGACGCAGGGTGGGGGGACGTCCTGACTGACCGTACAGCCCGACTTCTTCCGCACGCAGATGCTAACTCTCCACATCTCCCCCCTTCCTCATGATTAGTAAAAATCGTATAAAGTTAAAAAATGTAGAGGTTACAAAATTTCATGGGTTAGTAAAATTAGTGTAAAATTGTAAGTGTGTTAGTAACTGGCACGCCTTAAAGTAATTGTCGGTGCTCAAGAAACATAATGTTAACCGTTTCTAAACGCCTTTTAACGAATAGCACCAGTTTGTTTAATATGCAAGGCCCGAAGATTAGGGTTAGTAAGATTATATAGTGAGTGGGCCTATTAGGGTAGAAATCAGGGTGGTGAGCCATGGGGACCGGTTGAACCACGACTCAAACCAGCCCTGTTGAGCTTCTCTGTCCATTTTTCTTAGGTTTAGTCGGTTTCTCAGTTCAGCCATGGAGTCTCTGACGACTCCGTTGTGGTCTGCGTAAAAGCAGCATTCCTCTTTCAAGGTGGCACACAGGCCCCCTTGCTGCATGAACAAGAGGTCCAGTCCTCGCCTGTTTTGGAGGACAATCTCTGAGAGCGAGGAAAAGGATTTTTCTAGGGAAGAGATGGATTTCTCGATCCTTTGGAAGTTCTCATCGACAGTCATCTGCAGTTGTGCCAGTCCTTGATGTTGTGTTGCAAGGGCCGAGATGCAGCGCCGGTAGCTCCTAAACCGAGGAGCATTGCGACGGTGATGCCTGTTATCACTTCTCGCTTGTGGAGCCGGTCGGGTTCCTCGAACAAGCGGTACACCTCTTCTTCCTGGCGATACAGGACTCTGGGGACAATTAGAACTTGGACACAAAAGTCAGTAGAATGATCAAATTTGTCAAGGAGTACACATGGGCTTACCTCGGATCGCTGACAGACCCACATTCCCAATGCAGCTGGGATCACCCACTGGAACTTCCCTCCCTTAAGTCTGATGAATTCCTGGCAGACGTTGCCCATCTGCTTTGCCAAGGTTGCATTGCCAAAGCATTTGCCTTGGCCCGTAACCTGACTTAGGGTAATGCCTCTCTGGGGGGTGTCCCATCTGAATTGGCGTGGATTGTCTGACTTTGAGAAGATTAATGGGAGATTGAGGGCAACACCTTTGTAAAAAGGGGGTTGTGCATCATAGCATAACCAGCATGACTCTGTGAAGTTCGGGTTGGATTGGTTTAACGATAAGAAGGTAGCATTTAACACGCTTAAGAATGGATTGGAGAGGGTTGGTTTGGCTAAGAGATCGGATGGGGAGGTTAGTTTTGGCATCTGTGTTTTGCGGCTAGAACTAGCATTAGCTGCGATCCCCTTCCTGGGTCTACTTATTGCTAGAACCGGATTAGGTCCGACTGATTGGGATATTGAAGCTGGGAGTCTGATCCACATGCCCAGCATGGTCCCCTAAGTTTCCCCTGGTGTGGTGGAGCAGCTGCTGGTGGGCGTCCTGACTGGGGGCAGTTTACTGCCACGTAGCCTGCCTGGCCACACTTAAAGCATGCCATCACACTGGTTATTGCAGTGTGAACTGCTGCTTGAATGGGAGCTAGGTGTTCTTCCTTTGCAACATGTCTGATCATGGCAGCTATATTGGACCCAGGTGGCAGTGATCTTAAAATGTCCTTGGTGGCTGAGTTGCATTGCTGGCATAGGCATTCTGCCAGTACCGGACCCTTCGCCTCTGAGGGTAATGCAGAGGAATCTAATGCTGCCTGAAGGCGGTCCACAAACTGAGTGAAGCTCTCACACTCACTCTGCTTTATAGTGGACCATGGCGATGGTTTGGCTATTACTTTGGAAACAACACAGATGGCTTCTCGGGCAGCACGAGTTGTTGTCATAACCTCATGGGCCTGCAGGCCCTCAGCCTGCGCCTGAGGTGTGATCATAGTGGGGTCTGTGCCCGTTAGTCTCTGTATGCTGGAGCCGTGCAGTGGATGGTCTGCCCCTGTCACTAAGGCCAGCTGCTTTACACAATTGTCCTCCCATTCCTGTTTAAAAACGATCATCCCCGCCCCATCAAAAATCAGCCTGCAAGTCTGTTTGATATCAAAGGGAAGCATATCATCACCTCCAAAAATGCTGTCAATGAGTGTGGAAACCATGGCAGAATTAATCCCCCTGTCTGCAATCGCTTTAATAATTGCTTGTATGTCTTTCAGGTTTACTGGGGAGTAGGTTCTTTGGTTACCACCTGCCCCCCCCACACGGACTGGGAACACCAGTGTGGCAGACAGAGCCCACTCCGCGCAAGCGATTTTAATTTTCCGCCAGTCTGTAAGCGGGGTTCGATCTTTCTCTGATATCCCCTTAACCCACGTAGGAGCACTGTGGCTAGTGATCTTATATGCCACTGCTCTCTTTCTGTTAAAACCAGAATCCGTGTCGGAATCCTCCGACCACCTTTCGAGTCTGTCCCACCTCGAGTCAGAGTCCGAGCCGGAAGTCGACTGGCCGGATGGACGTTTCTGGGCTGCTCTGCCGTTTTCTTGGGCTCCGGCCCCGCCCCTTCTTGCGGAGGTCGGGCTGTTCCCTCCCCCTGGGCTCCCCCTGCCTCCTGCTGGGGGAAGTCCTTGCCCTATAAGGACCTAATGTAAACTGAGCGCTCTGATTGGTCTTGTGCTCCTTCTCGGGGGCCGCCCCTCCTCTCCGCTCGCCCACGCTTGCGCTGTTCAGCGAGCCTTCTGCATTTCTGCCCCCGGTGTCTTCCTTCCAGCCCTGCTCACGCGCTCCGGCGCCATTTTCAAACGCATATGGCGGGGGTGCATTTTTATCAACCGCTTCAGGGTCCGATACCATGGCCGCCTCCCGCGCCCCCTCTGCTAGCCCCTGCCAAAACGCCTGCATGTGCTCCCCCCCCCCTCTGATGGTGAGTCTGTTCGCTGAGGGGGATCCGGCATTCGTGCCTCTGCGCGCCCGACTGGGTCACAGTCCTCGTCGCCGCCTCTACCCCCAACTGCGGCGTAGCTAATAAACAAGTTTGCGCGGCTTTCCAGGTTTCTTGCTCTTGCCGAGCTTTTTGCAGTGCCTGGATAACTCTGCCCCACGATTTGAGGGCTTTCCCTGAGCCTGAGGACATGGTTTCCTCGGCCAGAGCCTTTGTGCAATTATCCCAAATCTCCAGATGGAGAATGTCTACTGGGTTTTCTATAGCCCTAAGCTTAATCAGTCTTGGTAATGCAAGACATAAATCCTTAAGCTTACACTCGATACCCCACTGCATGTGGATCTGACTTATGACCTTCGCGATAGCGTCCATGCTCCTCGCTGGTCCGGGGGCGTCCTCCCCGCTGCACTAGGCCAGCTGTGCAACCGCCAGCCCTTCGTCCAAGGTGATCCCCGAACCCCAGGCGCTGATGGGTCCCGGGTTTCGGACCAGATGTTGCCTCCAAGGCGTGGCGACCTGGTTCTCAGTCCGGCACGGTGGCCCAAAGCCCAGGGTCACTCGGTCTATATGCTCCTGACACCAACGTGGTGGACAGCAAATGGCGTTTATTAAGGGGTCTCGAGGGTTTTTATGGCTTGGGCACTTAGTGTCATTTCCTTCTGCTCACATCCGGCTGGGTGCGGCCAGGCACGGAGCAAAGGTCTGACGCAGGGTGGGGGGACGTCCTGACTGACCGTACAGCCCGACTTCTTCCGCACGCAGATCCTGACTCTCCACACACAGTGGACTCAAATGTCAAATCTTCCAGTTACTAGGACTAATGTATCCAGGATCCCTAACCTGATATTTGGCTAGTTGTTGTTCTTGGTCCTGATTATACCTTTCCCTGATTTTGCATGATCTCATTCTGGTTTTGCCATAGTTGCCAGCATTGTGGGAATTACTCAGTCCTTATGCTTCTCTGTCATTGCAGGATGCATTCCAAAGTGTTAAGAAAGTGTGAGGCAGGAGGTAGTTGTTATGCTTAATTAAGTATAAAGTTTTTTCCTTTCCTGACCTCAAGGCTGTTGCCACATGCTAATGGTCTTACTTCCAGACCAACAAAAAAACAAATTTAAGATTTGCTATCCAGTAAAATACTGCTATAAGCACGTGTACAGGCTGCTTTCCTTAGGTGAGAGGAGTTGTGGACAACTGTCAGATTTTAAGGTAGTGGGCAAGACATATTCAGTTACAAAATGGAAAAGGGATTGAGATGATGATTTTTTTCCACTAACTTTTCCCTTTTTTTCCCCCCTCCCCCACAGATAACTATTATCTTCAAATCATACCAAGACTGTACAGATCAGAAAGTATATCAAGCAATGACTGATGACTTGCCTGCAGCTTTTGTTGATGGTACAACAAGTGGAGGAGATGAGAACACCAGGAGCTTGCACATTGTGGAGAAAGTCAGTGGCAAATATATTGAGATGCATGCAAGGTACATCGGAACTACAGTATATATCCGCCAGCTTGGACACTACCTGACTCTGGCCATTCGCATGCCTCGAGAGTTGGTCATGGCCTTTGAGGAGAGCCAGGATCTGCAGCTGTGTCTGAACGGCTGCCCTTCCAGTGAGCGTATTGATCAGAGTGGCTACTTGCCGTTGCCTGTGATGGGAAAGCTGCTTCCTTGGGGTGCTGTATCTCATCCCCGATCAGGGAACACACTGGAAACAGCCACCACCAAATGCCATGAGAAGATGCTTGTGAAGGACATCTATTTTTACTCATGTGTATTTGATCTACTCACCACTGGCGATGACAACTTCACAGCTGCTGCTCACAGTGCCCTGCAGGATGTGGAGGCACTGCACCCCAGCAAAGAGCACTGGCATATCTTTCCCAAGAGTGGAGATGATGGTGTGGGCAGGGATAGCAAATTCTTTGTCAGTCTTGGACTTCTATGCTTGATCCTTGTTCCACATTTGTACGATTTTATTTTTAGACTCTAACAAAATTTTGAAATATATATGGTCATAATATATTGAGTAAAGAGGAATATATATGTATATACAATGTATATGAAAGAATGTTTTGTCTTGCAGCATCAATCAGATAGGATGTTCACTGTTTTCATGGATGTTTGATTCGGTATTCTGTGTATCTGTTTGTTTTACAGTTGTTGAAAAGTTTTATAGTGTCCCTGCATTAAGACCTGACAAAAAGCACTTTTTTTTTCACACATTAAATATATAAGAGTATACCTCAGTAAGTATGTGTTACACAGTGCTCTCTTTTCTCTAAGTACTACTTGGTTTAACACATTTTTTTAAACTGTTTTCCCAAGAGACCTTTAGTTAATGCCAGACATATCTTTTGAAGCTAGTGAATGGTCACTGGAGAGAGCTTAAACTTAGAGGGAAAACCCTTTTTTTTTTTTTTTTTTTTTTCCTCTCCACAGGCCCTCCAGTTGTCTGTATTCTAGAAGGCTACAGATTTATGGTTTTTTCATGCTTGGAAACCCCACATTGTATCAATCTTTGCAAAATGTTGTAGGTGTGATTCATTAGTATACCAGTAAGTATTTCTGCATGTGTAATAGAGTGGCTGTGCAGTGTGTAAATATTTTAATTATAATAGAAGAACAGTTGTCGTGTCCCGTCCCTGCCCCTGCTGAGGAATGTCAGTAAGGTGGTATAAGTGACCCCTGGTGTGGTGCACAGAAATTGGATATATAGACCACGTACTGGGCAGGTAATCTATAAACAAATTCTCAGTTTGTCTCCTACCCAAACAGAATGGATAGGATATTGGATAGCTAGGTGCCGAATACAGTTGTTATACTTCTTGCAGATGCTTTTTTCCCTCTGCTATATAAGATATGTAAATTTATGACCAGCAGCTGCAAAACAGGCCAGTTTATTGAAAAAGATGAGTTTATTGAAAGAGATGAGGAAACTAAGATGAGGAACCATTCCCTCAAGATCAACAACTCCCAGTTGTACAGTTCCTTTGTAGTGTTTGCAGAGATACTTACAAGAATTTTAACACAGGGATCTGTGTTACTTTTGCATCCCTCCTGAGAGACATTATAAAAATCCTCTTTTCAAGTTATTGGAGAGCTCTCAGACCAGAAGAACCCCAGAACAGAAAATTATTTTCTGTAAAACTAAAGAAGAGGTGGGGAAATTTAAATAAATTATACAGAAAAGTCAACAAGATTACAGAACTTAGTGTAACAAGATGATCTGTTAAATATATATGGAGTATTTCAGCTGCAAGGCTAATCACACAGTGTAAAGGTAAATTGAAAGTGCCATAACAAAAGAAGTTATGTCAGATACATATAAAGAAATACAGACCTAATAAACCTAATCACAACTGTGAATGTTGCTTCACTAAGCTTGTATTACAACTGGAAGTTGAGGTGTGTGAGAAATAATATTATCTGGAAGATGAATGAGTCAAGTTGTGGAAACTGCCATAGAAGGCAAAAGGAGCTTTAAATATGTATATGTTTACTATACACTGAAGGCAGCTGTCATACCTGTAGGAGCTTACTCACAGGTGTCAGTCTAACACCACAAGCTCTGGAGAAGGCTATGTAATGTGATCATCCATTTGTATTTTAATGCAACAACCAGCCAGCCATTACTGATGCTATCTGTTTGCTGGGTGTTGTCTTAAGCTACCCTTGGATATTATCACTCAAAAGTGTTTTTGAGTATTTTCTAGAACTCTCCTAATCATACACTAACAGAGCTTCTAACAACAGGTGATGATAGCTCTCTGTAGTTGTGGAGTCTGACAACTTCTTTTAGTAAGCATGTTGCAGGACTGGCAGAGACTGTATGCCTAATCCTTTATCTTGTGTATACAGAAGGCTCCTAAACAAGGGTATTGTAAAAAGAAATAGTAGGCTCAATTGCCTGTCAAACCAAAAATTATTTTTTTCTTCCTGGAAAACCTATCTGGAAGAAAAATGTGCATAGAGCATCTGTTAAGTGGAATACAACCAGAGAGTACAACCTTTTGTTCTTATGGGTCAAGTTACAGACCTTCAGTATTGCCTTTCCTTTCAGACTACTGCAGTACTGCAAGAAAATAGGATACCAATTATTTACATTCTCCTACTTTAGCATTATGACTACCATGCCTTTGTTTTATGAGTTTTGAGGCTGTGCCAGTGTCTGTTTACATATATATACTCCAAAGTGAAGCAAGCAATTCTGCAAGCTTTGTACTGCCTCATGAGACTTTCTTTACTGGACATGTTTTGAAAAAAAGCCTAGGAGTGTTATGGTTTTCTATTCTTCTGAGAAGAGAGACAGAGCACAGTTTAAAATCTTGCATTCATTTTCTTCATGTAGAGACAATAGTCTTTTACACTGACATTTTCATGCTCTGGTTATTTAATGCCCATCTATGTCTTGACTGATATAAATTCTTTCATGTCTTTCCCTGTTCCAGCTATACACTATCAAAGTGGTACTAGTAACAATTCCCTTTTTTTAACAGGTATTCTGTGTTTTTTACAAAATAAGTATTCTCTGTATTGTGCTGCTACTTCTCTTCAATTGTATTCAAAACAAACAGGGATTTTGGGGATCAGTGTTGTCCCTTAGATTATATAGTTCTCATTAATTACTTTGTTAGGGAGAGCAACATAGCTACAGATCGAGTACAAGTATGCAGGTAAATTTGTGATGCTGATGTAAAACAGCTGCATCTGATCTGATTCAGAATTCTTTATGTTTGCAACTGAACTTTGTTGATATTAAAAGCTGCTATTACTAAATTAACTGTAAACAGTAAGATTGATTACAGTCTTTGTGGAGGGGTATATATAAGAACTCATTAACTAGATATAAAAAAGTATGTCAATACCTTATTTATAGGAATTATTTTACACTTATTTTACAGTTACATTATTACATTATTTTACAATTATTTTAAAGCTTAATGTACACATCTGTCTACAGTGTAACAATAGAAGAATATTTATTTATGTACACAAAATATGTACATGTCATTGATTTAGCACGTGCTGAGGGCTGGATCTACAGAAGTTCTTTATATCTAGTTAGTGTGTGAAGTATCTAAATCCAAAACTGAGACACACAGTAAAGCCTTTTCATCTTGAACCCAGATGTTTCGCTGGGATCTCTAATTCTTTTCTTTAGTCCAGTGAGCCCCCTTAAAGAATCTGTGTTTTGCTGCTGAACAGAGAAAATGAAAGCAGTCTTCAGAGTTGTACCTACACCCCAGCCAGCGTCACATGTTGGTCATTTGCCTGGTTTACTTGCAGGACCTTTTGGCAGGTTTGACTTGCTCACTCATGTTTGGCAGGTGATGGTGGAGTTGTTTAGAGTATAGTGGTGATGAGCATTCTGCTGGAGTTTGGGAGAGGCAAGTTGAAATTCCTCTTCTGCCTTGGTCTTTCACATCTTGTGAGTAATAGCTGGGAGCTATTATTGAATAAACATTATTTTGTGGTATTACAGGGGCATAGCTTTATCCAGACTTATGTCCAAAGGTCCTAGGTGCCTCAAAAGAAATGGAGGCATGCTCCAGCGCTTGAGAGGTATTTCACCTAAATTCAGCAAACTAAACCTGTAAGCTACTTCTGTGGTTAGTGGAGTGAATGCAACATTTTAGATGGATCAAATTATCTTCTGGAAATGCCTATTGCTATTGTCCAGGAGAGGAGGAAACAGCTATTTTAAGTAGCTGAAGTCAGATGAAAGTAGTCCAGTCTTGATGGGTACATTTTAAATTCCAGCCTAGGTTCACACCCAGGGACAACCTAAGTTCACTAGAGACAAGCCGCATGATCCAGCACTTCCTGCACAGCTCCTTGTCTTCCAGACCTGGCTGATAGAGACACCTTGGCCTGGGAAAGTCTCACACCAGACCTAGGTCTTGCCTGTAGTCTGAAACCTTCAATGTTTGGTTATCTTGAAAGTAGAATTGAAGAAGGCAACAAGGCCACTCCATGCTTGTTGTACTGGCCTGTTCTCCCAGAGCACTCTGTGGGTCAGGAGAAGGGTTGAAAAGAAAAATAAAGAAGCTGAAGTCAGAGGGTAAAGAGGAGAGTGGACCATGTGGGTAAGATCTTAGTGGTGTTTAAATCCCAAACTGTTTACATTTTCTAGTGAATTATGTACAGTATATAACAAGTCTGCACAGGAACAAGGGCTGCATTTTCTAATTAGAGAATTTTTTTTTTTCGGCTCTTCTTGGATGTGTCCTTGCTGCCATTACCATACAAGTGTTTTACAGAAAACAAAACAGTTTCAACAGCTGAGGCTGGCAAAACCCTTACATACCCAGCAGCCATATTATTAATGTATTTGACTAGAAAGTAAGAGATGTTTGTTTGAATCCCCACTCCAAACTGTGTGAAGGAGATATGTAAACAAAGGTTTCTTGCCTGCTTGGGTGACTGCAATAGTTATCCTACTAGGCTTACCATTTTTATCTGACCATGATAAAAGAGCAAGTTGCTGTCCTTTCTCAGGAAAAATGCTCTGCTTGGAAGTGTATGAGACCTGCATTCAAAGAGTATGTTGGATTGAAACTACTCCCACTTTCTATAGGTAGGGTAAGTCACAGGAGTAACTTTCTCTAACACTGTCTGTAGAGACATCTCAGCAGTGGCAAACCTATGTGGACAGGTTGTAGTAGTTTAGCAGGAGACAAGTTTTCTAAGAAGTTGTAGTCAAACCAATAAGTGTTCAGATTTTAATATTGGCATCTCTTTTGTCCACTGAAATTTAAATATGCCTCTGAGAACACACAGAAGTTAAAAACCAGAGCTGCTCCCCTGGGAAGCCCTCTTGGGACTTCGGCAGGAAAGAAGTCGCATCTCCCTCCCCTGTCCAGCTGCTGCTGCTGGGCGGGGGAGGGGACAGCCATGCAGTAGGCTTGAGCCTAGACAAAGATGAGAAGTAGAGAAGCCCTTGAAGATAGAAAGGTAGAAGAAGTAGAAGAGCACCAAGAGACATCAGGCAGCCCCCCAGGGAAGAGAGAGAAAGAGAGCCAGCATCTGAATTTGATAGCGGCCAGCTGAGAAAGAGAAAGCAAAAAGTGCGGTGAAAAGGTGCCCAGCAAGGCAGCGTAAGAGCTCCAAAGCTCCAGACAAGCAGAAACTGAAATTTTTAACCCTTTTCTTGCATGATAGAAACCTTGCAAATGCTGATCCTCCTGAAGCTGAATGAGAAGAGAGATAAGAGATGAAATAAAAGACAGACCACAAAAGAAGCAGAAAAGACTCTTGAGTAAGAAGCAAAGAGATGATAGAGTGGCCTTTTAGCTAGACTTTTCTTGTGTGGCCATAGACAGAACCATTTTTTTTTTCCTGTGACACAGAGACTGCATTTAGAGAGAGACAAGCCTCAGAACCAGAAAAGTCAGTGTAGATGCCCCTCGGCCGCAGGGGGTGTGAAAAATGTAGAGAGAGACAGGTGTCCCGAAAAAGAGACTGTGCCTTTTTTAGAATAAGCCAATGCATCCTTGAAAGACAACCCTAGAAGCAGCTCTAGTCCATGCACAGTAGTGCAAGCACTGAGCATAGAAAGATGTCACAATAGCGAAAGATTCTCCAGGCAGTGCTGTGAGTGACATGGAAACACATGAGGTTTCAACAGTGTTTCCAGGGGAAGCCTATGGTACAAAGAAAGACTCCTTCTCCTCCTGATGAACTGAGAGTTGAATATTTAAAAGGTAGTGCCAAACTGAGAGTTAGTAATTTAGTAGATGTATTGTATTAAGAATTTAGTGAGAGGAGAAGAAAAAAATGTTTTTTGTAAAGTTTTCATTTTCCTTTTTTTTTTTTCTTTTTTTTTTTTTTTTTTTTTTTTTTTTTTTCTTTTTTTCTTTTTCTTTTTCTCTCTTGTAGTTAAGTTATTTTCTTGTAATGTAGTTAATAAAGCTTTCTTTGTTACTGAGAGCCTGCTTGGCTTATTCCTAGTCACATCTCACAGCAGACACCAAAAAGAAAGTATTTCCATAGAAGCACTGGCATTGTGCCAGTGTCAAACCATGACACAGGTCAAGTTAAAAAATCACGTACATCACCATCTGTCATGCCATCTCTAATCCCTTACTTTTGACCTTTGTAGTGCCAGTGGTTTGGCATGACCTGCCTTCATCTAGTTCTTCTTCTTCAGGTGCTGCCAGTCATCACTCACTAGCTTGCCTAAAACACCATGAACAAATTCTCTGTAAAAATAAGTAAACTGAAACTCAGCCATAATACAGAACTATTACCAGAATAGGCTTTTTTAGGGGAGAAAAAATTACAATGCTTTAGCAATTATAAATCCTGCCCTAATCATTCAATTGTGCTTTGCACAGTAGTGTTTGGGATTCTGTGGAATACTACCATTTCAGAGTGATTTTTTTTTTTAATGTGCATGTACAAAAGTCAAACTCACTTTCTTGCAAATAAGTTGAGCTTTATGTATGTTAAAGAGATCAATAAATAGTCGCATTGGGAGACCACAGACAGATACTTCTCTATAATAAGAATAATTGGTGCGGAGAGTTTTTTCGATAATTAGCTAGCTGAGAAAGGCCACGTACCGCTGGTAAAGCATGAAAGACACAAAGCCTAGGAGTCAGTAGTCAGTGTCCAATTAACATGATGACCTTGCTGCAACATAAAAATGGGGGAGAGAATCATTTGCTGAAAATGTGCAGTTAGTATCAAAAGAGTAACCACAAGAATGTAAAAGTAGGCGTAAGTAGCTGATAAGTTACTGACCAATTATGAGCTCAGCTTTGCAATATGCATGAACTTCATTAAATTCAATATAAATGTATGTAACTTTCAAGCAATAAACGAGATTTGCTGATCACCCATATTGGCTGTGCCGCACTTCTCCCGCCGATTTCTACAAATTGGTAAAAAAATAATTTCAGATGTGCCTATGTCTATGGCAATCACAGTCTTCTGCCCTGTCTCCGCAACTAGTCTAGGCTTCTTGGCTAAAAAATATGAACTCCTGCAGAGATTACCCTCTGTGTTTGAGTCCTTGAGAGCTTTCCACAATCAGACCTGTCTGTTCATTGACAGAAGTGCTGGGAGTTTCTTCTGTCTCAGCATACCATCTGAATGCATTTTTTGTATTGTTGTACTCTGATCATAAAATCTGACAATCCTGGTGCTGCTGTTTTTCAGACAGAAATAGAAGGCCCTTAAAAGTGGAAACACTTTCTACTTCAGGGTTTAGACTCATAAAAATCAATTTCACAATAATAAAAATGAAGCCAAATAGAGCTCTTTTCATAAATGTGTTAAGATGTTGCTCCTGCATTGTCTGCTGAGAGCAAAATGTGTAGAGAAATCTTTAGTTCTGCGCAGTTGAGGCAATTTTGCTCTAAGTTTCTTCTACACTAGCAGTACATAATCTTCTAAACATTTCTTTCCATTTAGTTCTACCAGGAAGGATCCATTTCATCCAGTCAGAGATGTGAATCAAAAGCAGGGTAAGAGGGAGGATGAAATAAGGAGGTTCTCTTCAAAAGTGAAAATCTCACCAGCTCTTTCAATATTAAGAAAAGGTCAGTTGTCTGGTTATTATAATGCAAACCTTTAAAATGAATATTCTATAATCTCTGGATAAAAAAATAACAACCAGAACCCTGCAATCTGAAAGCAGTTCATTAGTCTAATGACCAAAAAAACCTTCCCAATTTCAACTTTAACTAGCCAGTAAAAATATCCTCTGAGCAAAGCAACAGTAGTTAAATGGCAATATATTGGCCTCTGGTGGAGGCTTTAAATTAAGGGCTATTTACTGCAGTGTAATTGTGCACAATAGGATTGTATTACATTACATCACATTACATTACATTACATTACATTGACAGTCATTAATGAAGTTTCCCAAGGTAACAATTTAAGCAGGATTTTTTACCACTAATTTTGCCTTAGTGGGGTTCTTTATTTTATGTGTGTGTGGACCACTATGTATACAGAGAGTCTCCTTGATTTTTAGATTCCAGATACAGTTTTCTTTTGTGCCAGTGTTCGGGGGTTGAGAGACTAAGACAATTAGGAATTTCTCCATCTTGCCTTTTCACCTCTGTTGCTTATGCATAGAGTCAGCATTCCTAAAGAGGGAATACAATTCTTCCATTATTAATTTCTTTCACCCTTACACATAACTTCGAATATAGAGATTATTGTGTATCACCTTTGGTTAAAGCACTGCATCCTAGAATCTCAGACAGGCTCTTTCCCCTGCATATAACTTCCAAAGCTTTTTTTCAAACTCAAAGCACTCACTGTTAGCTGCATTTTTCTACAAAGGGACAAAACAATGTGTGTCACTTCCTTACACTGATTCTTATGCTACCAAGGAGCAGCCGAGTTGAAGTTACCATTTCATCTCTAGTATCCAGCAGTCTGCACCCACAAATGTAATTTTAACAAGCAAATAAGCATCCTACAAGAAAAATTTCACGTATGAAGTTAACAGAGCCTTGTGTTCTCACTTTTCTTCTCATATTGATTTTTTACCTAGACAGAAAAAATCCACAATATAACCTTCTACACACGGGTAAACCCATTTCTGGGATTATGTCAAGCGTAGCCTTGCAAAAACCTGTTATCCCTGCAAATTAACAAACTCCAGTTTTTGCAGATGAGCTTCAACTTTGAATATCCAAAAATCCTAGGACCTAGGAGCTGCATCTCAACATCCTCATCCTTTGTATTTGAAAAGCCATGGCTGTCAGGTGAAGTCTATAATGACTATGTGTTCCATGCATATAGAGATGCATGCAGTTATGATGATCCTGTGTAAAAGGTGTGATAACTTTCACCATAATGCACAAAGTGATCTTTGCACATCCTTTTTCCCGTGAGCTGGGCCCCCTTCTGCCCTGTTTTACTGGCACAAGGTTTCTCCTGTCCGCATCAGCTTGAGCCCTTTGCACATCAGTCCAGACCACAACTTTCTCTCTTGATGCTTGTGAGGAATACTCTCTTGCTGATAAAGTTTGTGAGAGACAGCTGCTTACTTTAAAAATTTTAAAAAGTTTATTAAACCTTAACAAAAATACAACAAAGGGACTAAATAAGGAAAAATTGCAGTGCTGGGAACTGCCTTCATGGCTGCCTATCACATGGCTGGTTCATCTTCAAGATGGATGGTCTTTTATACCCCTGGGGATTGCATCAGTCAACCCTGGCCCCTCCCCAAGGTCTGTCAGGCAACTCTTCTTTGCCGTTTATTGGTGGAGACTGCTTTCTTGTCACTTGATGGGAGGGTCACGTGTTGTCATGCCGCTTAGAAACAAGCTTTTCCATTCCTAACTGCCCCATGGAAGGGGCACATGTGCCCACCTTCTTTCTACCTGTCCTAGACAACCCAGGCTGCCTGATGGCAACAATACAGAGGGCGAGAGGAGGAAAGGAAACTATGGGGAGAACAGAGGACATCTAAACTACAATAACATAACTATGCATCAATAAAGCTTCTTTTAATATTCACACAGTATTCATCCCTCAATTGCGAGAGCCAATCATTTCATTATCCATCTATAAGAAGTTGAAAGAGAAGTCATCAAAGCATCACTTACTTACTGATAACAAGTCATCTGAGTCAGGTGCATCTCACTGAGGAGGCATACATCTCTCTAAAATGCACAAACTTTTATACCCTTCCTCAACTGCTGTTGTCCCTGTCCCATTATCCCATTGGCTGGGTACTTGGGAACTCACATTCCTCACATTCTTTCTGAATGCCCACAGTGCTCAAGCTGATACTTCCCTTCCCCCCCAACTTTCTACACCTCTAAGTAGTAAGCACTGGTTAACTCCCCTCTTCCTATCCCACCCCACCCCACACTCAAGCAGCCTAGGCTCATGCTAGCTACATCTTTGCCTGAAAGACATAAGTATACATTCTTATGGTTGAAGCAAAACATTATTTTATCTCTTACATAGTGGATCATCAATTGCTGTTTCTAGTTCAAAACTCTTCTCACTAGCTTGCCCAGACTTGACAGACATGAGAAGCTGTTTTGTCGTAGTCATGTTGGACCAACTACCCATCCTTCTTCTTTCAAAACAGCCCTGTGGTCATAAAAGCTGAAGATTTAATCAAGACCAGCTGCAATAGTGGTTGTTGACCTGCACCATCTATCTACTCCTCCTCAAGCTCCTCCTTTCACTGGCAAGTGAAAGGGCAGGGCACCAGTGGGCCCTGGCACCCCTGGTTCTCAATTGCAAAGCCTCACACTCATTCTTGCTTTGCTCCAGGTCTCCCCTGGTGTAGGGAATGAGTAAAAAGTAAGGAATGTTTCTCAATTGCCTCTTAGAAAATTAAGGTTTGAAAGTTGAAGTGTTCAACTGCCTCTAACAAAAACTTTAGAAACTGCTTTATTTTAGAAAATGAAGCATCCTGTTTCAAGTCATTAGAAGGGCTTGTAGTTGGTACATCAGCAGAGTAAGTAATAAGCTTTGAAACATCAGGCAAACTTCTGAACGCCAATGAACCAGCCAACCTCAAGGGAGCAAATAAAGTTACGATGGATGTGGCCAGCCTGCCCCCATGTCTAAAAACTTATCAAAGTGACAGAGTCTTTGCTGTCTTTGCTGTCCTTCACTGTTCTGGCTGCTCCTACAAAGCTGTTTGTCTTTCCCCTCCTCCTCCCTCCACCCGTGCCCCATCCCCCCGCTGGTCTGGCTGCCTGGCTCAGCTCCATTGCTGGATTGCTGGTCAGCTCTCAAGGGAGCTTCACCAGGGAAAGATTCTTTATGCCCGATGAAGATATTCCCCATGCACTCTATAAGCCAGTGCTGGATCCCTGGTAATCCCTTTCCTGTGGTTTTTGTCATTATTCTTGGAAATTTCCTATTTTCCTATTTCCTTTCTATCCTTCTTTCATGAAAAAATAAATGAGTTATCATTTTGCATCTGTTGAGAGTTTTTTGCAGATTGAGGAGTTTTTGTTAGATAATGGTCATTTTCAGCCAATGCACAATCCAGCCTGCTTATACTAATGGACGATGGTCACGTACACAAGCAATGAATAATGGACATATTCAGAAATGAGGTCGGTATATCCTTGAAAGAGATACAAGAAGAAGAATCATCAGGACTCAGCAAGTTTGTCAGCAAGATTGGGAAAGTAAGAAAAAAGTGAGTCATGGGTGGGCCGGACAACCACAGCAAGACGTGTGAAAAATTAGGGGATCCAATCAGCATTCTAATTTAGATGCGTGAACAGCTAGGATTAACCAATCATGTATTAGCTAGAGATGCATGGACAGTAGAGATTTATTATAAATATAGTCTTTTTAGGGATAATAAATTTGGCTTCACTGGATCATGTTGGTCATGGTGTGATGTCCCTGAACCTCCGCGCCTCGCATGCATCCAAACATCTAATATCATTTGTGTTTTAATATCATTTTCAGATATGTCTAGAACCTAATTCCTTTGCTTAATTGTGGATCAAAGCAAAAGTCACCTCACCTTAAGGTATGGCTGGTTCTCAAGTAGGCCAGGAACTAGAGAATCCTTATCAGCCTCCCCACAGTGCCCCTGTAGAGCAGCATGTCTCCTTTATCCTGACCCAGGCCAGGCAGCATGGTAGGAGGGAACCTCTGCCCCTCCACAGGGAGTTCCAAGGTCACTTGCCACCTCACCCAGCTTTTCCTGGGGGGACTCAGGGGCTGCCAGGAGGGATGTGCCAGCCCCTCATATGTTGTTGGGGTACTAAATCCCTTTTGTAGGTATAGACCTGCAAGTACAGACCTTCATTTCCCACACCTCTATGTGTGCATAGACTCTGCCTTTGCCCCCAAGTGCAGCCCCCAAGTGGTTCAGGCTGACACAGATAAGCTGACACATCCTTGTTGCTGTGACGAGAAATTATTAGAGAAGGTCAGGCCTCAGGTTAATAAGCCTCACAAGACCGCTCCAGCATGTAATTAAGATCAATCTATTGCTGGAAATACTCTCCTTTGCTCTTTGTCTGCTTTGCCCTTGTTCATGCCCTCTAAGAGTTTGGCAAGCCTATCATGGTGCTATCCAAACACATGATCAAAGATTCACTTTCTTTTATCTACCAACTGGAACTTCAGTTCTAAAGGTCTTTAGACAGTCTAAAGACTGTGTGATGCCTTGTTCTTCTTGTGTCTCTTGTCTGTGTTTATAATGTTGTAAATTTTACCTGAAATATTCATTTCAATCAATAAAGTACATCAGAAATAGCCATGATTATACCTTTATATTTGTGCATAGTTATTATTTTAGAATCTGCTCTTTTGGTGGGCTCACTTCAGAGTCTGGAAAGACCTGAACATACCAACCATCTAGTTCTCTAAGTTTTAGTTTTGGGATTAACTGCAAGAAGGTTGCTACATTCTAGAGCTCAAAATACAGCTAACATACATATTTTGCATTTGAATTAGGCTTGAGAGAAATACACAGACTGTAGGGAGCATAAAAATTTTACTATTCACAAGGCTGAAAATTAATACAAATTATGGTTAATTATTACATATTTAACATTAAAAAATAGTTGAACATTAACAGTGCTCTGGGAAAAAAAGTCAACCATATTAAAATATTTCAGGGTGCTGCATTCTTTGGCATTACTGACAATTGCTAGCAAGTTTATAGAAACCAATGTTTTTACGTTCATGCAGACATTTGTAAGTACAATTCTTGTAACCATAGAAGAGCTTCACAAGATTTCACAGTCACATAATCTTAAAGAGGAAACTGTGTGGAAAAATTCAAAATGCCAGAGTTTTATGTCCAAGGAGGAGACATAGGAGTCCTGTAACTTTATTTAAATAAAGGGAGAGGCCATGGGGCATTTCCCCTGGAGTCTCTAAAATTGTTGGGGAAAGCAACTCCTTTATTATCGGAAGTTCTCAGGTGCATCACCAACTTCCTTTCCCCATTGGCCGAGGTACTTGGAAGGTAGTGACACCCTGAATTGCCTACTCTGTGACCCCTTCTAATATGCACCCCCTCTTTTTTTCATTTTGTAGCAAAACACTATTCATAATTCCATTATGTCTCTGTTCTTTTTCTCTGAGTTCAGGAATTTAACACAGCCTTAGTTGAGCATCAGTCCATGTCAATTAGTAAAATTTTTTAGAACTGATAGTTTCTTTCTTCTGTTACTTTATCTGTAAGTTCTTGGCCCTATCTACAAGCCAATTCACATGGTCTGTTTATAAAGACACATTCATCTTACTCATTTCAATCCCTCCTCTTTTAATTTTCTCAATAATTGTTGTTGCAAACCTTAATTATAATTTGTGACAGCTATAGCTGGTATACACCTACACAAACAATTTAGCCTTGACAGTCACTTACTCAACCAGCTATCTCCTTAGCTTATTGAAGTACAGAAGTCCCCAAGTATGAAAGTGATTGGCTGAATTCAAGCTCAAACAAGGGGACCCCAAGCAATACCTTTGAGCCCGGGATGTGCCTGCATCATTGGCCAGTAAGCTGGGTGGAGTTGAAACCTTTGTCCAATCAACTCATACTGAGTAGGAAGGTTGAAGCCCCTATAAAAAAGGCTGCCCTTCAATAAACACTGGCTGTTGCTGCATGAACACAAAGTTCGTTTGCTGTTTTTCTGTCTCCAAAACTGTGACAATCATTCATTTAATATTTCCTTCCTGGGTCTTGGGTTTTGCAATTACTCACGGTGACATAATTTTCTTTCCTTTAGCCATTTCTGGATCAGTAGGCATGGCTACTGTTATAAGTAAAAGTTATGTTAAATTAGGGTATAGTTCAATTACATTGTATTAATTATATTAATTGTATTATGTTGGGGGGGGGGGGGGGTATTATAATGTTCTAGGAGAAGGGTCCAGGGTTTGGTGGAGAGGTGGTCTGGCGGGTCAAGGCGAGGTCGAAGAGGGATTGGATGGAAGATCTTACCAATCATTCGAAGCCCTGCAGAAACGATTGGTCCAGAATGAACAGCATTAAAGACCAATGAGAAGCCTGGAAATGGACCAATCATCATGTGGATCCAAAATGGACCAATCCTGGACTTGAAGGGGGCTATAAATGGGGAACTTTGATTGGGTCAGGGTTCTTCTTTTTGGAAACTTGTTTCCTGGTTGGGTCAGGATTCTTCTTTTTGGAAACTTGTTTTCTGGGGAAAGCCCAGTGCACTTGGGGATAGTGCACTGTTCTGTTTTTGGTTTGCTGTGTGGGTGCTTGAGCTTATCCTAGGTACTCCGTTCCTTGCAGCTATTTTGATAAACAAGAACCTCTTTCTCCAGAGAAGGTTTGGCCTTGTTCACATTCACAACAGCTACCACCTGCATCCCCTTGATTACATGCTGAATGAGCTGCGCTAAGCAGGGTATGATGCAGGGTAAAAAAATATTTGAGTTGCTATAGCACATAAAAGGAAAAGTAGCATTTGTTTAACCCGTAGTCCACCAGGTAACCATGAAAAATGTCCCATTACCATCCTTTTCATGTTTGGGCTGGTACATGAGTTAATCGTCTTATTTCCTTTGCTATCTGTTTGACCACTTTTCTGTTGTCATCCATTTGAAAACAGTAGTTTGAGTCACTTATTTTTCCACAAACTCTTCCTTTTTCTGCTAATAATCTAACACCACCCCATGTTTAAATATTGCATTCCTCAACTGAGTGGATTTATCAACAAGAACACCAAGAGCTGTACTTGTCTGGTTGATTATTCTTTAAAAGATAGCTTGTAACCTAATTATCTAATTCCAGTTATAAATGGGTTCTCTGGTACCTAACTTGTTAGGATTCCAGGTGGCTGGTCTGCAGTGCTGTATAATCTGTTCTGGTGGCCATTCATCTTTTCCCTGCTTTGGGGCAATCCCTCCAGCCAGGGATGTGTCAATTGACTGCTTTTCTCTACTTAAATCATCATATGCTTTGCTCCCTGATTTCCCTGAATTTATGGTAGTAAAAATACTCCAGGCGGTCTAATATAGGATATATAACATATTCCTGACCAGTTTGGAGGTAACTTGGGATAACAACGTTGGCCACAAATCCAGTAATGTTCTTTCAAGTTCCATATTCTGTTGGCAAAGGGGCCTTCCCACTTTTCGTCAACAACAGGTGGGTCAAAATGTAGCTTGTTTCCTGGGCCTAATGGTATTCCAACAGTAGTTGCCCCACCATAAGAGCCACAATATTTCCGTTTCCAAGCTCCTAAATGGGGTTTCCATTTGCAGTTGCATCCCAAGATGTTTGGTTGGATTTGGACCTGAATTCACTAAAAAGGGTTCAAGTTCTATTCTGATGTTACCACTTCCACTGATGATCATGGACATGTGTTTTACTTATAAAATAGGTAGTCAGGAAACTGTCCCTCCCTAGTGCTTTACAGCCTTCAAAATCCCTGAGATAAATGTGGTAGGATCACTTTACCCAGGTACCATTAGTGAGCTTAATATGCATGTGATTCCATCTGCCTCAATATCTAGAACAATCATAAGGAAGGCAATTGGGGGTCCAACATTCATCCCAAAGATATCTATTTATCCCAAATACTATAAATGATCAAATCGAGAGCCAAACTTATAAGAAAATTTAGCAAAGATTTATTAATTTGTCTGCAAGACCGAACTTCGGTCATTGAAACCACCACAGCCAAGGGTCAGCGTTCGAGCCTGGGATCAGCGCTGGGTGAACACACGGATCTGACCTCCGAATGTCAGTCTCCCCCTGTTCATGAATGCTGCCTCGCCCAGCGAGTTTTTATACAGTTTATTCTGCCCGAGGCAGATGACCGAATGTTCTTTGTGTCTCTTCACATGCATCACCGTGGCTTTACATGTGCAGAGGTAGACAAAGACTCAGTCCAGGTGTCTTGATGTTGTCAGAAGACTCCGGGGAAGTCAGCATTCACATGCATCAAGGTGGCGCCATCAATCATCATGGTAGATGCAATTGTTGAGGTGATAATCACTCTTGGGTGGACCTGGCGACCCAGGGAAACCAGCAATTATCGCCCTGGAAGCTTCTATTCTTACGTTAAAAACCGTGATGTTATCTCAACAAAGTCCAGGGGCTAGATGTATATGAACAAGACACTGCTCCAGGCCAGGATGGTCAAAAGATATAGTTTGAATCTTACAATATTTTATACATTAATAGCGTGAATTATTTCTACCATATACTACAATCCCTCCCCATTTATATCACCAATTTAATTCATGCTCTCAAATTGCTAAATTTCTCATTTTCTACTTCTACCTGACACCATTAAGGGTCTTTCACAGAGTACCCCTTTACACTATTCTGTACTCCCCTTGTGGAACACCCTGATATCCTATATTATTTACATTTGCTTTTGCCTGTTTTTCAAATTTTGCCAAGACTTTGGGAGAAAGGAACTATGCCAGCAATGCTGCCAATCTCATGATCTCTTAGATATGTTGCCTCCGGAAGCTCCCTCTGGATCCATGGGAATTATTGCTATCTGCATTCCCTGGACCATGGAGTGGATCAGTCTAATAAAGCATGGAATTAGACAAGGGAGGAATAGGATTCCAGCTACTGAACAGAGTACAAAAAACATCGCTTTGTTCCACCAGGCCCCATCAAACAATTTGTCCCACCACAAGGATTGTAAAATCGAGTTCCATTTTTGAACAGGGACATGGGCCACCTTTTTGATCTTGGCCGCCAAACCTCTTATGGTTTCCCCATAATCATCGATTTCAATACAGCATTCTGATTCATTGAACTTTCCACACACTCCCCCTTCTTTGGCCAGCAAATAGTCTAAAGCTATTCGATTCTGCTACACAAATGCCCGCACCTGGGTGTGCTGCCGACTAAGTAAATCCAGGGCTTCAGAGGTGTGATTTGATACCATTTCTACCACTGCCTGCAGCCAAATCAATCTGTTCAGTAGATAAATCGGAGTCCTATACCCGTAGCCGCCATCCTGGGCCCGCGTGGCCGGTCAAAAATAATCAATTACTCTCGCCGCTGGCCACTCTTCCTCCCCCCAGGTTTACCACTTACCACTGGTATTATCTTTTTCAGGCTTCTTCTCTCCCTTCTCAGGGTCTCGTATAATGGAGCCCCTAACAGGTTACTTTTTGTTCGTGGGAGAGTAAAGAACACTGGCTGGATCATGCCTAAGGTGCATGATCCCTTCCACCTTAGGGGTAACTCACTGTATGCCTTCTTTCCACAGATGCAATAAATTCCATCCAGGGCTTTCCATTTGATATTTATTTTCCCTGGGTGTCCCCAGTATTCCCTAATGCCCTCCAAGGATTGGAAAGGGTTGGCTCCTGGATTTTTGACCCAACACAGTCCCATTCTTTTGTTCCATTCACAATTTGTTTCATTCCTCCAGCTCCAGTACCCCAAAGGGGGTTCTGGCTGGCAGACCTGGCTTTTTGTGCCTTGAGTTCACCGTCAGGGTAGATACACAAGGAGTGTATCTCACCATCTCAGTGTACTCCCTTCCTTCTCGACTGATGCAGATGGTTCCAATACACCCTCTGGTCCAAAATCCACCCCTCAGGTCTCTGTGCCAATTTTGAGACCCTTGGATTGTCCCATTTCAAAAGCTGTTCTGGAGCCAAACCTTCCCCTTTCCAAGGCCATTTTTCTGCAGACTTCAGCCCCCCCACAAATCCAACAATTTCACAATCCTAATTCAGTTGCAATCTCTTGTATCAAGTCAATGAACAGGTTCCTGTCTGGGGAAGGTAGTTGCCCACCAGCATATTGTTTTTCCAGCATTTCATATTGTTCTCCCAGTGTTTTCAGTCTTTCCTGTTCAACTCTTTTCTTCCTCAATTCTGACTCCCTTTGCCTCAGTTCCTGGGTTATCTCTCTCATTCTCCCCTCAGGATCCTCATCATTTTTATTTCTCATGAAACAGACAACCCGATCATATTGCAGGCACACCCTGTCATTTGCCTGTGCCAAGTCCAATATGAGTGGGTCTCTGTTCAAAGTAAATTTGCTGTCAAATTTAGCATTTCTCACCATCAAATACATTTCCCTGTTCATCATGCGTATCCCCAGCCTCACATTGTCGTAGCACAATGGATTCACCTGGTGATATGCAACAAAGATTGATTCCGTCTTTCCCCCAACCCACATGGTCCGGTTACATTGGTTACAAATGGGGATTGACATTGTTTCCATACTTCGTTTTCTCATTTGATGCCTGTGCTCATCTGACTGCCCGTTCCTTAGCCCTGCCTCGGGATTGATACACCAAATCCCTGTTACCAATTCACTCAATTTCACCCTTGTGCCATTCTTCCAACAGTACCTGCCAGGTTCCCTGAGACATTCCTTTGGGGCTTGGGATGCTGAGTGTCCCCCATTCCCTGCGACTGGGACCACTTGAGTGCAATTTCCACACTCCTCTGCCAAGCTCTTGCTTCCGCCTCTCATCAGGATCTCAGTGTGCAGACTCTGTGTCCCACACATGACTAGGATCAGGCCAATCAGGATTCCCACCAAGCATACTCCTCTGCCTTTGGCTCTGCCCCCTGGGGTGCCACCAGCAGCAAGGAATGTTGGGATCCATAAAAATCAGAAAGCTTTAGGAAGGTGGTAAAAGCAGGCCTTAAGCAGAAGTTATGGGAACAGATGCTAAAATAGCAAAAAAGATCTCTAGGCCGTAGTGCAGACATGAGAGATGGAATAGGCTAATGTTAGTCTGCCTTCTAAGTTGCAACAAGTTTATTTAATGTATATTTTAGAAGGTTAAATATGAATGAAGCTCTGTACTTAGGCTTTTATGAACAAGCTATTGTGTTGAGAATAAGCCGTTATTGTTTTAACCAGAATTACTTATGCTTTAAGATTATTGGATAGAATTATTGTCAATATGCTTTTCCTCTATGTGATTGGCTGAAACCTACTCTGGGACTGTCTTATGCTCTGTTGTAATGTTAAGTTTCTTTGGCATTCTGTTGAAACAGTGAGATGGTCACATCTTTTGTCTCCTTTGTAAAAACAAAGTTATGAGACTGATGTGGAAAATAAACCTCTCAAGGAACTGATTCCAGATGTCCTGTCCCGTTCGTGCTGTAAATAAACTGTCGGCGTGCAAATGGTTTTTGATGCCATATTGGCAAGGAAGACCATCTTCACGGCAGCAGGAGTATTCTTCGGGGAACACGCCCTTGGACCTAGCCGCATACCTCCTTTTACAGGCGCCCCACCATGACACTCTGATTGCATCGGAACTGCACGGTACCCTGATAGATTTCCGGCACTCCACATCCAAAATTTCTGCTTATGATCTAAGCTTCCCACGCACCCCATTTTGAAAAACGCAGAACCACTCCTGTGAGTCCAATTCAGTGATTCCCAAATTTGTGGCTAAGGTTAGGATATGGTCAGTCAGCTCAAGCTCTTCCTCCAAACACTGAGTATGCAGCCTCTTTGGCCTCTGTCCCCTTCTACAGTGAATAACAAAAACCCCTTAGCAATATTCACACTTAAAGTGTACAAACAGATAGCATACACAATCAGACAGTATACAACTTATCTGCTCACCGTCGGTCATTTACAAGGACGTTGGAGTCTGTTTCAAGTCACCTGGGGAAGAAGTGACCCTCCACTCGGGTGCTTCCTCCTGATGTTTGACTTTCTTCACCCTAGACCCGTGTGTCCAGCCTTTCTCTGCTGTCCGAATGGCCGTGTCTGTTGTCAGGAGTATGAGAAAAGGACCTTCCCAGTGAGGAGAGAGAGGCATCTCCTTCCACACTTTCACAAGCACTCTGTCACCCAGTTGGATTTTGTGAATAGCGAATCCCAGAGGAGCGCTCTGGGCCACTATCCCCCGTTTTCTGAGTTCCTGCAAATTTTTGTTGATTGCAACCAGATATGGTTGAATCTGACCATCTTCAAACCTGGGGTGTCCCACCAGCATTCCATGTCTGTATGGCATTCCATATAACATTTCAAATAGTGAGAGCCCCGTCTCCGAGTGAGGCATGGTTTGGATATTAAGCAGTGCCAAAGGCAGGCATTTCAACCAGGATATCCGCGTTTCTAAAATTAATTTAGATAACTGCACCTTCAAAGTCTGATTCATTCTTTCCACTTGTCCTGAACTCTGGGGATGCCATGGAGTGTGGTATTCTCATCAGATGCCTAGTGCCTCAGCTATCTGCTTAATAACTTTCGATGTGAAATGTGTCCCTTGATCTGAATCAATGCAATTCACCGCCCCGTATTGGTGTACAATTTCTTCCAGTAATTTTCCAGTCACTGTCTGAGCTGTTGCCCACAAGCTGGGAAAGGCCTCCACCCAATGAGTCAATTTGTCCATAATTACAAGCACAAATTTGAACCTCCCCGCGTTTGGCAACTCTGTGAAATTAACTTGAATTCTTCCAAATGGTCGGTACACAACAGGACGGCTCCCCCGGGCAGCCTGTTTTGCTCTTGATTTGTTAACTTTCTGTCAAATCAGGCACCCTTGTACCTCTTGTTTGGCCAATTCGTAAATTCCCTTGCACCTAAAAAATTTCAAAAATTGTTCTGCCAGGGCCTGTGCCCCCCAATGTGTTAGCTGGTGCAATTTTCGCAAAATCCTTCTGGTAAAACCTCTGGAAACTAGTTCTCTCCCATCAGGTAATCTCCACTTACCTACTTTCAGTTCTCCCCTAATCTCATAACATTCAACCTCCTTTTGGGAGGGATGAGGAGAATTGTCAGGGACCTCAGTTCCTTCCATCTCTGGGGTGCCCACCGTCATCAACGCCGCGGTTTTGGCCTCCTGGTCTGCCAGGTTGTTCCCCCTGGTTCGGAACTGAATTCCTGCCTGGTGTCCCTTTACATGGACCACCGCAATTTCCTCCAGCTCCCTTAGAGCTTCTAAGATTTGCCAGATAAATTACCCGTGCATCAGTCCCTTTTCCCTCGTGTTGATCAGTCCCCTTTCCTCCCAAATTTTCCCAAACGTGTGAACCACCCAAAGGCATACCTTGAATCTGTAAAAATCATTCCCTTTTCCCCTTTCAGCCCCTTCAATGCCCTCAGAACTGTGTACAGTTAGCATGCTTATGTCGACCAACTCACGCTCAGGGGACCTGCTTCAATCACCTTTCCTGTTTTCCCATCCACAACTGCATATTCTGATTTCCTTTTTCCCTCGACTACTCTTCTCGATCTGTCCACAAAACACTTTTCTCCCTTGTCCAATTCCTCCTCCTCTAAATCCTCCCTGATTTTGGTTTACAATTCAACCACCTCCATGCAATTGTGTATCAATTCCTCTGAAGCTTCCCCAAACAGAAACTGCGCAGGGTTCTGTGCAGTCATTGTTCTCAGTACCAAGTCCTGCGAGTGAATCAAAATGGCCTCATACTGTCAAAATGTCTCAGAAGTCTTGCAGCTGCTATTTCCAAAGTCTTCAAGAAACACTGAGGGTGAAGTAGTAGGGTGGGAATTTGGGTATAAAAATAGGTTCACTCAGTATCAGGCTGGGTTTGGACAATTCAAGTTTGAATAGCAGGCATCAGAGGGACTTGCAGCACCCTGGGGCACCATTTCCTTCACAGTCACCTATCTGGCATACAAGAAACATGCACTCACCTGACTGCCTCACAGGCATCATAACACAGCTAAGACTGTCAGCCTTCCAGCAAAGCCTTTCTTTTTGTTAGTGCAAACGTGGGAACAACTGTGGTAATGCCTCAATCTCAAGAGTACTTTTTGAATAGCTTTATGAAGATGCTAAAAATAATTTACAAATCAGAATTATTTTGTTATGCAAGGTTCAGAAATCATTATTTTCTTTTAATCAGGACAATTAAACAGCAATTCTTCCATTTTAATGCAAACTAACAATCATCACTAAATTTCATCTTTTATGACAAATTTTTCATTTGTTAAGAGCTTTAAAAATACAAAAAACATTACCAATAAATGGGTAGGGCCATGGGCCTGGAAAATACATTCTAGAAATATTGGGTTTGTGCTGGCCATATCCAAATACACCATAGGAGTTTTAAGGATAGGTGGACCAGGAGGTACTTACCGTTACTCAGGTGTTCTCCACTTATATCTTAAGATGAGTAAATGGAATAGAGAGGAAAATAAAAGCTTAAGAAACAAACAACTAATTCCATGAACCTACTCTTCATTCTGCTTCTATCCGCCTCCCACAAAATTGTGTTCCTTAGCTACTGCTTCTGGACTGTTTCACAAATAAAAGATTCTGCATAAAATTTTAAGAACAAAACTGAAATTTCAGCTGGAGCCACACTAGTTTGTTGGAAGAATGACGACAAAGTGCCAGCACACACTTGTTCCAACGCAGTTCAGTAAAACAAACCTTGTTTGGTACAAATGGATAACTCATACCAGGTATTACTATTTTATAAAATTATTTACTACTCTCTAACAGTAACAAGAAATTGTCTACATTGATTTCTGTAATTCCTAAGTAATGGTGAGGTAATTTCCTACCAAGAAGAGCTATTGTCACTGAACACAACACTAGGTGCAACACTGGAGATGGAAACAACTCCTTAAAACTGCTTTGCTACCAGAGTACTTCCCTGGGATTTTATATTGGAGCCCTGCAGCTACCCATTAGGGCTTTGGAACTCACGAGATATGTCTGTGGATGACAAGCTATCTCACAGGGACAAAACAAGCAATCAAGCTTCAAAAGGGCATCAAAGATACTTATCCTGGGGAGTGGGTGTCTCAAAGGGAGGTCAGGGCACACTCCTTTCATAGGTGCGTCACGTTAACACCGCAGGAACTGCCAATCCTTCAGTGAGTGCTGCCCGAGTCTTTTGCAAGTCCTGTTGATTGTGGTTAAAGACTCTCAGAAACCAGCAACTGTCTGCATGCTGATCAGACACCACGACATGGAGGATCAAAATAGGGGAAAACATAGAGCAACTGTGATCAGGTAAATGATGATCACATCATCACTCTTGACAACTAACAGCAACCAGAATATCCATTTTTCTGACCCTAAAACTTTAAGAGCAGTAATGCGGTTTTTAATATGCTTCTTCATACTTAACAACAATCTACTCTTTTTTGGGTAGTACTGGGAATGGTAAACAAGAAACACGTAACAGGATTAAGATGGAAGTCTTAGTCTTCCATGCATGGTAGACGAAACACCTAAGCCTTTATCAATAGCCACATGAGGACTTTCAGTCTTCAGAATTTTTCCCAAAATCTTTGACAGACAGGCAGCATTAGTATCTGATGGATGCTTCAGAATTGGACACACTCCTTGAAGACTTTTCATTAAAAATGAGCAAAAGAAGGATCAAGTCTACATTTAGACTGAATGATAAAAGGATCATTTGCAGAGGATAAGGAATTGAAAAGTAAGATACAGTGTAAGAGGCATTACCAGCAATGAAGATTATTTCCATCATCAAACTTCAAATACTTAAACTGTAATGGAAAGTAGAGGGGAGAAAATTAAACTATTGGAAATGTTTAAATATAATAATCTATATATATATAATATATATAATCTATATATAATATATAATATATAATATATATAACATAATATTATATATAATAATATATAATAATCTATATATATAATAATGATCTATAAATATGACTGAGTAAAAGTTTTAATTACAAAGCATAAGAAGACTAATTCCCAAAGATTGACATCATCAAAGCCATCAAGTATTTCAGAGACCTGAGGGACCTTCGGTGAAAATGTACAGATCAACCATGTCATGTGAAGCCACAATGTTGTATCACAGTCACACTGATGGAAAACCAGGCTCCATGGGAATGCCCTGTCTATGTATAGGATGCAACTCTGTGCTTCCTAGCCAGGAAGAATTGTGTGCGTGTCTGGAGATGTTCTGACTTCTATGTTTCTGTCCTTGGAAGTGGAATGTGCATGGTACACATGAACAACCTTATCAGACTCTGCTGCCTAAAACACTGTTCAACAATCAAGCTTGAAAGCAGAACCACTCAAACCCCTCAGCTCCTGTTAAGATGAAAAGTTAAGAAATGAAAGCAGCATTAATTAACCAAGTCCCAGCCTACACTAAATGAGCAGCAACTACTTAATGTGCAGCAGCTGTGCCTATAGTAAGGTCCTTAGACATACTCTGTGGACACATTGTGGTGCTATGGAAATGCTTCCATATAAACCTGCTTACATGGAAAAAACACTTTATATTGCAGAAGCAGAGAAAAACTGCCACCTGATGCCAGGCTAGGTACCTTCTCTACTTATCACTAGGAATAAAATTCAGTACTTTTAATGTTTTTATGGTAAACCTGGGGAACAGTAACACAGTATAAAAAAACAGAGCAGAAAACTACAAGACCCACATGTCCTTTTAGTTTAAATTTAATTTGTCAGATAGAAGTTATCTATGTACAATCAGTGTGCATTGTAACAATTCTGTCAATAAAGTCATAATTCAAATCTTTTAAAATATTAACTACCTGCATAGCACATTTGACATTATTGCCCATGTTGAAGAGGGAACATATGAATTTACAATTAATTTTGATTGATTTGGATACTGGACTATTCAGGTATTTGACACACCTCCTTTAAACCAATGCACCTGAAAAGCTTTCCAGAGCAGAGTTTAGCTAGATATTTCTTACCATTTCATTACAAACAATCACAACACCGACAGCTTAATACAGAAAAAAGACCCCCCCAAAAAAACCCCCAAAAGACCCCAAACAAACAACAAAAAAGCCCCACCAAAACAAACCCACCCCAACAACAAAAAACCAAAACCAACAAAACCAAACCAAACCAAACAAACAAAAAACCCCCCCCAAAACCACAAAACAAAACATGTATCTAAAGTATCAAAAAAAGGGAGCACAAAATGCAATAGTTTCCTTTCCCCATTTTTACATTCTGAACAGTGACTCCATCAAAATCTTTTATTGAAACATGTATGTACACTGATTTTGTTTCATAACTGTGACAAGAAGTCCTGAGCTGGTGGGGAAAGGAACAGTCAAAAAAAGCCTGAGGGGGGAAAAAGCTCATTTAATAAATTTACAACAATTTACAGCCATTAGTTTGTGTTTTGCTTTTATTCTTTTTTTTGTTTGTTTTGTAAAAAGGCATTGTAACTGATCACAAACAGGAGAAATCCTGACTATTTTACAGTTATAGGTACAGAATTTAAATATTCAAGCTTGTGATGAAAAGCGGCAAGGTGGTCGCAGTGTACAATGTAAACAAGTAGCTTTGGAAAGTGAACAAAGTCCTTGAGAATTCTTTACTAAGAAAAAAAATATTCTCCCCATTCCCTCCTGAAATATGATCACAGGTCAGTGTTTAAAAGTTCATTTACAAACATAACTTAAAACATTATGAGCCTCAAACCACTCTGACATGAAGATTGTTATACTAAGATCCAGTCTGAAATGGGCAGTGTTGAGGTCCCTGTAAAAGTAAACATCTTCCATTTCTTAAAAAAAAGTGCCACAGCATTTGCAGCACAGTGCAGCATAAACTTTAAATACAAAAATATTTTTCATCTGTTGGGATAACAGACCTTGCATCCTGGAAAGAAGTAACAATACTGCTACTGATAGAATATCCCGTCTGTATCTTTCAAGTCATGTAAGGCAATTACTGTGTTAGTTTACTGTATATGGCTAAAAGAAGGTCCAGAAAATATAAGTCTTTGTTATGTTTTCCGGCTACTCCATGTATGTTCAGGTGTACTTTTGTGATCTGATGAATGTTCAAATGGGGATCTGTGACCGAGGGGAGATCTTGAACCATAAGGAGACCTCTGATCCAGGGGTGACCTTGGGCCACTACCTGAAGCTCTGTGGTCCATTTGCCAGTCTGAGTGGTACCTATAATCTCTGGGAGATTTATGATGGCTGTACTCGGAAGAGGAACGGTGATCTGAATGTATCCTGTGGTCTGAATGGGAACGGTGCTCCAAATGAACCCGGCTGTCTTTTAGACTCCCTTCCAGGCTTGACCTGTGGTCTCTGCTCCTGTAGTCATCTAACTTCCTATGTTTACTATCACAGTAGTACCTAAAAACAAGAACTTATTTGTATTAGCTACTGGTAACACATCAAGAGCCACAATTATGTAAAATTGACAGAACTGCTTTAGAGAAAGATCATTGCTGCAATTTTACTCAGAAAAGATTGTTTGGCGCTTCCTAGAAGCGTAACTACAAAAACACAAAGGGAATTCTGACCAGATTTCAAAATTGCTAAAGAAACTCACCTGCTGTCTTGTTTGTAGTGATCCCAGTCTCTGTGATCTTTTCCATTGCTGAAGGCTGAGTAAGGCCTTTTCCTGGAGTCATTTTTCTTGTAAGTATCTCCCTGATGCCTGTCCTTATGATGATCATGGTATTGTGACAGATGTCTATCAGAGGAATAGCTCTCCCTGCTACTGTCATCATGGTTTGTATTCTCCTTCAGTCTTTCCACATCTGTTTAATAAAGCAGAGGTTAAAAGGAAATACCATAACATTTTTACTTCACCTAATTCAAACAGCACTTCTGTCTATCAGCTGTGAACCAGTATGAAATGGACATAATTTAAAAGAAACAAGATCTAAATAGCTGAAAATCAAATGCCAGTGAACAGAAGAAAATCTCAGATTTAAGAGGAAATCAAGCTAGAATGTAGATGCATAGGACTTGGAAATGTAGATGCATAGAACTTCTCAACCTCTCCATTCAGTCTATGAAGCTGAGTATTCAAATGGGCAGTGAGTAGAGGATACCTTCAGTAGAGCAATTTTAGACAGAATGGCAGCAACTTTCTCTCTAAGAAGGGATAGACTTAGTATGAGTAATAGTTTAAAGAAACACCTTGTTAGCAAAAAAATTTCCGTGGTATTACTAAAATTTGTGATTGTTGATTTTAAGTCCATGATAATATACTTGGAAGTTCAGAACACAAGATTAAATAAAGCACTACATACAAAAATGCAGGTGTGGGAACATGTGGGAAAAAAAATCAGTGTTATTGACAACAATAAAAGACAGCCCCTGTAACTAACAACTGTGACAGCCCCTGTCAGTGTGACTGACTAATGAACTGCTTTCTTTCATCACAGTGACAACTGTGACAGCTACAATCTCAGAACTTCTGCTAAGTTTACAGGTTTGAAGTAGACCTCTTGCCCTCTCCAAAATTTAACACAAAAATTTGTTTTTTTTAAAGGATGCTCAAATAACCTGGTAAATACCAGCTTCTCTCTGCACTCTGCTGGATTTCAAGAGCAAATTAGTGAAGGTTTTCGAAATAGTCTATTACTGTGGTACTTAACCATGTGAAAAACAGAACCAGAAGACGTGAAATGAAATAAACATGAATGCTTAAGGTATTTAACACAAGAATATACTTGAAAGTTTCTTACCTGGATTTCTAATTACATGTGTATTCACATGACCGCTAATATTCTGATCGTTGTGTTGCTAAAAAAAGACAAGTACACTGGTAAATGTACTTATTGGTAAATCCCAAAGTTCATTTGAATACATTAGAAAAATATCCTATCAAAAGAGACTATTATACTGCAAACACAAATACCAACTTGAAGTGTATTTCCATGTCCTTCATAATCCTCTAAATCTAATAAGTTTTAATAATTAAAATATGTATTTGTGTATTTCAAAACAATTTTAAAATATTACCTGAGACTCTTGACGTTTTTTGATTGCATGTTTATACAGTTTGTGCAGCTTTCTGGCATCAAATTCTGTAAACTTAGAAACAAAAATCCACAAATTTCTGAGGAAGAAGAAAAGAGAAGTTGTAAGTCTTCTTTAAATTTCTTTGCCCTTTTTATGTCACAGAACACGGATTTGACTGAAATTATTTGAACACTACTTCAGTAAACCGGAAATGGTATATAAGCCACACAATATTGCCAAATTGCACAAGAAATATTATGCAGTTGTAATATTTGAAAGATTGATTCCTTTAAAAATTTTTCACTTTTTAATATTTATTTTAAGTACTTCAGAGTATGAAGTGCAAGCACAATAGTACTAATAAGACTTGTTAAATTTTTGTGAAATGCTCATTTGAAACATAGCTATCAGTTCATATATATATATTTAAAAACTTGTTTGAATTCTGATGTTTACCAATCTGTAAATTAAAAATTTAAGTACCAAAAGGAAGTAAAAATTCTTTCAAATGTGAAATTTCTTACAGGATAACACACTTGACACAACAAACCTTATTGTATTAAACCATCAGCAAGAGAAATTTTCCACAGACTTTTGAAAGTCTAGTCAAGGCTTTTGGAAACCAAGTAAGAGATGTGAAAGAGGACAGAAGTCATAGGGTAATAAATCTGTGCCAAATCTGTGCTTGAAGCAACTGAAGAAGAGCCAAATTAGGTTTTTTGCTGTCAAGATGCCAAAATTCTGAAGAAAACTTTTTCTTCCATGATCACAGGCAAAGTTTTTTTAAGAGATACTGATACTTTTAGTGAAATTTGCAGGTGGAATGCTTAGAAAAGTCTACAGAATAACAGTGTTTAAAAATATTTGAACTGTGGGGGTTCACAAAGCAGCAGGATTCTCCTTCACTGTGATTATTTAATTTCTGTCGACAAGTTTGACTAAGCACACAGCCAGTCAATGCTGTGTCTCGTGAGACCATTCTAACTTAATATAAACTACAATACTTCTTTATCAGATGTAGCTAAAATAATTTTATTTATCTACACATAACATCATAGCATTATTTTCAATAACAGCTCTATTACAAGTTTCAACTTAAAATAATAAAAAAATTACCAAAACCTAAGACACAGATCTTGTTTTTGTATCTCAGATCACCTTACTATTTTCAAGTAAAGGCAGTAAAATCAGCAGAAGCAAATTACACTAACAGAATACTTCAAGAAAATGCAAGACTTAAGAATTTGATATATATAATCACAGGATGTGTTTTCAAGCATAGAGACATTAACTGAACATTCAGACAAAAGTAAGTCAAATTGCATTAAGAACATATCAATGAAATACAAGACCAGTATTTTTTTCTTAGTTCTTTTTATATTGTCATCTGATATAGATGCAAACTCTTCCCTCACTTTTCAAGTGCCTCTGAGTACATTATGATAAATACTTGTTATCAAGTAACAGTTAATACATAATACACAATTTCATTTTAGACTACTTTAAAAAAAAAAAAAGAAAGAATTCTACAACTTGGAATCATACATTCAACACAATTTTAGAACTGTGTATTTTCAACATGAATTATTAAAAAACCAAAATGACCTGAAGTTGAAAAACCAGATTGTTAAAGGTAAGAATGGTTTTCAATGAACACAGTGGCAGTGACCCGTCCCCAGCATTTGCTGTCAGTGCTAAGGAGAGAGATGTCTCCACCCTCTGGACAAAATACAGGGCTCTGCATCAATGCTTAAAGTCAATCCATTACAAGTCAGAACAATGTATAATCACCTTTTAATAGACTCCTATTTAAAACAGCAGAAAGATACAAGAAAAGACAGAAAATAAACAGGAGAAATAACAAAACCCGACTCTTCTCAAACGAACCAATTGTAGATTTCCCTTTTTCAAGTAAAACCCAAGAAAATAACTTACTTTCTCCACTGCTTAATTTGTTCAGGATTTGTGTACTCCTTTAGACACTCAGTAATATGATCCCCAATTTTGATAAGACACTGTCTAGTATGTTCCAGCTGTTCTCTTTCAGAAAGGCCCTTCTCTGGTCGATCAAGCTGTTTCAATGCTGCCTTGACAGGTCTCATTCTTTCTTTGCACTGTAAAATGGAAAAAAGGCATGTATTGATTCAAAAGAAAAAATCCATTCTCAAGCATGACTCACCTTTTACTGTGATATATAACCACAGGCGAGGACACGATTGTTAGAAGTCAAATGAAACACAAGACTGTCTCAGAGGTCTAAAAAATGTTTTACATGTTCCCTTTGGAAGATAATCAGTCCAATTGGAAATTCATTTCTCTATGAAAGCATCAGATTGTATAAAATACATATATCAAGCTGTAGAAGGTGCTAATGTGTATATCTCAAACATCAGCAGCTGGATAGCTGTGAAGCCACATATTTTTCTGTTCAAAACCCACTGCTGTGGGCTTATATGGCAGGTCAGGGACTAACATACTGATTTTCATTCAAAGTATGTAATCTACTAATAAAACCTTCTGAGCTTTTGTAGACCTGCTGACTTTTGAAGTTCCTTTCTCTTGCAAGCTTTCACAAATCTAGGGTGATGTCTTCCCCTTAAGGGTAGGACACCACTAGGATATGAGAAAGCACTAATTTAATATATAGGATTTCTGAGGAAAAGGACTTACTACAACTGTATTTTGCAATTACAACTCTGAGCATAATCATGTAGGGCAAGACTTACCGCCTACAAAGCTATACAAACTCAATGTCAAAATTAAATATGAGAGTGTTCAGTACATTTCAAACAAATACTTTCTGCCACCATTACACTTGGCATTCAACAAAGGATCAAAATTGCTTCTCTGAGCATTTTTCAAACCACACTCCTTTGCAGGTATTAGCAGAAGTTAAGCTACCTAGAAGAAAGCTAGTTTGGGTATAGCACCATAAAGGTTGGAAACAACCTCCAAGATCATTAAATCCAACCTTTGACTGAACACCACCATCCCAACTGAACTATATCAAGTCCCACATCAGTTGTTCTTTTGAACACTTCCAGGCATACTGATTCTATCTCCTCCTTGAGCAGACTGTTCATTGCTCAACCACTCTTTCACTGAAGAAATCTTTCCTTACATCCAACATAAACCTTCCCTGAAATAGCTTGTGGCCGTTTCTCCTTGTCCTGTCATCAGTTCCCTGGGAAAAGACCTGATCCTCACCTGGCTACAACCTGCTATCAGGCAGCTGTAGGGTGTGGTAAAGTCTCCCCTGATTCTCCTTTGGGCTCCAGCTCTCTAAGCCACTCCTCCTAAGACTTGTGCTCCAGACCGTTCCCCAGCTCCATTCCCTTCTTTGGACTGGCTTTGGCACCAAAATGTCCTTTTTGAACTGAGGGGCCCAGAACTGAACACAGCACTTGAGATGTGGCCGCAAGGAATGCTTAGACTAGCCACAGATAAAGGTCGTGCATTCTTGAATTTTCATATTTTGAATCCAGTGTTTTAATAATAAATCCAGACAAATCCAGTTGGCATGGTTTAAATTGCAGACACTTGCTAATTCATACATCAAACTCCAAAAGCATGGTACCCATGACCAACTGAATGTCCTCCTTGTCATCAAGGTCACTGTCAGTTCAGCCTGAACAACATTTCCATTTGAAAGTGCACTGAACTAGTATGTTTAGACTGCACCTGACCATGGCATAATGATAAACACCAATCACCTCCTTCCCCCATTCTTCCCCACTATATGCTACCAAAGCTAGAAAAACCAAACAAATACCTGGAATGGAATGAAATGGAATATCACCATTACCAGGTAAGCATCTAGGGACAACTCAGAAAAGCTGGGGAAGCTGTTCCACTGCTATCTCATGCCACTAAGGAATTAAGCATCTGGTTTACATATTAAACGTGCCACAGATTAAAGTAGCTTTTTAAAAGACAGCTTATAGAGTGCAATTCTTAAATAGAGAAGTGATCAGAAATATATAACTGCCACATGGATATCAAATTATTTTCTGACATTAGCCACACTGACATATCCACTTGAATCACTCAAGGACCATGCTGAAAATCACAGGTGAGTTAAGAATAAACTCATGGACAGTAACTGCCATACTCATAAGAATCCTACTGGCATTCTCATGGCCAGTACCCACAATACACCAAACAGACCTAGTTGGCAAAAACAAAGCTGTTGAAATCTGAATGACAAAACAACCATGGCTGTTCAAAGTAACTCACTGATACTTTTCCATGGGCTTCAGCCAACCTATAAAACTTCATATAAATTGTGCATATACATTCTTCTCAAATGTTAATTATATTCTTGTAAGCAGTAGTGATTAAATAGAATTCTTTTGGTGTCAGAGACATTACCTCAGCAAGATATTTCTAAGTGCTTTAGCATTGTTTCTTCCTGTGTTTACTAACTAAAGTTTGCAATACTTCAGAAGAGAAGTGCTGAATCCGAGTTTTTCTTGCTATCTTACAAAGAAAAGCATATATTGTATGGTGAAGCCAAAGACTCCATCAAGTCCAATAACATTCATTCACATCTGCTCTTAAGAAGAAGGATATACAAGTGATTCTCGCGGATAAATCTTTAGATTATATTCTCAACCTATTAATCCTACACACTGTTGGGTAAGTTTTTCTATTATCTTGCATATATACAATAAAAAGCCAAAATAAAACTGCTAGAAAAGAGTCAAAAATCACTTTAGTACACTGTCAATAACATTCATTGATCCAAGACATAGCAAAAGATCACCTGTGTTACTGTGCCAAGTAACAGTATCAAGAATATCAGCAATTGTCCTCATTTAGAGTATTAAGTATACACACTAATTTATTAAAAGGTGACTTACCACACTAAAAGTTTTCTGATCTAGCTCTTCAGATTCTTCTGATATAGGAACTGGTTCACTAGATGCAGTAATATGAACTGGAGTATCCAGCAATGGAATTTTTTTAGTTTTTTCCTTATTTTCGGATTTGATTTCATTTACCTAAGAACAAGATACAAAAATATTTAACTACATTTTATTTTGGTTCTGCAATTATAACACATGACAATACCCATAACCACTGCATTCTCTTCAATATATAAGAATAAAATCTATGCTGACATTCAATGACAGTACTTTTTACTTTCTCTGTGAAATGGAAATGGAAAATGGAAAAATAGAATTTTTTGCACACATTCAGTCCAATTAAGAGCTGTATCATTGAACTTCCCCATTTCAAATGCCTGTCCTAATGATTTCAGGTAGTAAAAGTAAAGCTTCAAATAACATAAAATACTGATTTATTGATCAGATCCACAACACTTTTTCATCTCAAAATCATTTACATAAACCTGGTGGCCTTCTCTAGCACTCTGTAAGATAAGTAAACCTAGTTACCTTCTCTTCCTTTACTTCTTTTTCTTTCTGTGTGGATTCTTTTACTTTGTTTTCTCTCTTTTCTTTAATATCCTTTTCTTTTAATTCTTTCTTATCCTCTTTTTCTTTTTTCTCCCTTTTCAAATCCCTCTTATTTTCCTTTTCTTTTGTCTCTCTTTTTTCTTCAGCTTCCTTCTTTATACCAGTATCTGGCTCAGGCTTTTCTTCATTTTCTTTTTCTGCTTTAAATTTTTTATGCAGATGTTTCACTGAAACAATCTCATCCTGCAATATGCAAGCATATATGTCACATCAAACTGGGTTCCTATCTATACAAGTTTTGCAGCTATAAGATTAAAACACTTTTTATCTGTGAATTTTTTATTTCTGGACACAGATTTATCAAATCACCTCTAAAGAGAACTGAATGCAGTTGGTCAAGAAATATGAGAGCTATGCACTCACTTCCTTGATGTGACAAAGCAAGTACTGATTGGTGGAGGCAGTGGGCATGAGAAATTGCATCTGGTTGACTTGGAATAAAGTTTGAATTTGATCCCTTTAAAGGCTGTTAGACTGAAGAACTGAAATCTAAAAGGAAGTATGGTTTTGCAAAACTGACCTGGTCAGTCAAGACAGTCAAGTGATGGGAGATGTTAGAAGATCTCTGATCTAATTAGCTTTGTCCCAGTCCCATATTAAACACTCACAGGAGAAGGTAACAGAATCCCAGCTTTCTCTTTTCCAGAACTGTCCAGAATTTTATACTAGGCTTTAAAAAAATCTTTAATTACATACTCTCTGTTATGTGCCCATTTAACTGTTTGGAGGTGAACAAAGTATTACTCACTGCTCTATATAATATTCACTGAGAAGGTCTGAGATAAAAACTAATATCCTTTCAGACACAGAAAAATACTATAAATAAAGTATTATTATAACACAGATGGAAGAATCATTATCATGTTTGAATTTATTTGAACATACCAGAAAGGCACATACAGAAACTGCTTATCTGTTGCAAGAAAACAGATGAAAGACTGTCTAGTACTTGAACTGAACAAGTTACTTAGAACAAGTATCAAGTTATGAACTCAACCAGAGCTAGGTTTTAGTGCTTAGGTATCATGGAAATTTTCTAGCAAAATCTAGATTTAAATCTAGATTTAAAAACTTTCTTGTTAATTCTAGCAGTAAAATAGGTAAGTTTTAGATACTGCACACAGTATGGAATCTAGGTAGCTAAAGCCAGTAGTTTAGGAAGGTTGTAGTATACAGTCCAGTATTCAGAAATGGAATTGTTATTCAGTGCCCAAAAGTACTGAAGTGATGAGTATTTGTTATTAACAGAGAGGACAGCATTCTAGGCAGTTTCCCAAAACACAGTTAAGTCCATCAGCTGATGGCAGTGTCTTTTCTTTTGAGTGGAGATGAAGACTAACACTCATTTTTAAAGTAGTCTGAACAATTAATTTGCTTAGTTTTAGGGTCCAGTTGTCCCCATTAATGTACTGGGAACTGTGGCAACATTTGCAGGTCTTAGTCTTACATTCCAAGCAGATTATTCTAGCTATAAACACACGGCAGTCTACATTGATTTTTTTTTTATTGCTGGCTTCACATTTTATTCTTTATAGTACAAATTAAATACATACACTGAGTGATTAAAAATTACTATTTTTTCATGGATTTATAATGGCTTTTCTAATGCCAATTTTAACTATGTATTTCCATAAGCAGTTTTTCTTTTAGAAGAAGCTGACAATTACAATGGCTTGTAACTGTTTGCTTTAAACAAAGTAGAGTATTTTATTGATTATAGAATTGCAGTGACTTAATTCAACTGCTTTCAAATTAGCTATGACATGATCCTAAATTTTATCCAAATTTTTATGTCGAGTGATCTTGCTATGTGATAAACAACAAAAATTAAAAGACACAACAAAAGCATAATACCAAAATTAATAATCATAAGTTAAAATACCCAACAAGGTTAGTTTTTCTGAAAAATGACAGCCATGATGTATACATGAGCTTTCATATGCAAGCCTTGAAATACAATTTTTTATGCTGCGCATTCCAATTGAGCTTGGTGACATTTTTCTCATTTTTCTCAGCCTCAATAAAAAACTCTTTACCTTAAGAATCATTACTAGTAGTAGTAACACATGAGCAAAATCCAGTAGTTTTACAACTGTGATTTGCAATTCTTGCAAATACAGGGCTAATGCTTAAAAAAAAGTTGAAACTGAGCAATGTCACTAGTATTTACACTATAATATTTTAATAACCATTTGGAAAATTCATAATTCCTTATTTATTTGTTTATCATTAAACTGAAATAGATACAGTCTTCCATGTGCTTGTACTGATGCAACATCAGTTGTAGTGGCCACAGGAAAAGAATGACATTCAGGTGCAGAAGATGAAATACAAATTGATACTAACAGGAAGAACTGAATGTATGGTAAGTATCTTTACAGTGTGAAAGATACTCACCTTGTTATTCTCATCATCATCTTCATCAGATTTTTCTGAGGGTTCTGGTGAAGAATCACTTTTTATTTCTTCTTTCAATTTTGCAGCCTTTAGCACCTTATTCTTCTTAGTTCTTGTTTTCCTCCTCTTTGAATTGCCCTGAATGTAAATTGATCTCTTTAATCATGTCAACTGACAGGCATCCTTGCACTATATTTGCAAAGTAAGATTTGGTTTTAAATCAAAGAGAGGGTTCCTTTTATTTTATTTATTGCCACTAATGACCACCACTTTACTCAGGACTGGAGACAGAGCTTAGTGCAACAGTAGAGAATACACACAAATAATAAGAGACTAATACAATATGACACTTGCAATTAATATCCTGAGTTTGTCTTATGTTCTAAAATTAGGAATACAGTAATACTACACAAATAGAAAGTGTGGAACTGAAAAATGAAAAGGATCAGGTGACATGCCAATAAGCATATTGTTTTACCTTATTAATGAATGCCACATTTTACTTACTGCTCCAGCAAGCCTTTGTGCTTCCTTCCTTGCGAGGTCTTTATTCAGTAATTTAATGAGGTAGTCTGCACGGGTCTGTAACTGCTTTGCCTGGGGTTTTTTATCTGGATCATCAGGCAAAATCTGAGGAGAAAATGGCAGCATCACAGCTGTGAGTACAGATTATAAACTTCAGATGGTAGCCTGGAGCACACAGAACAGAAAAAGCTGTGCAAAAGGACATGGTAAACAATCCATTCCAACTATACCCAGTAAATATATCAGAATGTTTAAAGCGAAGGACAATTTCATGTAAGTTTTCATTTCTCTCCAATTAAACCAATGCAAGCAACCAATGCAGAGTCTTGGAAATTGCCTCAGAGTTTAAAACCAGCTCAAGAAACCAGCCTCATATTTCTGTCTCCACTCTGATGTTTCATCTAAGAAATTACGGGCACCTGTACCAGTCAGTCACAGAACTCCTGCCTCTGACTCATTCATCTTCTAAATGCAGCTGAAGAACACAAATACATGGTTTCAAAAGCCAGACAAATTAATGAAAAACAGGTGTAGGAATCATTACTAAGCAAATTTGGACACAAACCTGTCTTCTCAAATCCCAAAGCTATAGGTTGCTGTCACTGTCACAAAGTTTACTTCACCCCAGGCTTTTCCTCAGTACCTGCTGCTCACTATTGCTAACTTACTGCACTAATTCTAGTATAGCTACTCTCAATGTTGGGAGTGGAAGACAGCTTCAACTGAAGAACCTGGGGATTATGCAGGGATGGAGAAACAAAACCAAAACATCTGAAGTAAAGAAAGACTGAAAAAACATCAAATTACATAGAACCAACCACATGAGAATATGAAAACACACACTGACTGCGAGAATGCATGCTTCAAAATAAATACTCAAGACCCCAAAATCTAGTACTATACTATGAGAAGGATATGAATTACATATGAAGTACAACTGACATATAACATTTTTGCAATTTCATTTATCATAAAGTAAGTTCTTTCAGTAACACTAAGCAGCATCAATACCTAAGCAAACAGTCCTTGATAAACTATTGTAGATGACATACCTTCTGTGTCAAACTGAGATCAGGATCCATTTTTATCATTTCCCAGCTGCCATAACCATATTCATAGATGCCTATCAACAAATTGGAGTCATCTTCTTTGCCCCAGTCTATATCAAAATGAGCAGCCTTAGTGTGGCATGGGATGACATATCTAGAAGAAATATATTAGAAAGAAAAATACATTATTTTTACATCTGAAACTTAGCGAAGGGAAAGAGAACATACTGAAGGCAATGTAACTAGATTAATTTTCTCTGCTGAGATGCTGGTAAATTTAAGAAATTAATCCAAATATTTATAATATTTTCTCACTATTTCTATAGAACAGTTATTGAAATCAGCACTGGAATGTGTTTTAAAGCTGATTAAGACTAAAATATGAAGAACAGATATCTGTCTGTAGCCATGAGCTTTGTGATAGGATTGGCTAGCCAAGAATAAAAGCAAAAATTAACATCCAAGTGTTGTAACTAAGTGGATAGTTTAGGAACTGCAATACACAAGGTGGCAAGTTTAGAGGGTAGGAACAACTTACTGCTGCACTTTGATACTCCTCCTCAAGCCTGAATTCTAGTCCTAATTATTATTAGTAATTGAACACAGTTCATAGTGAATACAATTGACAAATTAAAGCTCTTACTGGCTTCTGTGGAAAAGGAAGAAAAAACAAAGTACAGCTGTGGAACAGGTTACTGCTGCCAGTTCTTCAAGGGAATAGAGGAATAGAGGGACAATGCTTTTGATAGAGTGTTTGAATCAAAATTGCAAAAAAAAAAAAAACGCAAAAAAAAGACTTGAGAAGTTTTCTGCATTACTACTCCCTTAAAAATATGCAAAATCAGTACCTTTTTCTTTCTTCTGGATCTGAAGGAATGGATTTGTGCAATGGTGCCAACTCTTCTTCATGAGAGATGACTAACTTTGCATTTACTTGCACTCCTGAGATTCGGAATGTTGGGCCTTTAACCTTCCCAAGTCTACCTCCTTAAAATAAACGACAATGCTATTAAAATACTTACCTCTACAAATAACATCAGAAAAACGTACTGAAAACAATTATGTCACATCACCTTTTCTTGACCAAATGCTTGAATTAAATGCTTCAGAATTGAAAAGTTCCTACATAACTGGAGTACATCTAAATTTCACAGCAAATCAAAAATCTATTTCATTTTTCAGTGGTAAGTCACGCAGAAAGGGGAAAAAGTCACCTTACTATAACTCTGGGTTTATTTAAATTATCCAGCACGCACCCTAACATTTTTGTTTGTATTTCCCAACAAAACTGTTTTCTGTTATAATCAGAGTGCAAGAGTAACTAATTTTTCTTGTCATTTTTCACTGTCCTCTCAAGCCCCCTGAATATCGTACCTGCTCTTTCTTGTCCAGATGAACTGTCCTTCAAGGCTTTAATGCATCCATTATGTACAAGCTCTCCCAAACGTCTGAGGTCTGTCTCTGATTTATCAACAAGCTCAGCATCTCTAGCTACAGCATCTAACCTGTAATAAAAAAAAGACTAATTTTTGTAACTCTGGAAATTTGGCAGTTGTGAATGATTCCTTCAGACTTGAAAACAAAATAAATGATGAGTTAGCAGTCAGTTGTGGTTTCTGTTTGGTGTACAACTTCAATCCAAGAGAAAAACCTCCACATTACTGAGGTATGAGGACAATAAAACAAGAACTGTAAAGAACCCTAACCCTAGTGGTAAATTATTGCACATTTCTTTAGAAAAGAAAATGAATCATTAAATCATACATTCATTTATGTATCTTATGATCATATGCACTACAAGTATTTCTAAGAATTAATATTTTTAAGGATGGGAAGTTTTTCTTAAAATAGGAATAATGAAAGAAGCTTAAAAATGACAATTGACAATATGTAAAATGCAAAACTAACTTTGACAGAGTGGATAAACTGATAGGTTTTCAACAGGCTTATCAAACATGAGAAGTGAATGATTATCACTAATGAAGAGTAAACAAGTCAGCAGATACATATAAAGGAAGCACTCCTCCAAATGGCAAAGTCTAAGTCTGTTGTGTGGCTGTCTGCACACATAACATACATGAAGAAAAGGAAGATACTACACTAAAGTCACTCTATATTCAAGATGATCTATTTCCCCTACTGTCTAAAGTTGCATGGTGCATTCTAAGGTCCATAAAAAAAGAGATTCCAAGCTGCCGCACAAATAATAATCAAACAACTTTACCTCTCAAGAGGGCCCCCAAATTTCTTGTAACTCTTGATAAACCTAGTAATAGAAAATAATGTTACCATTTAAATATATGCTTAACAAATTTAAAAAATTGTTTTAAAGTTGCATTGACACAATTGTTAATCTTAGTATAATGCTATGTGGACACTGGGGAGAAAAAAGTAAACCAGCTTCATGTATTCAGATAACTCAAAATCAGTTTTATGGGTACTGATATAAATAAAACAATAGAAGATATAATTTATTTCAGAAATAACTTTATTAATTTCACAAGACTGAGGATTCTGCAGCTGTATGTATCTAAAAATGAAAACTGAATGTGGATTTACAGTAAATGAAGATTTCAGACATCATGTTATGTATGGTTATTAAAAAGAGCACTCTCCAACAGGCAACTCAAAGATTTAGGAAAATTACATGAAAGATACTCTCTGTTCAAATATCTAAGCAATGGAAAGAAACTGGAGATACTTGGAGGAGAAAGGAAATCAAATAGAAATAATTTTTTAAAAACTGAAAAAAAAGAAGAAGAAAACTTCCTCAACAACGAAATTGCTTGTTCACGCACAAGAATATCCTTAAAAAAGTACCAATTTGCCTCGCTGTTAGATGAGATAGGAAGCCAAAAAGGATCTTTGAAGTTATTCCTCTAAAAAAATACTCTGAAGACTTCACAGCAATTTAGGGAAACATGCATACTTCAAATTCAGAAACAATGTAGCATTTCACAAACCCAAAAATGCTAACCCAAAGAATTCCTCCTCCTCCTGCCAAAACAATACTTCAGCAAATATTTCACATATACAGAAGGGATCAAGGATAATACAAGTTTCAAATAGGACTTTATATTTTCTTAGTTTTAAAAAAGCAGGATGTAACAATTCAATTATAGTGCCAAGAAGTTTAAAATGAAAACAAAATCCAATCAAATTGTTTCATTTGTCACCAAAGAGATGTAACACAGTCTTTGAACACTGCAAGTTTTAGATAAATTGATGGAAACCAGATTATTTTGCTTGTTTATTTTCAAAGGAAAGCCTCCCTTGTAAAATCACTGTCAGTAACTATTCAGTGAAATTACTGTCTTCATAGGCTGCAGGAACTAAAAAATTTAAACCAATCATATACATTTTTAAAACCTGATTTTATACCTCATTAAAATGGGTTCAGATTCTTGCTATAACAGTGTGTCAGCACTATGTCAGCACCAGAAGGTAGAAACAATAAATGTCTGGAATAAAAAGATTACCAGCTGTAGTTTCCAGACTGATAATAATATTATTATTAATAAAAAATAATCGTAATTTCTTGTTCCTTTAAATATGCATGTCCTCCCATATCTTACCGCCTTATCTCTGCATCACTAAATCCTTTAATATTTTCTCGAGGAATAGTTCGTGGTCTTCCACGTTTTTTTGGCCTTTTTCTTTCTGAGATGGAGTCACTATCAGATCCAGAGTATCTTCTACTCCTACTGCGTCTCCCTTCACTGCCATTGAAGCTAATCTGGAATTCCAGAGCAAGCAAGCTATGTAAGTAACAAATATAAGCAAGTTTTACCTGCTCTGTCAAAAAAAAGTGTTCAGAAAAAGAAAAAAAACCCCAAACCCCAAAAGCAACAAACTACACCAAAAGCAACACAGAACTATAATTCAGTCAAAACCAAGACATACCTGTTTTGCACAGTTTCTCATTCTTGGAAGCATGTATATTTCTTCAAGTTCTTTTTGTCTTTCCTCCTCTTCTATTCTTCGCCTCTGGACCTCCGGAATGATTTCTTCCCAATTTCTTGAATTTCTTTCTGGCTCCAACTCAATATCATCTTCATCCATATTGGAGAAGTTGGCCACCTTGTACATCAAAACATATACATTCTCATCAAGTCAATAGATAACACAATTTTAAAAAAACTAATCAACTACTATTTAAGGAAAACAAGGTTACAGATCCCATATTTAATGCATTTATACACATAACATTTACATATTTTATCTATATATATACACTATTGTTTTATAAGATATATATTAAATTTATAAATTCAAAATGTTTCATGAAACAGACTCTAATGAAAGTACTTTTAATCATTTAGGAAAGAGACTCCTCTCAGCATGGGCTAAGAAGAGACACAAGGAGAATCACACCACTCACACCTGTATGAATGTGGTTTTTAACTTCCTTCAAAATATGGCTAACAACATTTAAATGCCTGATTTAATGTGGAACTATAATAATATAAAATTAATCAAACATTAATACAATGCTGATATAAAAATATGTTGTGAATGAGTGATTAGCAGGAGAGCTATTTAATAATCTCCTGAACTAAACAAACATATCATGCTCTGCATTTTTTTTTTCTTGCACACACAATATATTTAACTGATAACACTTAAAAATATGTGACCTTCCAAGTCTACTTTGGGGCTAAAAGCAACTTGGAGAAATGATCAGTTAAGAAACACAAAGAACACATTGCATTTAATGATACTATAGCTGCTTAATAACAAAGACAGTAAATAAAACACAAACTTAAATTCTAAGCATTAACACATTCATAAATACATCTCATTTTATTATCAAAATACATAATATATTTCTATTGTTTATACTGATGGTAAGATATCACATAGAGGCAAAAAACCATTTTACTAGGAAGTGATACAGAGTTGACTTATTGAGGCATCTGCTTCTGAAGAATCAAGAGATAAGATACATAGAAGAGAAATAGTACTGTTTAAAAAGGAAAGTATAATTATGGCAGGAAGGAGGGAACAGAGCCATACCTTGAACTGTGAAAGCAACTCATCTCCTACAGTTAATGGACCTGGCTCATTTTCCCGAGTTTCAGCCCTCTTCAATATTTCATCTATATCCATTTCCTGAGAGTAAAAAAAAGAAGTTTCTCTTTACAATCAAATAATTCATATATATTTTGGGCTGTTTTATCTACCTAGTTCAGAAGCACTACTTACTTGAGGCTCCTGTTCTTCCCCTTCAGGTTCTTTAAAAAGTTCCTCAGCACCAAACTTTAAAATTGCCGACAACTCCTCCTTATTAAAAGGTGTTGAGCTGAAATAAATGGCGTTTCAGGAAAAACATTTTAACTTACAAACTTGGAAAAGTTTTCCATAATCATGAGTCAATTAAGCATTCTTCTTACTGTTAAATATAACCTCTTCATATATTTGTGACATGCATTTATTATGCAAATAAAAATCTACAAAGACTTTGCGTCTTCTGTTTTGCCTTTCATTTACAACTGAAATATTCTTAAAGTAAGTTGGTAGAGAAACAAACATAAAGGTACCTTGAAGGAGTAGACCCTGTATGTAACACAGTTTTCCCTGTAGTGTCCATTCTCTGAATTACTAAATGATCTAACACCATCTTTTTCTTGGCTCGTTCAAGAATATCTTCTTCTACTGATCCTTTTGTGACGAGTCGATAAATATTAACCTATGTGTATTTAAAAAATAAAAATTTTTGAAAGCAGAAATCTCAGTCTTCATTACATGATTTCTGAACTTTTTAATGGGTTTCAAATATGAAATACTAATTTAATCACATTACCACAGTCTTTACAGAAATGTTTTATATTAAATCATCTTAGACCTTTCTTTATAAACTTCAGTGACTTGGCACAAGCTTTGCCAGAGGCAATAATGTCATATTTGTAATTATTACTGTATGTCTTCAGTAAGAAGGAACGAATCATCTTGAGAACTAGAATATTTAAGCATTGGGGATGTGCCTGATGTAGCAGTTATTTTGTAGAACGACATCTACCAATGAATGTAAGACAGACAAGTTGACAACTCTTCTCCCTCTCCCACCCAAATACCACAGCTGCCATATTATTTCTTCCTGTATGGAGACTTAGGAAAAAAGAAATTAGCATTATTAACATTTCTGGAGATATGCAGAAAGTATTAGTTATTCTCAAAAATACATGAGGACTGAATGGTGCAGACTGAGGGTGGACAGCTAATGTACAGAACTGTCTTTCAGGTCTGGAGCTTAAACTGAGTGTGTTTACCTGTTTCTTCTGTCCAATTCTATGTGCTCTAGCCTGTGCTTGCAGATCGTTCTGTGGATTCCAGTCAGAATCAAATATAACCACCGTATCAGCAGATGCCAAGTTGATACCTAATCCTCCAGCTCTGGTAGACAGTAAAAAGCAGAAGTCCTGAAAAAGTAGGAAATAAAGTAGGAAATAGTTTTATATACAGGATCGTAATATTCCTAAAGGAGACAACATACTTCATAATATACTTTATGCAGTATGTGGTGCTACCAAATCCATAATTGTTCTATGCTTAAAGCATCTTTAAATATAAAGCAAATGCTGATTACCACTTTCTTTCATAAAGTTACTGACTTCTCAAGTCAGTTTAAGGGAAGCAGTGTCCTAGATGACCATCACTGAGCAAGTCATCCCAACAAAACCAGACTGGCCAAAAAATTACCAAATCTTACTGTCAAAGCCTTTAATGCTACAAAAACCCTCTCCCACCCTCCCTGCCCCAAGCCCTGGAAGACTAAACAGTCATGTCAGAGCAGGGAAAGCACTTGAGCCTACAGATAACTGATTAAGAGACAGAAGCAAAAATCTTCTCCCAAGTTCAATGCTGTTCAGCATATGAACAATATGAAAATGGGTAAGCAGCAAGAAGAAAAAACCCTGTAGGCAATATGAACTTATTGAGAAGGATGACCCTGTAGAAGGATATTGAGACATGCAAAAAACAAGATATGAAATCCAAGCTAAAGTAAAGCAGGTTAAAAAACCCCACCCAAACCAAATTTTCAGTACAGTTACAGGAAACAGTCCCCATTACAATAAGGAAAGAGTCCTGAGAATTGTGTTAAAGATTTTCAGGTAGCCTGTAGCTCAGTAACACAAAAACTCTACAAAATCCACCCAAAAATATTATGAAATTTTAGGAAATAAAAAATAAAACAGACAGCATTCTTCTTCTTCTTGCTGCACAAATGCAGAGTTTGCCTCAATTTTTGAAATGCATAAATTCTTCTTCATCTCAAAAAATGTACAGTTACTGCTAAGATTTCAGAAAATGTCAACAATGTCTGTGAAAGAAATTTGAAAGAGAGTTAGCTTTTGTATTTAACATGGAGTTTGGTCCTTCTCCCTACACAAAGCAGAAACAAGCTCAGCAGCAACTAAGAAATGCTGTCTTCAAACACAAATTAAACTAAACCAAAATCAATGACCAACCAACCTCCTCTCCTTCAAACCTGAGAGTGTAGGACAAAAGATTTAAACCAATCCAAGAGTATGGAAGGACATGCCTAACAGGAACGCTAAATAAGGTACAAATACTCCAGTTCAGAATCTAAAGAATCATGACAGATGCCTACCTACTCACAGGCTGCTCACAAACAATTGCTAGAAATCAATACTTTACTATTTCTTCCATGGCATGTAACAGGGGTCAACAAATGAAGACAACGGGAATCGTATTTGAAACAAGTAAAATATGATTGTTTGTGCAAGGATATATGAAGTTAGTTCTGCCCATTGCCAAAGGACTTTTGGATACTAACTGCTTAAGTTCAGTACTTTTGTAAATAGTACTAATTTCTACAGAGGAACAAAGCTGGGGTTAAAATTTTGCAGCATTTATAGAGCAATCAGCTACCACTTTCCTAATTTATGTGTTATCTACTTAACATCTTAAAAAAATATTACATAAACCTTATACTCTAGGCAGTAGCAATAAATTTCCAACCTTACTGATATATTCCTCACTTTTTTCTTCTCTCCTTTTTTGTGCAATGTCTTTTGGTACTTGGGAAAAAATAAGACAGACTCCCTAGGGGAAAAAAACTTTACCTCTGATCCTTCTGCATTAAAATGATCCAGTGCTTGTTTCCTCAATTCCCCTTTTATTGATCCATCAAGTCTCTAGAGAGATTGAGAACTACAGTTAAAAAGTAATTTTATACTGTACTCAACATCAGAGCAATTTCAATTGCCAGCTGCCAAACTATTACGTGAAGGGGAAAAAAGTAAATAAACAGCTCGCATAATTTTTAATTCATCTGTTTCACTTCAAAATAACATTCATCATAGAGCCAGTCCCTTCCTGGAAAAAGAAGACATTTTCATCCTTTTTTTTTAAATCAAAGGCTACATAATCACAAACAAAGCTCAAAGGGACTGCTGAGAGTCATCTTGTCTAAATCCCCTACTCAGGCAGGGACAGCTAAAGCATGCTGCGAAAGGTCATGTCCAAGTAGCTTTTGTACCTCAACAAGAAACAGAAATTTCATAACCTCTGGAAAACCTGTTCCAGTACTTTGACACCCTCACAGTAAAGAAAAAAAAATTAATATTCAAGATCAAAGCTTCTTAGCTGCTGTTACCAGCAAGTTTCTTACCTGAAATGGAAATTGACGATATTTCAGATATTCTGCAAGGATGTCCAGCATCCTTACCATCTGTGAAAAAATTAGGACTCTGTTGCCACGTTCTCGCAGACGAATCAGCAGCTTGTCAAGAAGGATTAGCTTCCCACTGCTACGTATTAAATGCTACAACAAGCAAGAAACACACATTGCAAAATAAATTAATCTCAACACTAATACACACTGGGGTATGTTGAACATCCATCTGAGGTTTGCCTTTCTTTCTATTACTGTGGGCAGAAAAACAAAAGGCAATTTATGACATTCCTTAAGAATTTTACAATTTAAAATATCCATACAATAGTATGTAATTAAATCTGGGCATATTTATTTACTCAATTCTCTGTCAATTATTCAATTCCAATTAAGAATCAAAAAATACTCCAATGTAAAAACACAGGATGCACATTTAATAGAAAACCTGTTTTTCCTTAATATACTTCAATAAGAAGTAATTGACTGCCAAGAAATTATAAAATTCTGTGAAAACTACAGATGTAAAATCTCTTTTTAATTAAAAAGTGACACTACCTGTAAGGCCTCCTGTTTATTATAGAATTCATTATCATCTGGTGGTTTAATGAGGTAGCAATGGTTGCAACACTTCTTGAGTTCCATCATGATGTTCAAAAAGCCTGAGGTACTGCCTTTTGATCCTTTGCTAAGAGCTTTATAATTCCTGGTTAAAATCCACCTATGAAATAAAATGTACAATATTAGTAACTTCTAACCGTATGTGGAAGTAAGAGAGGTGTAGCTGTCAAAATATGAACAAGCTAAAGATTAAAAGCATCTCCCAAAAGAGTATATCAATATGCCAAACAAAAGAAACTACATAGATAGACATCAGACCAATGTAATTCCTGAGCCCTTGCTTCACAGAATTTTATTGCTGTGAAACTCTATCAAAGCCCCAACTTCCATACTGTATACAAATCACTGCAATTCAGTAAATTGTACATAGACATAATCACTGAAACAGCAGAATATACAAAGAGGTGGTATATACTTGTAGTATTGCTTCTGCAATGCACTCATTTCCATCCTCAGAATTTGCTCAACTTTAGCAGGTAAGGACTTCTCTACATCTTTTTTAACTCTTCTCAGCAGAAATGGTTCAAGTTCTTTGTGAAGACTTGCATAACCACACTCTCTCCCTTTGCCATGCTCCTCTTCAAAATCTTCCCAGGAAGAAAACCTTCAACATAAGTAAGTATAAGCGCAAAATAATGACATACTGTGAACACCCTGATGAAGCAAAATTCAGGAAGAAAGGTAACACTGACACAGAACATATACCACAAAAACACATATACATTCAGATTTCTTCCCCATTCCCTTCAGTTTCATCCCATTTCTGAATTTTCACCTCCCAAGAAATCCCTGCTACTGTGCCTGTAATTAGAAGAATGGAATTTTCCAAAAATGTCTACAGAATGAAAACTTCTGATTCCACAATGGAAATGCAATGTTTTTCTGCAAGGACACTTGTCTAGATGATTACAGAAAAGTCCATTATTATATTTTATCAAGACAGCATAAAAAGCCAGCTCCATGTCCAGAGGTTGTGCAAGAGAATAAGAATAGACCTTAAAGTATGTCTTGCAGCTTGTATGGTCTAGCTAATGTGTAGCTATTGTTGGTACTAACAGACTTGGAGAATGGAGTTTATGATCAAACAAATGAATAATGGCTACCCAACCTCAGTGGCTTTCCTTGTAATGTTCTGTAAAATCCATAGTTCAATTTAAACAGGTGCTTGGGATTTACAAGATGTCTAACAGGAACATGTGCTTTCACACACGACCTCTAGTTTACCTTAGGTTTAAACAAGTCAGTACACAATCAGGTCAATGCAATAAGTTTACTGTGTCCAAAACACATGGGAAAACCAGCTATCTGATTGAATTACAGTATATTTGTCATCTTGACACAAATTTGTTTTCATCAATAGTATTAACATATGAAAAATTTCATTCTTCGTCCCCCAGAGCAAATCTATATGGTTTTTCTCTTAGGTGAAGATGAAGCCTTTTCCCCAGGTTCTGATCCATACATCAATCCATCATTTTTGCACACTGCTAAAATGGGAAAAGGTGACATCTGCTACCACCATTACTTACCTAAAGCAGCATCAAAAGATACTTTATGTAGGATATTTAAGCTATCTTTCAGTACAATTCCCTATTTCTACTGATTCTCACATCACTACACTACTTCACAATAAAAAAACTTAACAAAAAAATCTTTCTTACTTTTCTGGCATGATGAAGTGGAGTAAAGACCAAAGCTCTTTGAGAGAGTTTTGCAGAGGTGTTCCAGTAACAAGAAGACGATGGTTAGACTTAAAGTCTATTAAAGTTTTGTACAGAAGAGAGTCATCATTTTTTAAACGATGAGCTTCATCAACTCCTATGAATGCCCAATTCAGACCACCAAGGAAAGACTTGAAAAGGAAATGGAGAAGGGGGAAAACATTATTGAAATCAACAAATTACATTACTTCCCACATAATATAAACAAGCTATCAACCCAATCACTTCTTGGTTTATTTCAGTAAAATAACAGCTGTATGTTTTTAGTACTAATTATGGCTTTTACATTTTCAGGTTCAATGAAAAGCTGTGTAGTCATCCTAAAAAAACATTAATTCAATTTCTTATTTTAAAAAACGCCCAGAATTCTGACCCACATTTTTTTACATGGCAGGAAAAAAAAAAATCATTATTGACTTCTTCCCATACAAACAATGAAGTAAACTAAGTCAAGTGCTTCTTTAATAACTGTATCCATTTCCACATACTGTTAGAAGTATTAACAATAACTCTGTGTGCTATCACTTCAGAGACAGTATTAATACATGTGCACATACATATGCAGAATATCACAGAAAAATTATTTGGGATTTCCTAGTTTTGTATCAAATTTGGGATTAAGGTTCTGTTAGGTTCTGCTTCAGTTCCTTGATGGTGGTCTGCAAAGACGCAGAGCAAGAAGCTGAGAGGAGATCATTTCAGCAATGAGACTCTCAAGCAAACTGAAGAAAATTAAGTGTTACCCATAAAATGGGAAAAGGCTGAAAGCCTCACCACATGTATGTAAAATCCAGAAGTGCTTAAAATAAGAAAAGACTCCCAAGAAACAAAAACCAAACCCCCAAACTACACACTGTTGCAGCACAACTATTAGACTCTCCATGAATTTAATGGGCCATAAATCAAATATATGCAAGTCTAAACAGAATTATTCTATACTGGGGAAATTATTTTTGCCTCCCCAAAGAAGGGCAATTACCTTATCCTTTAGCAAAATTTCGTATGTTGTTAAGAGTATGTTAAATTTCAATCGTTTGGTCTGTGGATGCATCCATTCGTGAGTTCTTATCTACAAAAAGAAACAAATAAACTATAAGCTGCAGAAAAAAGGTCTTGCTGACTGGAATCAACTGAAATACTGCAACAATGTAGATATTTACTAGCATAAAACAATATGATAACGGAACAGAAGGACAACACACATATATATAATATTAATATGTATATAACATATAAATATATATACATGTGAACATATATACATTTTATGCATAAATACGTACACACACATATGCACACTAAATATATATACACACACATACACATTTATAACAGACAAGAACTGTTTACTTTAACGGGTAAGATTAATAACATTAACAAACCAACAACCTTTCAGGAAATAAAGTAAGATCATGACTGGCTTTCTTATATACTTATTTTCACTATATCCACCTAAATAATCACATGGGAGAAGATAACTGGTTTTCAAATGCAAAATTCTTAATTCTGTCCACTATTAAGTAGAAAGGAAACTTCTCACACACATTTACATGAGATCAAAATCCAAGTCTTCAATTCACATTTTAAAGACATAGGGCTTCAGCAAATATTTCCTCAGTCCCAACCAAAAAATCTGAGCTATGTAGATGATAAAAATATTAAGTATGCCTTGTTTACAAACAAGACTTTCCAATGACAAGGAGAAATACTCACCATATTTCTACTAGTTATATCTCCTAAGTAAACTACAGCATTCATCTGAGGAGCCCAGGTTTGAATCTCTCTTTGCCAAGACGTCAAGGTAGAAAGTGGCACAACCAACAAGAAAGGCCCATACAATTGATGTTCGTGAAACAGATAGTTCAGAAAAGAAATTGTTTGTATTGTTTTACCTAGACCCATTTCATCTGCAAGAATACAGCTATTCCCTCTAAAAAAAAAAAAGAAGAAAAAAAAAGGAAGCAAAACTATTTAGGGGATGTGTGGAGATGGGGAAGGTTTGGATTAAAACAAATCATTATCTTTTGAATATAAAATCCACTCATAACAGTTTTCAAGATTTTACTAATACACATTGTAAAGACATTTATTTACATAGTTTTTCAAGCCAAAGATTTCCAATCCCTCCTACCCCCCTGAATTAACAAAAAGGTTGCAAGTAGTTCTCCTGAGTCCAATTTTTAAATTTTAACAGTAATATTTACATTCCATAAATGTTTGTTTGGCTTTTCTCATTTTACTGTTTTAGGTCTGTTGGTTGTTTTAAAAATATTACTTATTCCATTGAAACTAAAAGCAAAGTAATGACACATCTTAGCTGCTTTTTGTTGAGAATGGCCATAAAATGATAATTTTGATACTACTTAGAGCAAAACCAATCCCTTCAGATCTCTGTTTTGAGCTTACAGTATGAAAGTTTCCAACTTCAAAAAAAACCCACCCAACAGAAAAAACCATTTCAGGATGTTACAAATGCTTGCAATTTACAAACAAAATTGAGAGTCCTTACTTGCACCATGAGTGAGCAAGCCAATTCAACCCATTTAACTGATAATCTCTTAACTCTAAACTTTCGTGTCCTCCAATGTAAGATGGTTGTTTTTTCAGCGCAACAAATCGTGGCCTTTGTTTTAGAACCTGTGAAAAGCAAAGTGATCATTGGTCAATGATTGAACTGTAACTGAAATTACCAAAAGATCTTCCTATAGAAAAAGTAACAGGAGGTATTTACTAGCTCATCAACTCTAGTTTTTATCTATCAATGTAAGCCAGGCCATATAAAAACACCAAGTAATTAGCAAATTGAAACGAGTTTGATTGCCAACCTAGATGTCACAACATGAATGACATTAACTCACTCTAAGTTTTCTTTTAAAATAAACTACAATACTAAAAAAATCCATTTCTGAATGCTAGTAAAAATGCAGGGGGCTGGCATCTACAAAACCTATTCTCAGTAGTGCTCTTGTCCAGACATCCTACTATACATCATTATTGGTATTCTGAAAAAACTTTCAAAAAAACTCATAATGTGTATTTGATATGTAGATTTAAAAAAAAAAAAATTACATTTTAACTATTGCAACTGACGTGGTAGCTTGAACTTGGCCAGGAGCCAAGCTGCCTCCCAACTGCTTACTCACTTACCACCCTAGAGGGACAAGAGAGAGAAATGAAAAGGTAAAAAGTGAGAAAAAAATTGTGGGTCAAAATAAGGAGTCTACTGGGCGAAGGAAAAATGCCCACCCAATACATAGAAAAAAAATCCCACAAGGGACAGAATGAGTCGCACATCAATTCACCAGCAGACTGATGACCAACAAACCTCCAGGCAACAGGCAGCTCCTGCTCAGCCCATCTAATTTATTATTGAGTAAGACATTAAATGGCACCAAGGACCTCTTTGGTTAGCAGGTGGTTCAGCTGTTACTGGTGTGCTGCCTCCTAACCCATTCATGGTGGGGAATGAGTACACAGGACACAGAGAAGGCACTGGGCAAGCACTGTTCAGTAACAGCCAATATGTGTTACCAAAACCATTTAGGTCACAAAAATAAACCACACACTGTAGAGGCTGCTATGAAGAAAATTACCCTATCCTAGTCAGACCCAGTACAACTGATTATAAATCCATTGCAAGTTACCTACTCACCTTGCAATCTTTAAAGGGAGTGGTCTTGGATTGATTTCTGCTGAAGTACTCATCAATGCGTGCCTGAAACTTTTTGGCAATGAGAGCTCCATCTTCCCAGCTACATTCAGAATAAGGTAGACCCTGCCACTTACAATAGTAGTCTGGGTAACCAGCAGCTGATTTCTGATTTGAATGAGCTGCAAAATGCATCAGAATTCTGATCAGCATTTTACTTCTGTACTGTAGGAAAACATTCATTTTACATAATAATACAACAGAAGCTAGACCTATACAGACAGCCTGACAGCTCTTCTCTTTACCTGAAGTTTTGTTTTGGATTAAAATTTTGTGGTATCAATATTTTACATTTCTTAACTATAAGTACAAGAGCATTGAGAACATACAGAATCTCTGACATTGATTTCTGTCCACAAGTTTGTAACATACCAATTATTCTTTCCACTATCTGGTATTGTTTATGTAGATCATCTGTAAGCTCCTGCTGGCAGTTGTAATATTCCACATCTTCTGGAGAAGCGTTTTTCAGCCTGGAGCAGGAATTAATTCGCAACACTTATTACACCATATACTTCTAAACCTAAGAAAATTCAGCCACTCTACAGCTCTGAATGTAATCATCCCATGAAACTCGCCTGGAAAGTTTTTTTGAAGGAACAACTTAAAAATCCCTACTACAAAATGGCTGTGTCTGGCCTAAGTGCCTCATCATTAATGACTGAAAATACTTATCGCTGAAAATTAGTATTCTCCATTAGTTGCTTGACTAGTACAACTGATAGCTGTGTCTCCAGATAAGCAGTACACTTTACAGGTTATTTTCATGGAATAGTACTCAGGGCGGCTCACTCTGTAAGAATCCATCGAATGATTAGTTGCTAAAAATCCCACCAGCATTCATTGATTATATTAAACATACTGATAAAACTGGACACCAAAGAGATGACTTTAAAATGCATTTATTTCTTCATGGTTTTTATTCTCAAGCTTCAACCTCAGATTTCAGCAAAGAAACTGAATTCTGCAAAGTCACCTGAAATGGCTAATGAACCAAGAAAACATTGATCCTTAAGCAATTCTTGAAGAACTCCAATCAAAGTATAATGGAAAAATTACCAAAAGCTACAATTTATTATTCATTTTTAAATACTACCCATCTTGTTAAAACTCCATACAGACACATACACACCATACAGACACATACACACACACACACCAGATTCAGAGAATTATGTTACTGGAACATATTAAAGGGGCTTTGGCTTTCAAAGTTTTTTGTCTTCCCAAAAAGACAAAAACCTGTCACCTTCTCAAAACCAGGTAACAGGTCTCAGAAACACAATAGAATACCTACAGTGTTTCCAAATAAGTATAATTAAAAAAATATATTTACCATCGTTTTGTTTCCTGATCCTTTTTCTTGTAATTGTCCAGTTTTTTCATTCCTTTAACATTTTGTTGCTTCAGTGTTTCCTCAGTTTCCCAAGTGTTGTGGATGTGTGACCAACCTTTCCATTTAATAAGATACTGTACTTCTGCCGGCTCCTTTGATTTTTCAAACCCAGCATTTGGGTCACCATCGGCCTCAACTGCATATATAGTGGTGGCAGCACCTGTGGCTGAGAAAGAAACCACATCATATGTCTTGAGTAAGTGTGCATTGTCATAAGTTAACCTATTAAAAATGTAGCAAAGTAATTGGTGGTAATTTTAGATGAGCATATACTTGACCAGTGTCTACTGCACTCATGTCATTACTATTATTTGAAAGATTATGATGTAGATACATTAAGACATGTACAAGTAGTCAAGAGAACAAAAGAGCAACCGAAACTTCTACACCTACTCTGCAATATCTTATCTTTCCTCATGAAAATTTTATTTGTATTCCTGTTTTTTAAAGCAGTCAATAGGGAATGCTCCACACTAACAATGCTTGTCATCTTCTGTTACACTAGTCTTATCTCTGAGCATAAAAAAAATATCTGATGTTATGTCTGATCAACCTCAAGACACGAAAAACCTACTAACACGGACACTACAAATCTCCTTCTTCCTAAACAAGTTTGCTGCTTGTCCTGCCTCTGTTACCTACGAGGTAAAAATTACAAAGTACAGATTAAGTACAGACTGTAGCACACTAGCAGCAGGTAACAGGCTCATTTTGGTGAGGACAGGGTACAGAATCACAGAATATTCTGAGCTGGGAGGGACCCACAAGGACCACGGAGTCCAACTCTTCCGCTTGTATAGGGATCAAACCCATAACCCTGGCATTATTACCATCCAGCTCTAACCAAGTGAGCTAATCGCAGTGGTGTTGATAAGGAAGTGAGACCAGCAAGTTGCTGGGGCAGATAAACTCTGCCCAGAGAGGCAATGCCAAAAAAAGCAGCAACATCATCTGTGCAGGAAGAATGAAAGAAGCTTCGTTCCTAAGGCTTTGACTACAGCAGTAACACCATATACTGGAGCAGGATATGGGATAGCATGGGAGAGGGAATTTGAGAGAAGAGTACTAATTCTCACAAGGGTCAATCATTTAAGACAGTACGGATAACTAATGGAGAAAGGTAACCCTGCAGGGCAAGGGTCTCAGCATTTGGGTGGGTTTTTTCATGTATTTGTTTAGATATTTAAGAGTAGTATGGGAGAACTGGTTATTTGGGACAAGGAGCAGGCTGAGATATGCGACAACTGCTTTGCCTCAGTCTTCACTAGGCAAGTGACTAAGCCACACCCGAGAAAGCAAAGGCATGGAGGGAAAAGGAGAAGAAGGAATCACCCACTCCAGGAAAATATCAGGTTTGAGACCAATTAAGGAAACTGCAAGTTTCACATCCATGGGACCAGATAAGATACATCTACAGGTCCCAAGCGAACTGGCAGATGAAATAGCTAAGCCACAACCATAATCTTTGAGGTCATGGTGGTCCAGGGAAGTTCACACTAACTGGAAAAGGAAAAATATAAACTTCATTTTCAAAAAAGAGAAAAAATGAAGACCCCAGGCTCTGGGGTCCCCACCGTAACAAGGATGTGGGCTTTCTGGAGTACATCCAGAGGAGGCCACCAACAAGGTAAAGTGGGCTGGAACAGCTATGGTATGAAAACAGGCTGACAGCTGAGGCTGTTATGCCAGGAGAAGAGAATCCTCTGGGGAGACCTTGCAGCACGTTCTAGTACCAAAAGGAGGCTATAAGAAGGCTGGAAGTAGTAGGACAAGAGGTAATGACTTTAAACTGAAGGAGACTTAGATTAGGTATTAGATTGAATTCTTCGCTAAGAGGGGGGTGAGGCACCATAAGTAGTTGCCTTGGCTACATCCAGAGAAGCTGTTGATTCACCATGCCAGAAAGTAAGTATTCAAGACCAGGTTGAATGCATCTTTGACCAAACTGGGGTAGTGAAACGTATACCTGCCAATGGCAGAGGAGTTAGAATTAGCTGATCTTTAAGGTCTCTTCCAACCAAAACCATTCTACGAGTCTATGATTTTAACTTGCAGACTCAAATAGAAGGCAAAATTCTAGATACCATTGCAATTTTAGATGCATTTTTTGTAGCCACTCCACACATGGTTCTGTATTTGTATAGCAGTACCTGAAATCATTATTTCAGCGGTTCAGCCTTACCAACACTGTCTTTCAATGTTCAGACTACTAGTCAGCTCTCCCATGTAGTCTACTTTCTTCACATACATAATTTGTACTGATCAAGACCACTGAATTGTACAAACAGCGTCATAACAACATGGTGTGCATTCATGCAATACAGAGTTATCTTCCACCTGATTTTCATATTCTACTCAGGTATGCAATTTTTCTGTATTCTACAATGCTTAGAAAGGAACAGAAGCATTCTTACGAATACAAAAGATGCAACAGTATGACTTCTTTGTAACTTTAAAACGATTGCTTTTTAACCTATAGACAAGAATAGGCATTGAAGTTGCACCGTGATCTTAACAAGGATTTTAAAAACACTTAAAAAAATATACCTCCTTTACGGCCAACTCGACTATCCATAAATTTCTCTATAGTTTCAAATTCATCTTCTTCAGGTTGTGGAACATCTTCTCCACAAACTTCTAGCAAATCATCAGAATCTGTCTTGGTTTCTTCAGCTTCCTTGTAACTAATGTTGACTGTCGCCTGACGACGAGATCCCCTCTTATCATAATCATCATCATCATCCTCCTCCTCCTCATCATCCTCTGAAGAATGAAGTTGCCTCTTTTTTGGTCCTGCATTCTTTTTCCCACTTTTTGGCTTAATTCTTCAAGACAATAATGTACGACAACAATGACGTTTCAATGGAGGCAACAATTAATTTTCTGCATTGTTTTCTGAATACAAGTATTTAATGAATGTTCAATTACTCTCATTTAAAGGAGACAGGAAAAGGCAGTCACTAGAAAGCATTAATATACTATCATATTATGTATATTTAAAAAACCCCTTTTTTTCCCCCTCAGTAAGTACTACCATTTTCAGTCTCATGCATAGTAGTAGTAAATACTCAACTGCTTTTTAGAAATAGTTTAGAATAGAGCATTCAAATGCCCAACTTCTTACCTGGTTGGAGGTTTACGGCTTTTGACCTTGTTTTTTGGCTCATAGTCAGATTCACTCTCCTCACAGCTGCTCTTCTCCCTGTCTTCCTCCGATTCAGAATCTGAACCTGTTCCCGATATTGACCCTGATCCTGACATTTGCCAGTCTTCACTGTACATGATGAAAGACAAAACAGTAATTTCATATTGTTGCATTTTTTAGAACAGTTATTCACCCATGAAGGATCTGCTGGTATTTCAAGACTCTTCACAGAAATACAAATCTTGTAACAGTTATTTCAATTGATGAGACAGAAATTTGTCATCAGTGAATACTAGGTAAGTTAAAAAATGTCCAATGGCATCAAAGCGATTTGGACTAAGAGGTAGATTTGAAATCTAAAATAACAAGAAAAATCTGGATTTCTATAAAAATTTCAGCATGAAGAAATGAGTTAACGTGACATTAAGAAAACAAGTCTTCCTGGTAAGATACATATTCATCACAAGTTAGACATGTTCAAATCATAAAGTTCTATCATACCGTATTCTGGAGAGTATCATATTGTCTAATGCCTATGGTCCCTCTGGACCATGTGAAGAATCAGCAACTTTGGCACAAGAAATGAAAAATAACAGAGGCAGATTTGAGAAATTCAGAAAAACCTGAAAACCTGAACTGCAGCAACTAGTGAGTGGCACTGGCTCTCAAAAGCTTCCACTAAACTCTCAAATCAGTGCTTCACAGCCAGGCAAGGTACTATGAGTAAGACACTTACAACTGAGTGCCCTAGGTAACAATATAAAGATGTATTCTATTCCCATCCTCAAGAGCTGCTGAAACCAGGAGGGGCATTGTTTTTTCCTCATCTCCTGTTAACTGGCCCATCAATGCCTCACCACATGACTCAGAAATAACTCCCTCCAGGAGCCATTTCTTTTTAATGGGAAATCAAGAACACACTGCATGACTCAGAATAATATCAGCCCATTGTGAGATGCTCCAACCAGCGGGGAGGAGCTAAGCATGACCACCTGGATATAATCTGGGCTTTGGGACAGAACTGGCAGCCCTTACCTTTTTCTAGAGGACAAGAGCTTCCAGACCTTTTTCACAGGATCACCACTTCAACAAGACCATTTTATCTAGACTACTACCACCATCCTAACTAGCAGGGCGTCAGGTTGTATTCTGACTCTGTCAGTGGTTTTCTTCTTTTGTACTATTGTATGTATTTGGTTTTTGTTGTGTTGTGTCTGTTTAAATTGGATTGTTCTGTTTCCCCCTTTCTTGTAATGGTTCTGCCCCGGTTCTCTCCTCCCTCCCTTGTGCAGCCAGTTATCCCAACTCCTCCCCAGTTGCCATGGCAACCAATCTATCCTATCTCACATCCCTCCCAAGTGCCCTGTCCGTCACTCAGCACTCCCACCTTTCTCTCTAGAAACATCCAGCTGGAGCATTAAGTGACTGGCTCAGAGGCCGGGGCCCCACCCTCAAGTTATCCCCATTGGTGCTTTCCCTAAGTCAATCTTTTGTATCTCACTCCCCTCTGAAATTCTATTCACCCAAGGACCTGACTCCTCCCCTGTCTCCTTCCCCCCTTATAAGCTGTTGTAACCTCTCTGAAACTGTCTATGGCAGTTGGTTCCCCTGGGGCTCAATAAACCTGGATTCACCACAGCTGGAGTCCACTCTCTTCTTCCGCTGATTGTAGCTGCAAGCCACGTCCTTCAACAAGGCTATTGCTGCTGTCATAGCACAGGGCAATTGGCTTAGGTGCTGTCCTAGATCACTGAAATCAGGATAGTACCCCAATACTGCTAGCGGTGCTGGATTGCTAGCCGGGACGTCTGAGAAGGACCATCCTTCTCCAGCTGGCCGCTTCAGGTTTTATTCCCTTTTCCTAATGAACTGTATTTCTGACTTGGAGTCTCTCACTGGTTTTGCTTTCAACCTAGAACTCTGAGTAGCAGGATTCCCTGGTTTCTGCTTGACTGAAATTTTTTACTTTGTGACAGGAAAGATGATGTACAGTATCTTGATTCAAACTCTGACTTTATACAGGAAAATTCAATCTTAATACCTTAAATAACAACTTAATAGAGTTGTTATTAATCTGCAACAAAGTATTTTAAAAATAAAAGCACTGATGAATGTTTTCAAATATATTGCAGACTCTTTTGCTGAGAAACTAGTGATAGAGATGCTCATTTGACAGTTCATTTTAAAATCGCAAAATTAGAAATGAAAGATCCAAGACAAATTAAGAAGAGAATTTAAGCATTTCAAGAGTGAGGAAATCAAACATAAGCATCTGTCTCTATGATAAAAAATGTGTGCTATTAGTTAGGAAAATATCTTACTCTTTATGTGTTTTTTTCTTGGTTTCACTGGATGAGTCATCTCCTGAATCTTCACTACTTGAGGAGTCCTGCAGAGGAAGGAAATAAAACAAAGCCAAAGGAAATAAACCAAAAACAACTCATTTTTACAAAAACAATTATGTAAAAAAGTCTTCTAACAAGTAGATTTTGAAAAGATGTATCAGTTTCCACTGTCAAATTTGAGTTACCACTGTCAATTTTTACCCTCTTCATGCCTTCCAATTTAGCTGTTTGGATACTGGTATTGTTTTTGTACTTATCCAGCTATGAATACACTATGCCAATACCGCTCTGGAGAATGCCACATAAAACCCCCGTCTTAAAAAATCAACATTGTGCGCGCATAAAAACAGGCATGGTGTAAGCTGCTTCACATTACTCAAGATGATGTCTCTATAAAAATCCTAATGAAATCTCCTACCTTCAAGAGTTTTTCACTTTTCATATCCGTTCACATTAAAACACTAGTTTAAGAAAATTCTGAGAATAGCATATCCCTTCTTTCTTTACAATAAAAGTAAAAACAAGAACCCCCTCAAAGCTAAGTTTTCTTAAGGCCAGTCTCATTGTCTTAAACTTAGTTTAGAATAACTTTAACACTGAAAAGCATGTTTCTGGAAGAAAGTGCTTAACAGGTGTAAAATAAAATTTTAATGATACATTACTAAGTTTTCTCTTTAAAAGATGAGCTCCTAAATCAGACAAAAACAGAAATTCAACCAAATGAGTGTGACTAGAGCACAAAGTCTTTGTAATACAGGACAAAAAGACAGCTTTGGAAATAAATTACATTTCATAGTTCATAGTTTTAGTGTTCTTAAAAGATATTCCTACTGCAAAAAGTCAGTATTTCTTCAGCCTATGATTTAGGTTTTGAAATACCTGGAATACAGGCCTCATACTTAAAATACAAGAATTATTCTGTAGTAACTATTACAAGACTTGTAAAAATTAGTTTTCTACTTCATATGGAATTTCTGAAAACTACAGCAGACATCTTTTCCAAAGACACACTGAAAAAATAATTTAGCATTTTTATTTGTCTTTACAATAAACCCAAGAAGCCAGAAATACAGTGTAAGTCAGTACCATGTGGCTTGAAAATTTTGTCTAGACAACACAGAATAGCTACCTAAAAAAAGCACAGAATAGCACTGCTATAATTTTGGGACAATTCACTTGGAAACAAGTAACCAGAGGTATCTTTACTTTTCTGCATAAAAATGTCAGTTATTTGAATAGTTATTTTATAGACTAACCCCAGGCTTCTATGCTCACTCAGAGAATATAAATTCACTCAATGTAATTTTATTGCAATGTGTACATTTTAAAAATTACATTAATCACCTCTTCTGAAACACTGTCTGATGAGGCTGCCTTTTGTTGTTGCTGCTTCTTGAGTACTCCTGATCTCTGCACAGCAAGTATACTTGGACTAGACTTCCAAAACTAAACAGGAATAGACATGCAAGAGTCAGTTTAACATACTGAAAATCTCCAGTTTACCACATATTTACTTTTCCTAAGGAGCATCTTAATTTTATCAATTAAAACATTTCACTACAAAAAAATTCACTACAAAACACTAACATTAATTAACAATATCAGACAGCTTTTTAAAGTCGTAAGATTTCTACAAAACAGAATGTTACATGCTAATCACTTGGATAATTACTGAAACATGTTTAACCATAGTTGTGTAGGTAATTGTTAAAGCAAAACTTCATAAAGTACATTTTTAAATTCACACAAATTCTTTCAGATTGCTCAACTGCTATGATTTTGTTTCATACAGTAATAGTTAAACATATGGGAAAAAATTTAACAGAGAATCCTTAACAGTCGTCAGTTCTTGGTGTGACTCATCCATAACTACCTTCATAAATACAGTATACCACTCCATAAACATGGGAGAGTGCATGTAATTCTGGCCCACTGGATTGAAGATATTTCTCAACACTACTTCCTTCCTGCTCTTAGCAGACTTATTGATAAAGAAAGCTAACCATATGTAAGCTTGAAATTTTTACACAATTATTTATACATACAATGAAACCAAGCATTTGAGAAAAAAAAGTAAAAAACAGAATTCAGGAACAACAGTATATGTTATCTTTCTCTTCCATAAGTTCCAGTAAATTAGCACATGCTTCTGTATGATGAAATTTAGGTAGCCTTTTAACTGAAAATACTTACAAATGTGAGAATTTTAAAAGCACAAATTTAAACACTTATACGAGAAACCTGCCCAATTTTTAAGGCAGCAAAGTACATGCTTTCACTAACCCAATCAAGTTAAAATCTAATTAAGATATTTCATTACCTCTTTTTTTTAATGAGCACTGCTTTTTAAAATAATTTTAAAATATTTTTTTACTATTTCCTTGACACTTTTTTAGTATTTCCTTTGCCATTTCCTTGACAAAGAATTCATTTATGTATCTTGTTTACCTCAGATCCATCAACTTTTGGTGGTTTAGACTGAATTTGTTTCTTCTCTCTAGATGTGTCAGACTCTGATTCTGACTGAGTGCCTGAGTCTGAACCAGAGTCAGAGTCACTGCTGCCTGACTGGCTGCTGCTTCCATCACTACTGCTTCCAGAGCTTGAACCAGATCCAGAAGCTGATGCTGACCCAGAATCATCATCTGATCGGCTGCAAAGACAAGTTAGGAGGATATTACACAAGTGCCAAAGTAACAGGATTAAAAGACAAAATAAGTCACCTTAGCTTTACCTATAACTCAACTGCTAAGTCAGACTAGACAAATGGGTAACACACAAATGGAGGCAGTCAACTACATAAGCTGAGTTGAATAAAGCTAAAAATAAACAGGGAATAAGAATTTAAAATGTAATTAGATACTTTATGTGAAGCCAAAATAAAGATAAAGCAAAACCATTCAAATTAATACAAGCAGTGTCATACAGGGAAATTAAAAGTGGTAGAAATGCTTTGTAGCCATACAAACAAGCTTCACTCCCTTCAAAATCCCTGCTTTAGCGCCATAAATGCCATACTAGCTAATGGTTTAGTCTACTTCACAAAAGACTATCCAATATTGTTTTCAATCTTCATAAAGCTGTGGTAGTCCTTAAGACAAAACAAAAAGCTACACAGACTGTGGTCTTCTGTTAAAAGAGCAGCACAAACTTTTCCCACACAGGCAACTCTGAATTTGTCAGAGGTGGTATGACTTGTGCCAAAGCACTTTCATGGCATACACTTGAACTGTCTAAATTACTTCATCTGTATATTCATCTTACACCACATTTAACATAATCAGAATACACATTAATTAAAGATTTCTTTTAAAATTTTAGCATTTGTTTTTCACAGAGTAGATGAGTTTGAAACTTTAGTAAAATTCCTTACTAGATTAATACTATGATGAGAAAGAAACACCGCATAGCAAAATAATTTCAAATTACGTACACACTGACACAAATGCTTAAAAACCAGAGTAAACATGAAACTGGAACTGAAAATGTTAAAGCCAAAAACGTATCAAAGCCCAGCTGGTCTCTACCAGCACAATTCATCTGGCTGACAATCAGCTGGAGGTGAGGTGGGAGAGAGGGAAGATTGATCATTTGCCCCAGAATATACTTAACTGACTATTTTAGAACTGTAGAGCAAAGCAAAATCCATCTGCTTTTGCTGCCACCAACAAAACTGTGCCAGAAAAGAAGAAATTAAGCTATTCATTAACAGATCCCTGCAGAGTGCACCTCCATCAGCCATCTGCAACCAGCAACCAGGAAAATAAAGAGGGGCAAGGCGAACACAGTGAAGCTTTCTTGCTCTGAAGGGCAAGATGTGGAGAAACATGTTGCTACTGGGTTCCTTGCACTTGCCAAGAGGAAAGCTGGGAAACAAGAAGGCTGCTCCAAAATTTCCAATTTCTTTCATTAAAGTCTTACTTCAGGCATGGTGCTGGTAACACTAACTCCACTTGCCCAAAAAGCAGCTTACAGAATATGATGCTACAATATATGACTGGAGGTTAAATGACATCAGAAATTAATGACACTCCATGACTGTCTTCTTAAGAGAAGAAAAACTATTGTAATAGAGGTTTTGCACACAACTATTGCCTTACCTTAAATCCTAGGGGAATTGCACCTTTATAAAACAACGTTATTGCTCAGCAAAGCAAAGTGCCATAAATATATGCCAGAGAGATTACAGAAGGCATTTACTAACTGTAAATGAAGATACATAGAAGAAAACTCAGCATAGAGAGACACAAGTAAATACCAGACAAAGTTCTAGTCATAAAAACCTAACAAAAATATGTAAATCCTACAGAACCTTGAAGGAGGGGAAAGGAATCAAGTACCTTCATGCAGGACAAGGCTTGTTTGAAGAGGACATTAATAACATGGATTACCAAATCAAAAAATTATGCAAAACACTAAGCCATATGGATTGTAATTAAGTTAGCTTTCCATATAGCAGTAAAATTCTTCACACATACTAATACAGTGCTAACCATAGGTTTAACTGCATACAGGGACAGAGGCAACCAAAACAAAGTGCCCGTTTTCTAAGGTAGCGTGGGGAAACTAACACTGGAATAATACATCTTCGTCAACTTGCTAACACTGTAAGAAACATTCAAACCAGATACAGAAGAGAATGGCGGAGAGATAAAAGAAAATACGAAAAAAAATTCCGTTTACTCAGATAAGTAAGCAAGAATTACACTGATTAGATAGAATCACAGAATCATCAAGATTGGAAGAGACTTTCAAGAACATCCAGTGAACCCAGCACTATCACTCTAACTACTAAACCACATCACCCAGCACCAGACCAAATGCCTCTTGGACATCTCCAGGGATAAACAATTGATGGGAAATTTTAAGTTGTTTTATGTTCCTCCCAGAAATTGAGTTTAAGTTCAAAACCAAAGGGGACTGAAATAAGGAAAATAAAACTGTAGTGGGTAATGCTATTTGCTGTAGAGTTCAATGCAAAAAAAACCCAGCTAATGCCAGATTTTATTATTTACTAAGAGATCAGCTAACTATCATCTAAGGTCTCCGTTAAACAATACGAACATGTCAACATGTGGATTTTGATGTAGATCATACAGTATTCAAAGAAAAGAACAAGGGCTCCTTATCTTGCCAGCTAGCTCTCATCAAAGCTCTGAGTCTGGTAATGAATTTCCATTAGGCTTATAAGAAGGACCAGCAAAGTAAGAGCTATACCATAATCCTTGTTTCTCAAAATAAATTGGCCTGATTTGGAGAAGAGCAGCCTAATAGAATCACAACACACAGTAACATCTGACAAAGAGTAAAAATCTTAATTCAACCACATTACTAATAAATGCAAGACTACAAAACAAACCTGCACACAGAAGTAAAACAAATGGGGAGAGAAACTACAAGAAAATTACAAGAAATTACAAGAAGAAAAAAAACAAATAATAAAGTTCACCACAACTGGTTTAGAGCTTCCCTAACAATACCATGCATGAAGGACAATGTAGGATCCCTACCAGAGATTACCATATGGTACATAGAACAGAAAAAAATAGTCAAATGAAATTCAAACACTATAGCACCAATAATAACTCACTAGGCTTTCTTATCCCACAGTGTCAAATCAGAACAAGGAAAGGGGAAAAGACAAACTGAGTAGCCTGAAATAATTTTACAACCAGGGTAACAGTAACAACTTGCTGAAATATTTATCAAAGCTTAGTAATCCATGACAGTTTACATACATGCATAAAACATTTGAAATTAACTCACAAAAAGCACTACAGAGCACAAGGCTACTCTATGTTGGGAAGAGCCTACTTCAACTATAATCATCCAAATTAATGCAGATGCGTGAAACTTGTGTGAACTACAAGTTTTGCCTGTGCACCACATAGTCCCAGATATCTTCACAGAACTACAGTGTGTATTAAGAAAATTAGGTAAGAAAAACAAATAGGTTTTCATTTCAACGGTTGACTTGCCTGTTGACTTCTTCCTGGTTGACTTACCACAGAACAAGTAACTGATAGGCTCTCTTGAGGGCTACCAAAGCAGTGTTTCTTTTATTATGTACTTTCATACACTCCTTCAGCCTGAAACCTGAAGGCACAAACTCTACAAAGATAGCACTATAAGTCAGAAACCTAAAGCTCTTGTTTGCAAAGGAGATAGAAAGTCGAATAATAAATAAGCTCTGCATAAAGACAAATTGCAGATCTTTAAGACAGTATAGACAAGCAGCACTGCATGAGATATAACACTTACAAAACCCCGACAGCTGCAACAGTCCATACTTCAAAGGACTTTCCTCCGAAGAAATACGAAGGATTTGAAGCAACAGTAACAGAGATGGGGCACATAAGGCAAAAAACACATCTACAGGAAGAACTACAGGTTTAGGGCTCAGTTTTCAGTGTGTAAAGTATTTTCAATATTAGAGAGAAAATCAGCATTTTTCTTCCTGTAAGTCAAAGATCCAAAACAGAGCATGTTTATGCCAAGATCAAAATTTTATACACTTCTGGATGCATACTGTCCTTTTGCTTTTCCTGTACTTAAAAAAAATAAAATATTTGTTTAGCAGTTTCAATCACAATATTTTGTGTAACACAGCAGTTTAAAGAAAACATTTTTGTATAAACACAACAACAACAAAACCGCTATTGTCTAACAGGACTAGGTATCTATTCAAATAGAAATTGAATATAATTTTTCAGTCCAAGAATTAGTTCTTAATTAGCTATAAAGTTCTGTATCTACAAGACAGACAGAAAGAACAGAGTTGATTATCAACTGTTTTTTCTTTTCTGTATTTCTTCACATATCTCACTCAAAGCAGTTTTAGACCGATATCAGACTCAACTAACAATGCACTTTCGAGCACCTTATTTGTTTTTTACAAAACACCTGTAAAAAAGCAGCAGCAATGAAGTAAAAGCACAGACCTATGTAACTTTTTATAACAATGAACAAATCCACCAAAACGTGCACAGACGTACTTGGAACAAAGGGAGAAGAGTTATTAAAGAGGAGAATAAAGAATTACGTTTCCCCTCACAACAAATGGAAAAGTTAAATATATCTGTGGCATTTTCTAGCCATATCTCTTAAGCAGCGTCCATAATGAAAAAATGGGGCAGTAAAAATTAAGTCTTACTGAAAACCCAATGTAGCAGCAGTTTTCCATTTCAACTTCTATTAAGCATAGATAATAGCAGTTACTACATCATATCCATTTAACAAACAGAAACCAATGATTCTAGCACTTTGCCTCTGCAGATGTATCATCTCTGGGACATTATCTGTACTTCTACTTTTGTTTTACACGTAGTGCTAGCCTAAACAAAACAATGAGTCCTTGCTTCACATTATCATATGAGCCAGACTGACCCTCCCTCAGGACTTAGCTGAGAAACTATCTCTTAAAGACAGCCTTCCTAATGATAAAGACAATCCATACTTCAAACTGATGTGAGGAATGCCAGGACTTACCTAAAGGCTTTATCATGCTCCAAGGAGCCAGCCTTGGAGCTGCAGTATTTGCCCTAAGGTGTTCTATGAATGAGAAACAGCTTCCCCCTCTCCCAGCCTCGCCAACACTTCACCGATGAGAGAAAACTGGCACATGAAGACAACAGCTATCAAAGAGGAGTGCACATAAGCAGACAAGACAATCGGTGGGGTTATGTAAAGAATATATTGGAACTGATATTAAGATTTAATTTTTATCTAAAACAAACAAACAAAGCAAAAAACCCCCACCCAAAACCAAAGTAACAACCTATGAAATGCAAGATGGAAAGGATGGAAAGGACAGCAAGGGACGGAAAGGAAGGAAGGGGAGGCAGGGAGACCCCAAACCACAAATTAAACTCTACAAACATTCAACTATTTAAAAAATGGTTTTATGTTGGAATGTTGGGGGACACAAGACAGATAATGGAATTTGGACCTGGTTAACATAAGAGATTTGATTACAGGATGCCTTGGCAAAAGCAAACAGAACTTGGAAAATTAGACCTAGATTGCAAGAAGACTAAATCAGACAGTTTTATCAGAGAAAAAAAATCCCATTAAACTCTGCAAGCAAGAGATGTTATATGCTTAAGTTTGTGTATGTGTTTTTAATCATTGCAGTACACATTACTAGTCTCTCTGAAATAGTATATAAGCATTTGTATCCAAGAGTAAAATTGGATTCTGATCAACGAATCAGTCTTCCCAGTCTCTCTCCATCGCCAACAGTTTGACACCTGTAAGCTCACTCAGCCCATATTTCTGTCTGATGACCTGGCGTCACATAAGGCAGTTGAGGGGCCCTGCAGTAAGTATGTGCTCCGCAACCCAGACGGCAACCCAGACGGGTGACAGTGGCGCAATCACTCCATTCCTTCTGAGTGCAAGTGAGACAGACCTGTGTGCAGCTTATCTCTGCCTGATGAGGTGGATTCCTGGATAGTATTACTTAAGTTTTAACCAAATTAAGCCTTACAGAATGGAGTTGTTTAAAAAGAGTCCTGTAAGGAAACAATGGACTGAAAGTACTGTGAGTGCATGTGAAAAGAAAATGGCAGCACTACACTTCTACTACAGTACAAGCTCTTCAAAAGCCATACTCCAAGGTAACAAACAATGACAATTAATGACATCTGACAAGAATCTGGATTAAAGAAAATTTCGGTTATCAAGAGTATTCAAAATACTACTTACCATCGTTAACAATTACTTGTACCCTAAATGTGTATCATATCTTGAGATATTAGCCAATGGTAGCATGAAACCATCACAATTAACAAGACATCTGAAAACTAACCATCCAAAACACAAAGATAAACCTTCATTTTTCCAGCAATGTTCCAAGTAATGCAATAGTAGTAAATCTTATACTTTAAAAAATGTCCCTTATTTTAATGATAAATTAAAGTAGCAGCCTACTCTGAGGTTTTCTTACCTAAGATCAAGGGGGAAAAACAATCATGCCATCTGAGAATTGAATTTTTGTGACTTAAAAATAGCTAAAATAATGCATGGAAAACTACAGTGACAAACTGAAGCTCAGCAATGCTGTTCAAAGACACATAGAAAACATTGCTGAAGATTTGAAAAAACAAGCACTAGAACAAATTATCTATTTCAGAAGGTTTGCTCTACAATTGGATGAAAGTACAGATGTTTCTAACATGTCTCAAATTCAGGAATTTCAATAATGAGGTACATTAAAAATTACTTTTCCTAAGCCACTAAAGGAAAAGCATTAGGGAAGTTACTTTATCAACAGTAAACTACTTCTTTAATTAAAAAAAGTAAAAAAGAAGTTTTATTAAAAAAACTATGCAAATATAACTAGGAATGTGTGGTTGCTTTGACTGGGATAAAAAACAGAGTCTAGTAAGGGTGGTAAGAGATTGCAGTACAAAATAAATTCATCCACTCCATCAACAACAGGCAAGCTATTGCAGCAAAGAATCTGGAGCCAGAAGAACACAGGAAGTCACTGATGTTCTAATTTCATGAAAATAAGTCTATTAAATAGTAAAATATTTACCATATTTTGTAACAAGATAGGAAATTAATTTAAGAAACTATTTATGCCATAAGAGGTTTAACTGCTAAGAAGCACTGTCGACAAGGGATATTAGTTCTGGGTGAGCTCTGAGGGTGTTTGTTTAAAAAGAAGAGTGCTTCAAATATACTGACCATTTCTGTGGAAATAAGTTTGTTACCAGTAGTATGCTACCTAGCAGATATTTTTGAAAAAAATAAACAGACTTTATGTATCCCCCCTTCCAAGTGAAGGTGACATTTTAACAGTGAAAAAGCAGGTGCTTTTCAAAAGAAACTCATGCCATAGAGATAGCATTTTGAAAACAGATGTTTGGAAAGGTTTCCATCATTATATGATCATATTACTAAAACCAATGGCTGTTACCTAAAAAAGCTACTGTATTTATCCACATTAAAGGCTGGGAGATAAAAATTTCCAGGCTTTATAAAAATCTTCCAAGAAGTTTCAGTGGGTTTTGAACCCATTTGTTAAAAACATGAAAACTACTATCCCTTCAGATTAACATGCATGAAATGATTGACAGGGTACTTGGAAATTCACCAGACAAAATTTAATAAAAACCTTCACATAATTAGCTGATGGGATTGAAAAAGATAGTACTACAACTTAGTAAGTGCAGTAGACAATGCACTTCTTCCATATGAAGCCATGTATCTTTGCTGGGTATCTTCTTATATGTGCTAGTCATTAAAATAATGTAACAAAATAAACTTAATGAGGAACCATATCTTCAAGCCACTGTGTCACAAAATGTTAAACCAAGATATTACAAAACAAGAATATTCTTAATATTTTTATTAAGTGCTAAAAGGGTTCTTTTACCAATAAAAATCTAATATTTTCAAATACTAAATCTTTATCTCAGAATTTTAAATTTTCTAATTCTTGTATATGTTTTATAAAGGTAGATTTTAGTACAAGTATTATTACATTTATATACTTCAGAAATGAAATATATATACATTGAGATGCATGCTGCTGGATGCTGACATGGCTTTAGTGCTACTTCAGCTTACATGATCACTCCCATTCTTAGACGAAATGATGTGAACATAACAGCAGATTAAGAACCTGTAAGAAAGCAAAACCAGTCTTCCTAACGATGATCTGCCTGCTAACCACTACATTTCAGCATTCAGTTCAAATAGAAATTAGTTTTAGTAAATAAAATGCAAGAAAATACATAGCCAAGAAGAACTGAAATAAACAAGTGCTTACCTTGACTCTCCACTACTGTTTCCTACACTTTCTTCATCACTGTGCCCATTCATTGTAAATATTAAAAAGTTTAAAAAAATAAATAGAAGTCCACTCAAGGTACAAGGTGGATATCAGGAATCCACTTCTTGCTACTCTGTATGTTTTCCAGACACTGTATGGATTTGCTTTAGTGTTCTCAGCAGGTATTCAAAATTTCTCCCAAAACACCTAAAATAGGAAAGGAAAACATTAACACAATTTTAAAGTATGTTTGCAATTTAAGACAATTAAAGATATACCAAAAGTAAACTTTTTTTTTCCACTAACACTGAAAGGGGGCATGTTTGACATCATGTCTGTAATTCAAAAGAAGCTTTTTTTTGTGTGTGTTACCTGTTCATGGCTGATCATTTTATCACTATTTCCTTTTCTGAGGAAAAAAACCTAAATTCCTGCTATCTGTGAAAACAAGAAAAAATAATGTCCAGATAACAACAGGTCATCATATTAATTATTTTTTAAAAACTGCAAGATCTAAATAAAATACACAAAATGCAGGGGAAAAATTGTCTTGCTTTTTGTTTGACTGCAGCAGGGTTCTAGCACACTTCTTTTTGCCATTATGCTTCTTTATGCAACTTTTCACGGATAGTGCTATAAAGATGGCAATTTCTGCTGAACTACTAGCTCCAGAATAGGAAAAATTCCAGAAATCACATTTTCATTAGTGAGGTGAGAACAATTTACTGCCTATCTGCACTACACGTCGTGTCTTAACTTTGGGCATAGTATTGAATGCAGGACAAAACAGATCTAAATATTAAAGAAAAAGTGCCTACTAGATGAGGTAGGTAAATATTAATGTTCTGCTAACATCTTCTTAGTAAAATGTATTTCATACACAAAACATAGTGCAAGCATTTCCAGGAATACACGTAATGCTACCCACTTGCAGCTGTGGGCAGGAGGAGGAAAATAAAAGACTGTACACGAGCTTCCATAAAATCAAATCAGCAGCAAGATCCCAGAAAGGGAATGATCATTATTCCATATACATTAGTCTCCTAGGCCTAATTACTACGCAGCCAGTATTCGATGCAGCCAGAGAAAGTTTAGGCTCATGGTAAACAGGCCGCAAGTATAAGCTCAGTGATAATCAGATCAACTCGCGCCCTCATGGACTTAGTGGGGTGAAGGCGATTAGGGTCTTGCCTGCCCCGGGGTGCTCCCCAAGAACAAGCTACAGCCCAAACCCGAGCCCATCGAGGCGGTGGTGAGGGAACTCTCGCTCTGGGGCGGGTACTGCCCTGCGCTGACACCACCGGGCCGCTTCGGACCGAGAACAATGGCGATGAGGAACGGCAGCGAGATCGGAAGGAGCCCCGCAGCCACAGCGGGGCCGCGAAGAATGAGAGGGGACCCCGCGGGTAAGTCGGGAGGCGCCGGGAGATCCCGCGACGGCACGAACCGCCGCGCCTTGGGCACCCAGGAAACATCGCGGGCGGCGGCAAAACTTTCTCCCCGCCGCCTGCTCTCTGCTCCGGGCCGATCCGATCTCGACTCTCATCCTCCACCGCCCGCGCCGCTCTCTCGCTGCCCGCCCACAGGGAGCGCGGGCAGCGCCGCCCGCTCGCACTGCAATCGGCGCGGCCTGCACGGGCGCCGCTCCCTGGCAGCGCTTCCGAGGCCATCGCCGCCGCCCTCCACGATCGCTTCCCCCGGCGCCCCCCACGGCCCGGAGCGGAGCCGCTCTCAAGCCGTCTGGGTGGCTCCGCACTGGCTCCCCCCGCAGGAGCGCGAGGCAGCAGCTCGGCCACATTCCCCACCTCGGTCTCGGAGAATCCCTCCCTCTTCTCCACAGAGAACAGGCAGAGGGCCCGACGAGCCAGACCGGCGCCGGGCATCGACCCCCCTCGAGACCTGCAGCGGGCCCGCATTTCCTCCGCACCACCCACTCCCCTCTGGCTTTCATCTCCTGGCCGGCGAAGGGAGCCATGGCGGCCTTTGCCTACCTGCAGTGCGTGGGGCCCGGCCGGCCCAACCCTCCCCGGGACCCCCAAGCCCGAGGCCTCGATGCGCCCCGCGGGTCGTACTGCCGCTCGTACCGCAGCCCCGGGTCGCGGGCGGCTCCCGCGGCCGCGGCCGGGCCTGGGCGGCCGCCGCTACTCTTGCCGGCTCCGCGCTGCCCTGGCCGCGGGCTCGCTCGCTTTATCGCTCGAACAATGGGGTCAGGACCACGCTGGGAGGGGCGCAGGGAGAACCGGGGTGGGCGCAGCTCCGCTCCGCCGCCGACTCCTAAGTCCTGGCGACCGCCGCCATCACGCCGCCGCTCCGTTCAGCCTCCCCCTCCCGCGGTCGGATGGAAACCCCGGGCGTGATGTCAGCCCTGCGCCCTGGGACCGACCGGCAGCGGGAGGAGGAGCCTCGGCCGGAGGCGATGAGTAGCAGCCCCGCTGCCGGGCCTCGCACAGTACCGGGGAAGCCGTGCGGTCGCTCTGGGAGCCGGTGGGCTTGCTGCAGCTCCCGCCCGCCATCCGCCCTTACCTCCCTTCTGCCTAGCGCTGGGAATACTCCCATCCCGGTATGCGGCCGCACGGCGCTGCCCGAGGAGCGCCATGAGCTGAGCGCCGCGGCCGCAGCCCGGAGCGGGTCGCCTAATAATGCGCTGCGCGGCGCAGGGGTTTTGTTTGCGGTTTTCGGTGTAAAATCACGGCCCGACGACAAATGCAACCGCGTTTCTCACTTCACGTGGTCACAAGCGCTGATGAAGCGTGGTTAAGGAGGCTGGGACTGTTCCCTGGCAGGGAGCTGGCCTTCCTCCTTGAATCCAAATACCTACGCCCGTTTCTTGACAGTGATCAGCATGGTTTAACGAGACGCACAGTCGTTATTGGAAAAAAACCGAAAAAGTCAACCCCGAAAAAAACAACACATGTTATAAATGATCAAATCGAGAGCCAAACTTTTAAGAAAATTTAGCAATGATTTATTAAATTGTCAGCGAAACAGAATTTCGATCGGCAAAAACCACCACAGCCAAGGGCAGCGTCCAGCCCAGGATCGACGCTGGGTGAACACACGGACCTGACCCCCGAATGTCAGTCTCCCCTTGTTCACAAATGCTGCTTTGCGCAGCGAGTTCTTATACAGTTTATTTCGCCTGAAGCAGAGATGACCGAATGTTCCTTTGTGTCCCTTCACATGCAGAACCGGGGCTATACATGTGCAGAGTTAGACAAAAGTCCAATCCAGGTGTCTAGATGTTGTCAGAGAACTCCAGGGAAGTCGTCATTCACATGTAACAGGGTGGCGCCGGTGATCACCGTGGTAGATGCAATCTCCTAGGTGAAAATCACTCTTGAGTGGTCCTGGCATCCCAGGGAAGTCGGTGATCATCACCAAGGATGTTTCCATTCTTACGTTAAAGAACCTCATATTATCTTAACCTTCTCAGGGAACTGGATGAATAAGAAAAAGACATTGCTCCCGGCTGGGGTGGTCAAAAGACATAGTTTGGATCTTACAATATTTTATACATTAATAGCATGAATTATCTCTATCATATACTGCAACACACAAGCAAAAAAGTATTTTGTGTGTCCAAATGTTCCTAGAGTGAGTGGCAAAGGAAAGTAGCAGCTGAGTGAGAGAGTGCTGTAAACAATATAGCATGGCACTGAAAAGTGGAAGGAGCTTACCTGCCTTCTTCCCCATGAAAGCACACCTGGCTGTAAGGCTCTGTCACTCTGCAAGAGGATTGTGGGGACATTACTGACTGACATCTGGCACCAGACCTTTGAACACCCTGCAAGGATGAAAGTGGTCATATCAGCAGGAAAACAGTTCCATCATCAGTGAAGGAGATCTTGAAGGAAGCTACTCACCCTGTGAGTATGTGAGAGAAAGATAGTCACAGCAGCTGTCAAATCAATTCAGGCTTGAAGAGTTGTGTTGGCTTGAACCCAGATGTGAGCCACAGTCACTCAGCTAGAGGCCTTAACTCATGGTCACTCTTCCAAGGTGAGCAATGCTGGTTGCCTTGGTGCTCAGTGATGTGTGGGACAGCTGTTGCACACACCACCCTGCAGCTGAGTTGGTTAGGTATCCTGAAGCCTACCAAGGAACCTTCAGTGCACGAAGCATGATGTGGTGTTGGCTGTCACACTCAATTCCCTGTCTGAGGAGCTGCAGTGGCCAGATGAGGCATATACACTGGCTCAGTTCTCAAGCACCGTATAGGAGACTATGACAAACTCTCAGTGATGGATGGCAGAGAAAAAAATTTTCCCTCTGGAGTTAAGAAAGATGCATTTAGGAATTGCTTCGACAAGAAAACAACTTGAAAGTTTACATCAAGGGGATAATTATACTATGTTCCTTACTGAAGCACTGAAGTTTGCCTAAGTCATCTTAAGAGAGAATATTTTGTGATAGATAAGAGTGCTGCAAATAGGAATGGACTCAAGTTTAAATTGAAGAGTGTCAAAATAAAAATAACTTTTAAATTAAGGTAAATTAAAAAGAAAAAACCTAACCCATTCCCATGGGCAGGTGGTTGTTCAGCCATCCCTAGGGGAGCAGCGCCCTATCACCTATCCCACCATCCTTCTTTTCCCCTCAGTTTTATATACTGAGCATGACACCATATGGTCTGACCCTGTGGTCATTTGGGCTCAACTATCCTGGCTTCCACTCCTTGTACACCTCCAGCCTCCTCACTGGTGGGATGGGATGAGGAGCATGAAAAGCACTGACTCTGCATAACCCCTGTTCAGCAGTAATTAAAACATACTTGTTGTATCAACACGGTTTCCAGCACAAATCCAAAACACAGCCCCATTCCAGCTGTTGTAAATAAAACTAATTTCATCCCAGCCAAAACTAGCACACCTACATGTTTGTGGTATTTTACTTAATAATCTTCTTGGCTTTTTCAGTTTTCTTTACCCTAGATATGTTTAGTAAAGTTTCTCAGTTCTGAGCCTTGGAAATCCCTTTTGAAGGTATATTTTTACAATGATTTAAATAACTGGAGCCAGAACTGCTGTGATACCAACCTCATCTGCTATGAGAGCCAAAAATTAGCCACTTAACTGTCTGAACTAGGTCACCATGCAGCTGCACATGCAATGATCCCTGTGCAGTGTGATAGTAGCAGTGGTTGTTACTTAGAGTGCTTAAAAATTGCCAAAACATTGTCTGGAGATCTTCCTTCACTTCCATGTGAGAGAAGGACTTTTCTTTCACTTTTCTTTCTTCATATTGCATCTTTAACCAATTCCTTCTTTCCCAGATGCCATAGTAAAGTATAGATGATATTGCTATCTTAGCAGCATTTTATACCGTAAGTAAAACTGACTTCTGGTATGGACAGCTTTCAGTCTGCATCAAGAAAGAAATACACATAATGCACAACATTTTAGGGACAGATGGACAACGCTTTTTCTCATTACAGAAAGCTACCACCTGTGGAATAAATTATAATTAAACATAAAATAAAGAATTAAATTGGTTTTTTGTGAAGCTGTATTGCAAGTTTCTGGCACCTCACCAGGGTGTGGGTGAGAGTATTTATTGTGCCTAAGGAGTCACCAATTTATCCCACCCCAGCAGTTTGTGAGTTGGATTTTTGCTTATAGACAAGAGATAATCAATGCACTGTACAAGACAGCTGCACTGTTATGCAGTGAACAGAATCACTTTCAATGTCTATGTTTGCAGATTATTTATCTTTCTAACACTGGTAGGGGTTCATGTTTATCACAGTAATTTATGTTTAAGAAAGGACTTACCACTGTTCTATTCTTAACATTTAGAAATTCTGGATAAAGAAGCTTTTTCTTTTTAAAGTACTGAAGCCTTCAATACTGCATCTAGCAGTTTTAGTGAGGCAAGATAGATGCAAGAAATAGCCTTAAGATTTAACTATGCACTAAGTTATATCCTGGTTTCTTTGCTTTTTGTTCTCTTCTTTCTAAACTACTCCTTCACTACACTTAGTACTTTGATTCTTCTGCTTCTACCCTTCAGGTAGTTCTAAAACATGTCTTGAAGAGCTCAAAGACCACAACTTGAGATGTAATTTCGTAGCAAAGATTTTCTTTCTCTTGAGTAGCTGTTAAATGCAGCAGGTATAGTCTAGTTTGCTTCTTTTCATTCATTTTGTATCCCTACTCTTATTCCATTTAATTTTACATTCTCTCTTCTACTAAGAAGCCATCAATAGCAACTTATGTAAGTAACACAATCATTATCCTGTGACTCGAGTCTTTCTTGCCTTCTTTCTTGCCTTCTTTGCCTCTCACATTCCTTTTATTTTTATGATACCCAGAATCCTCTCCTCACTTGGGCCTAACCAACCAGGCAGCTGCATAGTGCTAAAGACTAGAGAGATAAGATTTACAGAAAAACAACAGTGACAAAAACCCCAGTTATTTTATAGAATTATTTGAAAGGAAAATAAATTGATTCAGTGCATTCAGGTCTAGGGGGAAAAAGCTAGTCTGAATTTTTTTATCAATTTAGTCTGTGGGCCTCTTTTGGATTACTCTTGTTAGAAATCAGTTTAGTTTAGATCTGTGACTTGCTTAGGTCTTCACAAACATTTGATCAGAAGTGGTTATTCCAAAAGAATTTTATGTAATATGCAAAGTCTTGTTAGATTTAAATGTCAATTATCTGCCAATACATAAAGCGCAGGTAGATTTGTCAACTGCAGTGCACAGAAACTGGAATTATGGAAGAAAAAAAGAAAGAGTGAGTAGTTTGATATATTGGTTAAGTTTGACCAACTAAGCATCGAGATTTTTTTATTTAATTATAAATTTCTTACATTATTTGTGCGATTCGTAAAAAAATATGTCAGTAGATAATTTAAATTATTTTCAATTTTAAAATAACACCTTTGGCTGGTACAAATGTTTGCATAAAATTTCTTAACTATATGGATTTAATTAAACTGAACAACAAACTGGTTGCTGGAGAAGTATGACTAACACTTCACTTAAAACTACACATTACAATGAACTAAAGTTTTAACAGATTGCTACCTTGTCTGAACAGAGTATCTGTACACAATTGGACCTCTACAGAAACACTGTATCTCTTAATTGGCTGAATATCTTGCTGAAAAGCTGAAACGACTAATATAAACAGGGGCATTTATATGGTTATAATGAGCCTTTAAAGTTAATATGCATCAGGACATTGAGAAAAGTTCACACTTTTCTTTGAAGTACTGTTTTGTTTGGTCTAAGTTACCACAGATTTGTTGGAAGCATTAATTCTCTCCAAAAGCAGCTGCAGGGTGTAGACCATAGATGTCAAATAAGCGTTATGTCTATTACTGTTTCCTTCTCAATGTTTAGCTAACAAAAATATAAATTGAGTGTAAACTGTACTTTTCTTTCTCTTCTTAGATATTAACCTGAACAATCAAAATATGTCAGGTTCTACATGTTGATAGGTTTAATATGCCATAACTCTACTTTAGAGATCTGTTATACCATTCCTAGGGCAGACTGTCTTTTTCAGGGTTTGCAACAGTCATATCATCCAAGTCTTGTTCATCTGGCACCTTTCTTGCTTTCCTTGTTTGCTTGGTGGTGTATCACGAACTTCTAGAGGTCTCATTCATGATTTGTCTTCCCAAATTCACATGGCTGGCCAGCTGGCCTGGTTTGTAAAGCATTGATCAGGTACACTTGGCAGGTAGAATATCACAGCAAAAGGCATTATATTGGGCAGGTCTGTTGGAATATGCACCCTTGCTTAATGAGTTCCCATCATAAGGCATTTCTTGTGCTGCAGGCCCTCCTCTGTTACCCTGTGTTAGCAGGAACCTGTTTTTCACTTGATAAGCATTGTTATGTAGCCTTATGCATATAATGCCAATTCTTTGTAACGCATCACTGTAGCCTTAGTTTTTCTAATTTACTGTAGTTAAGAAGCATAAAGTGGCAAACTATATGCTACTATATATAACACTATATTTACACCTGGAAATTTTATTTTCATGTCTATTTCATTCACAAGCTTCCCCTGCTCATATTCCAATCTGACAGAGCTTACACCACAAGTGTTTACAAATGCAGATGTTTGGAGCTTCCTCTCTGCTACAGGAAGGCCACTCTTAGGCATCAGTTCTAGCAAACCAACATATTTTATGCTAGTGTATTGGTTACATTTGGCCAAAACCTTGAAAACTATGCACTTTGTACTGAAGTAATGCAATTCTCTAACTGGACCAACTGAAAAAATGTATTACATTAGACTTAGTGCAAGTCGTATAAGACTGGTTTTTTCCCTCTGAGTTGTGGCCGGGTAATGGGTAGGTCATACTAGAAGTTACACTAATGAGTAGTCTTTTGGTACTTCAGTACTTCTTGGTATAAATAAGTTTATGAAGAGTAACAGTTTTCAGTGTCTTAGTCTCTTTCTGAGAAGAGCTATTTGAGTGTGCAGAATTCAGCTCAAAGCTAAGGTTTGTTACTTAATCCTAATGCTGTTAGGAAAAATATACTAAAGAATTTGAAGGAATCATATGTGAACAGTTTATTCCAGTTACTAAATGGAGGATAAGCAGGAGCACTGTCTGAAAGAGGAATCATGCTTCTGTACCTAACATGTAACATACAAAATATGAAGGCGTGTTTGGAAAAGACCTGCACTACATTGCTCTGTACAACAAAACCAATCAATTCTTTCATAGAGAGAGTGATGGAAAGCAGTGATTTTGAAGCTGAGAAAAGTTGCAAAAATGTAGATTATATTTATTCCTTAAAAGTGTTTGTACTGTCATTCAGAATTCAATCCTCAAAATTTTCCTGCAAATCACACTAAATAAGAATTAAAAGGATACAATAGCATTGGAAGAAAAAATGGCTACAAAGTGTTAACTGCATGTCCTTAACAGCAAGACACTGAAGACGTAACAGTGTCTCTGTATCTATTTTCTCAGGTTGATTTTTAAACAAATTACATAATTCATTTACTGCTAATGTAAATAAAAGAAGGGTGATGGGACCTCAGATTTCTGAGGTCTTGTCTAAGACAGATCATTAATGTATTAAAATATAGATCCCTGTCTCCAGGTCTTACCAACAAGATTGGATAAAAATTCTGAAATTATTGTTACCAAACCTTAATTCTTCCAAAGGATTATTATAGAAGTTAATGATTTAACTTTAGAAGTAAAGCTGAGAACTCAGTTTAGTAGGAAGAAACACCTTAGAGACAGGCATTTGTTACTTGAGGCAGAAGAGAGCTAAGTCAACCCTAAAACTTAAAGAAATGTAAGAGAAATACCTTTGCTGTCAGACTAGCATGTAAGACTCCATTGTCCAATCATACAAGGCAAGGAAGTATAAGAGGGTTTACATCATGTGCTAGAAAATATGAAGCTGTATGTGAGGGCAGGAGCAAAAAAGATGAAGTTTTGTGAATTTTTGGCAGTTGTGAACTGTAAAGTTATAAAGTGTCATAGACTTTCTTAGAAGGTGTCATGAGTAACAAGAAATTCTAATGTGAGTTTTAACATTTTCTTTTTTGTTTCTGCTACAGTTTGCAATTTTAATTGAGCAGGGTATTTTTGTCCTTATAGCTTGTCTGTCAATGAAATCGAATCTTTTTATCTGATTTTTCTGTTTCTTCTTTGTGAGAAATTCCACTACACGAGGTGGGTTGACTTTGGCTGCCTGCAAGACACACACAGAGCTGACTTCTCATTCCTGAACATCAGCAGGATGGAGAGAAATACAGATTAAATTCATGGGCCAAGATAAAGACAGAGAAAAAACCTACTAAGGAACATCACAGGGGAAACAGACCAGACATGGGAGAAATAATTTAATTTCTTGCCAATTAAAATAGAGCTGGATGGTGAAAAACAAATTCAAAATATCTATACTGCCTTCTCTTCATCCTCCTGCTTTTTCTCAGGCTCAACTTCAGTCCTTCAATCCTGACTCCTCTCCCTGAGTGGTGCCAGGACACAGGAAATGGCTGCTGGGATCAACCTGTAGCAGCTCCTCGCTGCCCCTTTTTCCTTATCACACTCTTCCAGTACTCCCAAGTGGGTCCTTTCTGTGGATACAGTCCTTCCCAAACTGCTTCAACATGGGCCACAGTTCTATCAAGATAAACTTACTCCAGCATAGGCTGTACGGAAATCACTTGAATCACCTGGAGCGCCTTATCCCCTTGTCTCTGACCTTGGTTTCGCATATTCCTCACTCCTCTCTCAGCTACTGTGCAGCATTGAACTTTCAATGGTATGGCCCTTTAGGTGGAGATTGGAAGTAAAAGCACTGCTGTAAGTCAAGAGACATTTCATCAACTTAGTAAATTATTATGAAGCAGGAAGATGCAATAATATTGTTCCTTAAAGAAAAGCATCACAGGAAATTAATACTTGGCAGGACTGTATTTGGCCATTCTGTGTTTCTAAACTGAGAACATTCAGTGATATGGATACCAAACTACTTTGTAAAGCAACAGTATCACATAATTTGAATGTGGGACTGTGAAATGACTGCCAGAACCTGGGCTAGCTCTTAGAACTCCAGTGCCACACCAGAATGGGGAACTGCCTCAGTGTGAGGATTTACCACAGGCAGAACCTTTAGAGCCACTTGCTCCAAGATGCAAGACACAAGCCACGACAGAGACCAGGCAGAGGAGAAAGAAAGAGGCACCCTGTCTTGAGGTTCCACAAGGAACGATTTATTCCAGGTAAAGGGAGCAGGACAAAAAGCCCCCAGCTGTATTTCCAAGGTGTTTTGTACAGATACAAGTCAGGGGGTAGATACAAACAGCTAACCAATAGGGAATCCTCAGGGGAGGAATGAGCGTGTGGGGCCAATTGAGGTAGGGGGGTGGAGAGGATCGTCATATTGGCCAATGGGGCTGGATATTCAGATGAAGGTTGTCGCAGCGCCTCTCCGAGTGTGTGGCTGGAGTCATCCCGCCTTGCTCTGGCACAGCGAGCAGCGGTGGACGCTCTCCCGTTCCTCGGGGGGTCAGGAGAGAAGCTAAGGCTTTCACCTTTCAGATGAGAGAGCTTCACGACGTAGGTAGAAGGAGGAGAGTGGACTCCAGTTGGAGGCAAGTCCAGGTTTATTCCAGAACGCAAACAAGACCCCTAACCCAGGGAATCCAGCCAAATGAAGACAACCAAAATGGGGTTTGCAAGAGTGTTATAAAGGGAGGAGTAGACCAGGGAGGGGTTTGCCTTCCTGCCAATGGGGATATAGGAGGGTGTGGGGATCAGAGAAACAGGCAGGTAGGGGGCCAGTAAGGGCCACCCGAGAAAGGGGCCCCAGCGCCTGAAGCTATCACTTGACGCCCTTGGTAGAAGGTTCTAGAGGGAGGGATGGGCTGTCAAGTGAAGGAGAGGACACTGGGGAGGGGTTAAGGGAAGGATCCAGCCACTTTTGGGGAGCAGGGGGAGGAGGTAGGGAGATTGACATTAAAAAGAAGGGAGGAGGCAGTAGGGGCAGAACCATTATAACAGGGGGGAGGTGGGATAAACTAAAGTACAACTTAATGCAACTAAAACATGTAAGAACACAATGCAACAGGAAACTGCACCCTTCTGCAGGATCACTGCTTCAACAGAGCCCCATCTGTCATTCCAGGAGGACTGCAGCCACCATTTCAATTGGACTGCTACCAACACCCTGACCAACAGGGTGTCAGGTCATATTCTGACTCTGTCAGTGTTGTTTTGTATTACTGCATTGTTTAGTTTCTTTGGGTTTTTTGAAATTTTCTTCCCAAATAAAGAACCATTATTCCTGCTCCCAACTTTGCCAGGCATCTTTCCCTGAGAGCCCCCTTAATTACAAAATTATAACAATTCAGAGGGAGAGGATTTACATTTTCAATTTCAGGGGAGGCTCCTGCCTTCCTTAGCCTTCCTTAGACGCTTATCTTTTCAAACCAAGACAAGTGTATCTGGAGAATCTTAATTTAACTTTTTAGTTTGAAATACATTTCCAGATATATAAATTAGAAATCCTACTGCAAAAATACATCAATACATGTTTTTAGAATACCCATTTAAAAAGAAAAAAACTCCCAACCCCCAAAACTTCACTATTGATGTAACTGTTGTTTTTTATTTCATTGAAGGCATGGAGAATACAATTATATGAACAAATCAATGAACCATACCAGGTGTCTTCATTTCAAATAAATCTTTAGTGGTCAGTTATGTGGTAAATAGGTTGATTCGTGCTGATAAAATGGAAACAGTAATCAATATTGATACAGTAATCAATATTTGAGAATAATAAAATAATTAAAAGTTGTAATGCCAAAGAAGAAAGGGAGAGGAGGGGCTCCACCCCCTCCCAGCAGATGTTCTCAAGGACCACAGGAAAAGGTCGAAGATGCAGTTGCTAAAAATGAACAAGAGCCTGGGACCCAACCAGGCTCTTGTTCTTATCCGGACTAACATATCACTATATCTACATATAGTGATATGTTAGTTTGGCTCATATTGTACTGGCTTGGTGCGCATGTGTAACCCAAAGGTGAATTAAAGGACACAGAGGAAAACTACGAAATCTTCATCCAAAACGACCCCCAAAGACTTGTGCGACCACCAAACTGAGTGGTGGCGCATGCGCGGTAAAGGTGGTAATGGAGGCGGAGATGGAGAGATGACGAACCGAAAATGGGAGGAGATGGTATTGACACCTGGCATACAAGGGGTAACTTTTACTTGGCAAACTTGTATGTGATGTGGCACGGGTCCATGAGCCCTGGACTCCGTACCCCGTGGTTATTTTTTGCTTATGCGCTATTATTGGAACCAAATTATCCCTTATTTTAGTGAAATTATATTGTATCCAAATTTTATATTTTTTTATTCAATTAAAATTGCTATTACCTTTAATATTGTTTGGTTTTTTTTATGAAGGGATAATTGGGCAAACATAACAGTTAGTTCTCCTGATCAGTCCATGGAATCCTGATGATTCTCACTAGTATTGCAAATGTAATAAAAGTGTTCAAGTTAAATTACCACTTCAATTTAGTTGGTCCCACAAAATGCTGTTTCCTTTTTTGTTGTTGTTGATTGAAGATACTTTCATACACTAGATGTCCTACAACATCTTTCTATAAACACAGACTTAAAGAGATTCTGCTTTTGCCTGCCTCCTTCTTTTCAATGTCAAAACTGAAAGAAAAACTAAATTCAATTACTGAATTTGAAATTGACAAAAGTTCTGAGTTTTAATTGAAGAAAGAAGAAGTCCTAGATCAAGATAAAATAACACTTTCTGTTTTAAAAGTCCAGGAAAGATAAATCCGATAGTGCTTTTAACTCTTAACTTTGCTGAGAGTACCAGACAGGAAAATATTTTCATAATTTTAAATATGAAGGGAGTGTTGAATAGGAATGAGGGCTGTCTTTAGTTTATTTTTATTTCACATTGTTTACCAAACAGTTTGATAAATCATTTAAAATCTATGTTGGCATTAAGGAGGTACACAGTCAATGAGAGAAAGCTACTTAGGCTGTATATTACTAAATTTTATTCCTGAGCTCCAAAAATAAGAGAAATGTAAAGACAAGTGAGAAAGGGTGCTTCAAGATACAGAATGCTTTTGGTGCAGAGTGCTTTGGTGCATACTAATGCTATGAAAAAATTTCAGAGCTGCATTTATGGAAGTGGGAAGATAAATAGTAATTGTGAATTGCTTGAGATCACAGAGCTGTGTGAGACAATTCTGGCAATTAAGCAAAATTTTCCTGGATACAGGAATGGATTATACTTGATAAGTGGACAATGGAGATACACCTTCCAAATCATGTGATTGAGGATTTCTCATACTGATTTTTAAAATAATGTCTATTTTAAAATTTTTTCTTTACTGTCACAATCATGAGGTAAGTCAAAGCTGAAAAAAGTTTCTTAAAATTCCAAGACATTATTTCTTCTGTTGGGAAATTAAGATATGGTTTTGTAACAAAGAATTGAATCAGTTTGTCCCTAAATAAATGTGTCTTAAAGTCATTCTTCTACTAGCTAAGAAATATTTCCTGTTGCAGTGCTGTGGGTTTGAGGGCTTTATTTGTTTGTTTGTTTGTATTTTAAATAGTTTTGAAAATCAGCCCTTCAAAAACAACCTTAGGGGCCCATGTACAGCTTGTAAATGAGAGCCACAGTATCTCTATCTTTGGTAGAAAAGCCTGGATTATAATATGAATAGGTGTTGCTTCCTTCAATACACACTTATTATTTCATATATTTAAGGGATCTAGGACTCAGAGGTAATGGTATTATCCAAAATGGAAGATTGGGAAAGCTGCTTGCAAATGATGATTTTAATAGTGTTTGTCCTTTGTATTTACAAAGCATATTTCTACAAAAAAGGAAACAGCCGATTGTGTAGTTTCTTCCTTACAAGCATGTAACCTTGGGAATCAGCCAGCAGAGGAGCAAAGGATATTTAAGAAAGGAAAAGTTAAAACTAATCAGAAAAGGTAGTAAATCCATTGTTTGGCTCCTCCTCTGTCACCTAGAACATTGGTTTAATTTTTTTGTCTCTGACCCAGTAGTAGATTTTGCACATGCATTTTTCTTTTGTTGGAACCTAGTAATTAAACTGTTGAATCTAAGTTCTGGTAGATTTTTCTTGTAAGATTTAACCTTTTTCATTATGAAATCAGATTTTAACCTCATTTTGGATAAAGA
>VZSJ01004006.1:0-132089 GCA_013398405.1 Pheucticus melanocephalus | reverse complement strand
AAGTGTATATTTGTGTAAGAAGCAGACGATCACTTTCATGTTATTGAGAATCATGTTCAAGAATTTAATTGAAAAGAGTTGTCAACATTCTGTGACATGTTGAGAAAAGTAGTGCTGTAATTTAAAATCTTAGGAATTGCCTATTTTATGCTTATGTCAAAGTGCTGATTAAGTATGTGGTCAGGACTATCTTAAGTTTCATTTCCAAGTTGCCTCCATCTGGGTGGATCCTTAGCCATATCATGTCTTTCTTTGTACTATAAATTATATTGAGTTCTAAGGTTTGTACTATCCTGTTGGTCATTCTTAAGAAGAAAATGGAATTATTGTGGTGGCCAACATTACCAAACATTAAGAAAATAAAAAAGAAATATGCTGTGCAGCTGTTCCACTTTGGAAAGCTGTTGGTAAATTAAAAATAGTAGCTCTTCACTTAGAGATTCTGGGTTATTGTGTAGCTGTTGTGCAAAAGTCTGTATTCAGTACCTTCTAGTACTTGTGTGTGCCTGAAATCTGAGATGTAATTGGTGTTAATTCCTTGCATAAGTAAAAATTAGTGATTTTTGAAATGAAATATTCTTTAGTACAGTAAATTTTCTTTTATTAATAGATGTCTCTTTTACTTCTTGAAGTAAACTGTTCTTCATTGGAAATTCTACTTTGAAACTAATATAATGTAAGTAGTTTGTCTGTGTTTTTAAACTTTTTCTTCCCAAGTATGTAAGTACAGCCTTTCACAGTCAGTTTACAATTGGTAGTAGTAGTTTTAGTAATTTTAATTTGTTTGAAATACTAGTTTTTCATAACACACACTAAAATTCAGGGGGAAATCCCCCACATTATTAACAATTTTGTTATGAAAAAAGCTCTGGAAAACCATAAGTGGAATTATCAGCATTTGTAAAAACTAGAATTGTGGATATTCTCCAATGACTGTCTTCTATTCATTATTAAATTGATCTAGTTCTGTAATGTTGGAACTGTTTATACTAGTAAAGTATCTGCCCTATTTTAGTTTATAATTCTTAATAATAATGGGAATAGTTTTTGTAATAATTTTTACATCTGTGTTTTAACATTGATGAGTTACAGTGTGAGATACTGCTGGCACTTGAACTTTAATTCAGACGAAATGGAAAAAAACCATGATGTAACATGTTCTTGTGGTTGTATTCTGAAACTTGGTGAAATTTGGTACAATTTGCCAGTGTGCAATAGAAGGAGCATCAGTGAGAATTCCAGCTAGACCCAGCAGAATTATTCAATTGAATCTTCAGTATAATTTTTAAGTGTTAGTTAGTTTTACATATCTTTGTATTACTTTAATCAGAACTAATAGTCCTGAAGTAGTCATAGTTGAGCAGTAATAACTCACATGATGATGTTCTACAGAAGATATTTATTAAACTGCTATGTGGGTCTGCTAATTCTAAACCACTGGTGTTGATTTGCCTTTCAATTTTACTGGGTTTGTTGTTTTGGGGTTGGTTTTTTTTCCTAGATTGTTAAGGGTAACTTACATTAACTCAAAAACTGGAAGATCTTATTCCTTTCTAGAAGGATGAAGTCTACAGATAATTGAGAAATATTCAAGCAAAATAATTAAATTATAATTGAGACCTTTATCTTTCATCTCTCATTGGTGATCTTTTCGATACCTAATCTAACAACATGGATACTCGAAAGGGACAAAGAAATGGCTAGTCGGATCACTAACTAGAAAATGATTTGATTTTTTAAAAATGCATATACCTTGTCACTGAGGACATAGTGGTGAGTCAATTTTGGAATAAGCATTTTACTAACTCTATCCTTCAGAATGTTGTCATGCTCTTTCTTGATTGAATGAACAGCTCTGGCAAATTACTGCTTAAGCAGGGTAAATTGATTATAGTAAAGAATGTTAAAATGCATTAGGACTGTACATTAATCAATCATTAGTTATCTATAGAGAATCTCAGTATGCCTAATGTTTTTTACAACGTCTGAAATAGAGGAGGGAGTTTCATTATAATGTTTTGAAACATAATTTGTTACATAAACCTCTATGGAAAAAAAGGATTTTGTTAGAAGCAGATATCAATCATTCTAATAGAATATGAGATATGTCACTGGTTTTTTTGCATCATAAATTTTAAATCAGTGATAGTGAAAGGTGTTGCTTATGGAGAAACATATGATCCAATAGTGGTAACCCAGTAGGAAAATCTTATAAAAAAAGGTATTCTTGACAAATTAGAGGATTAGGATTAGCCTAACCTCTAATTTGTCAAGAATACGTTACTATGAAGTTTAACAAGGACAGATGCTGGATTCTGCTTCTGGGGCAGGGCAACCATGGCTGTGTATATACAATGGGGAATGAGGTGCTGGACAGCAGTGCCATGGAAAGGGACATGGGGGTCTTGGTTGATGGCAAGTTGAACATGAGTCAGCAGTGTTTTGGCGGCCCAAGTGGCCAGCTATAGCCCGCCCCAGCATTGCCAGTGGGCAAGGGAGGGGATTGTCCCACTCTGCTCTGCAGTAGGGCACCCTCACCTTGAGCACTGGGGTAGTTTTGGGCACTGCAATATAAGAAAGACATTAAACTATTAGAGAGCATCCAAAGGAGGGTCATGAGGATGGTGAAGGGTCTGGAGGGGAAGCCATACGAGAAGCAGCTAAGGTCACTTGATCTGACTGGTCACCTCATCAGACTCTACAGCTTCCTTGTGAGGCACATTGTCTGTTTGTTGCTGCCCAGACATTGTCACAAACAGACAATGATCTCTTCTCTGTGGTGACCGGACTCGAGTAAATGGCATGAAGTTGGGTCAGGGAAGGTTTTGGTTGGATATCAGGAAAATGTTTTTAACCCACAGGATAGCTGGGCACTGGGGCAGGATCCCGAGGGAAATTGTCACAACAAATAGCCTGAAATAGTTCAAGAAGTGTTTGGACAATGCTCTCAGGCCTATAGTGTGATTCTTGGGGCATCCTGTGTAAGCCCCAGAGTTGGACTCAATGATAGGTCCCTTCCAAGTCAGCATATTATGTGATCCTATGATTTTATTCCCTAAGATCTCTAAAACTAGGAGTCAAAACTTCAACTTAAGATTCTTGACATTCTTATAATATATGTTAGAAATCCTGGGCTTGACGCTGTCTCTTTGGCTGTAGTAGTTTTGAGGACCATATTTTGGTCCCGGAAAAAGATAAATAAATATTTTTGCATTTTTTATAGTTTAGCTTTTGATTGATCATTTATAACATACTGAAGTATAAAGACCCATGAAATTGCTGCTGGTCTTAACAAAACTGAATTTGTTAGTCAACAATTTTATGGGGAAAATTATTTTCTGTGTAATTAATTTATTCCTTCAGAGAAAATGTGAAGAGGCTACATACTAATTTGACCTAAAGAGTAAATACATTTTCTACATCAACCTCCACATTCCTCTTCCTCTTGTATGAGAACCCTGCAAGGTGATCCATGGACTGAATAGGCACAATAATTAAAGAGGTACTTGCTTTTTGTATGAAGAGAAAGTTATAGGTTGAGATAAGAACAGTTGGATAATGAACAAGAGAGGGGGAAAAAGAGCAAGTATTGTTATGGCAGTGACTTGCCGTCTCCAAACAGCACATCAGTGCCCAGCTTGTGTCTGAGGACTGGCTACTTTGGAAAGACTACACCCACATCTGACTGCTGAGCCTATCATTGTATGGCATATGGCATTTGCATTGTCGCTACTTCCTCCTTCTGTACTTAAGAGAGCTTTATTAGATCTGTAATGGACTTTCAAGCACAGTTCTGTTATGGAAAGTAAGGTTTGCACCCCTTTAGGGTTCACCAAGAGAGCTTCCTTAAAAGATATCCCCAGCTGCATTGTGTTTGCACCCAGACTTGGACAGTGCAGAGGTGGAGGGTGAAGGAGAGAAGACTATTGGGCTTTGGAGAGATATTGTGGACACGGAAACTGTGTCATTAACAGAGACAGCTGTAAGTGCTCTTAAATTCACTAACGCAGTGGAGGGCTGGAGTGACTGTCATGAGTCATTAGCACAGAGAGCTGAAGCTGCAGTGGTCATTAATCTGTAGACACTAGATATGCATTCACAATCTGACACTGTCCACTGAAGATTGAAGGAATTTTAGATTCTGAAGCCAATGGTATGTTCTTATATTTTGGTTTTGTTCACTTTGATTTTTGATTAGACCTCGGTGATGTTTTAAAATAAAAAATGTTACCTCCCCTTAATTCCTCTCATGTGTAGATATTTCCACTTTGTGTCCAAATTATTTATGTGGTTTCTTAAAACAAGCCTATAATCTCATCAAACCTTTGCAAGTATATGTCTTTAAGTTCAAAGCACAAATGCAGTGCAATAAAGATATCAAAATACGACTTTGCTGTCCTGCTATATTCACAAATCTATTAGAGTTACTTTTCCCTGGTAAAGGGTAATTATTTCCCCTACTCTCTTGCATGTTTTCCTCCTCCAAAACAATGAGATTGGATAAAAGGTAAGACTTTTTTAGGTAAAAAAAAATTGACTGGGAAAAAAAATTGACTGAAATGACTGAAATTGACTGGGAAGATAAAAAAAAACGGAGCTCTATTAAGGATACTCTAAAAGATATTTTGATGTGGTCAATAAAAATTTTCCTGGAAAACAGCATGATGATTTCCTTCTCAATTAGAAACTAAGACATGTTGCTTTCAAGATTAACGAGTGATCAGATGCTATCTTTTGTGGAGAAATGGCTACATGACAGAGGTCACGTAAACATTTGCTTGTTAGCCGACCAGGGGCTGGGAAAGTACTGAACATAGTTAGCTGAGCTTTTGCACCTGCAAGATAGCATGTCCTTGGGCCTAGCTGGGTATGATAACAAGTAGACAGAGAGACGTGGGAAAGGGAACGTTAGGCCTGAGAGAATGAGGAAGAGTTGATGGTATAGCTTAACCAATGGGTTGCTTGGCTTGCAGAATATTCATGAGCTTATTACTTGTGTGTATAAAAGTTTGATGCTTCACCGAAATAAACGGAGCTTGCTGATCTCATACTGAGTGTCTGAGTCTTCCCACACGCGACAGTCTTTATTATTATTATTAACAATTTTTTTTCCTAATGTCATAGATTCAGAGAATGATTTGGGTTGTTAGGGGTCTTTTTCCAACAGCATCAGCATATTTTCCCTTTTATCCATTTAATGCAGTAAATAATCTAAAGAAACAGCAATGTATGATGGTGTATACAATGGCCTTGATGTGAGCTGTTGTTAGTCATAAATAAATTTTTTTAAACAGCTAAAACCAAATATAAACCAAAATATAATAATAATCTAGATAACAAATGGAAACTAAACTGTCTTGTATAAATTTTTTCAGAGGCTTAAAGAGGATTTATAGCTAAGAAAATGTACATTTGATTTTCAGTAACTTAAGGCCATAGTTTTCAGAAGCTATTAAGGAAGTGGGAGGGAAAAAAAGGAAAGAGAAAAAGAAGAAAACCTGAAAGAGAACTCCAAGCTTTGAAGACCCCAAATACAATTCTTTCATTCTTTGTATGAAGTCTTTTGCCAAATAGAAATCCAGTATTGCAACATCACTGGAATCATCAAACATACATATGAAAAAAATTGACCTTTCTCACATTATCAAAACGATGGACAAGATCAGTTTTTTAGCCAAAAACCCATTTGAGCATTCTCCTTGTTACACTCAAAATTTGCACTGAGTCCTCCAGCTGTGATTTTATGGTTAAGCCATGTTTAGTTGTGTAGTTTCCCCAAGTGCTTGCTTGGTGAATGCTGCCTTTGAGTTACTGCAGAACATATATGTCATGAAGCCAAGCTGCAGTGATGTTGCTGATCCTGTTCTACAACTCCTTCTCATCTCTGAGGTCTGGTACAAAATCTTCATCTTAGAAGGACTGCCAAAGTTGAGCGGTGATTTACTGTAGCTCTTTGTTGTGCTGTCCCTCATGCTTCTTGTTCTTCCATATAATCAAGGATGTGAGCTGCTGGCGTCTTCCCATTGTCCTAACAATGTAATGAGACTGATGCTGGAAAATAAACAGCTCAAGAACCCATTCCACAGCAGTCCCATCCCATTTGTGATTTTGCATGTAAACCTATGGCTCGCATTAAATGGTGCTCCTGGTGTGTTAGGAATTATAGATTAGAGGAATATAAAAAATCAAAAAGAAGACCATGGATAGTTCCAGTGCTGGAGGTCCAGGCTGTTAAAACGGGAAATGGACTATCTCCCTCCTCGTCTGTAGCTGATATACTTGCAAGTAATAAATAGCAACTTTGGAGACTCCTGGGTAATGAGATGGGAAACAATTTATCTAAAGCAGAATGGGATGTCTTTTGTTGGCTTGAGACAGTTTTACAGGATGAACGACATTCAGACGTCTCAAAACATGAACTAAAAGACTTACTAATCTGGGTAAAAGTGAATTCTCAAATTAAGACTTGAAGTCTCCTTTTACCTTTGATTTCTGGGGCCAGATAAACTGGAAAACTTACAATGTAGTCTCTCTTAAAAAGGAAGAGACTTTGGTCAAACTAATGCTTGTCTCCAGAGTTTTAGTGGATAGCTTTAAACAGAATGATCGCAAAGAGACTTTCTAGAACATTGAAACAAGGCACCCAATTCTGGGACTCTAATTCTGAGTGGTACTGAACCTTCATCCTCCTCTGAGGGGATTTTGGGTTTTGCTCAGGGTTCCTTCCCTTCTCGTGGCATATGTGAGGTTTCCCCAGGCAGTGTAAAGAATGCCCCCGTTCCCAAAAAGAGGGAATCAAATCAACTTCCATCTTTGGTTATGTCCTTGGTTTCTTCTGAGATACCCTTTGTCACTGGTGCTGCTACGGGGCATCTTCCCATTTCTCTGTGGAATCATCTACCTCCAGTGTTTCCAGGAAAGCAGAATTTGGGATTTTCATTGCGCTCCGAGAATTTGGGGGGTCAGCAGTTGCATTCTGAGCAGCTTGGGAGTCAAACTGGTCCGGGAGATGAGAGTTTGGGGAGGTTTTGCATAACAGGGGCTGTTGTTCCTTTGTCCTGCTCCTTTTCTCCTGCTGGTGATGTGGCTGGATCTTGTTCTGAAACTGTGCTGGCAGGGTCTGCCAGGGGGCTCTGGATCGAAGGGGCTGTGAGGGCCACCCCTGCCATGGTTTCCCCTTCATGGGAAGCCACTCCTTCAGAGTGGACTTAGACTGGCAGTTTGCTTTGCAGTTCTGAAGACTTTCTTCATAATACATTCCTCCACCAAGCCTCTTCCAGGGTTTTTGCCACTTTTAGCTCCCCAGCCTCCGGTTACAGCTGGGGGGGTGGGGGGGGTGGGCTTTGGATTTGGCTCTGCCTGCGGGAAGTGTTTGAGGGGTGGACAGAAGCAGTGCGTAGCAGCCAGGGGTCAAGAAGGGTCGGGAGGGCTCTGCTCAGAGACATGGATAGGGTGGAGGCAGGAGAGCTCAGGAGAGTTTCTGTGGAGACACAGACAGTTCATTTAGAAGCCTTGAAGCCTGTCTCATTTGTTGTTGGCGGGGGAAAAAGCATGCTGAGATCGCAGCTCACACCTGAGAGTTTTCCAGCTGAGTCCCTGTGGGCAGGGGCATGGTGTGGAACTCGTAACACTTCATTGTAAAGTGCCACAAATTTGGGCTTTGTGGCACACGAGCAGCCCAAAATGTGCAAGTTGAAAAATAATTCTAAAAAGACTCAATCTAGCGAAGTGAGACATGAATTAGCAGCCTCTGGCTTTCTTCCTGTTTCTGAGGCAATACATTCCACAGCTGCTCCCCCACAGGAGGAGAGAGGCTACGAAGAATGTGGAGTTCTGCTCCCCTGCCTTCTTGGCAGAGCTTCTGGGACAGCTGGTTACTTTAATAGCACTCCCTGTTCTTCTGTGTCAGGTACAGCAGTGGTGAGAGAAAAAAAACCACTAGTCCAAAGCAGAGGTAAATCCTCAGTTTCCACTAATTCATTGGTCTAAATTGATTGAAATTTATAAAAAAAATTTGGATTCAAATGAACAATTCCTTGCCTAACCTGTAAGATAGGGTCATAATGATGTAAATCCACAATGCGAAATTCTTTCTCAAAGAACTTAGAAGAAGATTAAACATTAAAAAGATTATTTTAACTTTACCTGATCAGCCTCCCACTGTAACACAGATGCTAACAACTTGCAGTAAGCTCACCTCTCCACACCATATTGCTAATGTGCAAATCAATGCTTTTGGAAAGCAGATTGTTGAATCTTAAGAAAAGTTGGGAAAAACATTGGGAGATAATTTGGGAAAAACTTTGGGAGAAAATGTGGGACAAAAAATGGAAAAGCTTGAAAAAACAAAAATTTTTGAAAAATCTGTTACTACTGTACAGTTGGACTGATAAAAAGTCTTGTTGCTTCACTTGTGGTAAACCAGGATGCATGAAGAGGGATTGTCCTACAACAACAATCCAACCTAAACAACCTTCTTTTTGCCCTCGATGTTGGAAACAGAAGCATCTTGCTATGTACTGTCGTTCTCAATTTGACATAGATGGCAAACCTTTGTCGTTAAACTCAACAAAGAGCCCGTGTGTCTCGACACAAATAGTGGTACCTCCTTACAGTCAGTTACCCAGTTAAATGGTATTGGTACCTCAGTCGGTTATCCCTCAGTCAACCATTCCTCAAATGATCCCAGCTCAATACCCTCAGGTACAAGGTTTTAATTGGCTTCCTTAAAATTGATACACCTTTTAAATAATTTTTGTTATGAAAGCATTCCTACTGGAATTATTAGTTTTTTTCAACAGAAGACAAGATTTTTTGATTCTACCCAAGGCCAGCAACAAAATTTTCAAACTTTCAGTCTTTCCAGCTGTTCTTTCAGTAAATTGTAAAGAAGAGCTAGTGATTTTAGTTCTTGCATTTAATACTCTTATTGTAATTCCACCAAAAACACCTATAGCTATTGCATTTCTTTTACCCATGAATACACCCAAGCAAAACAACTTTCCAGAGAATTCAGTTATGTGTGTGCTATTTGGAACCTCAGGTCCTGAGGTCTTTTGGAAGCAATGTTTGGACCACAACCAACCAAAATTGACTTGCAGCCTGACTCACCGTGGAAACGATTTACATGACAGGCATGCTGGACACCGATGCAGATGTCACTGTAATTTTAGCCCAGTAATTGGGATTTGGTAGCTCCTGCAGGTTTCCTCACACACTTTGCTACTGTGTGTTTGCAAAGCACATCCACAATTAGCATTGCAGGTCCCGAAGGAAGGATAGCAACAGTGTATCCTTTTGTTGTTCAGAAGCCTCTCACCATCTGGGGGAGAGATGTCCTGTCCCAATGGGGAGCAAAACTGGAAGTGGGCCTGTGATGGAATCCATGTCAAAACCTGCCACTTTAAAACTGAACTGTAAAACTGATAATTCTCTATGGATTGATCAATGGCCTTTAACAGAGAAAAAATTAAATATCCTTAATAATTGGTAAAGGAACAATTACAGCAAGGTCACATCACGCCCACAAATAGTCCCTGGAATTCACCAATATTTGTCATCCACAAGAAGATATCAGGCTCCTGTAGGTTACTTCATAACCTCTTCAGTCTGGACTTCCTTCTTTAAAGAATGTGACTTTATGGTCTCATTTTTCAACAGAATCTCTCTGAGAGGGATCCCTTGTTGATAATAGAATGGGAATTTCTTTCCTACAGGTTTCCAAAGACTATTTTTGCAATTTTAGAGATGATAGCACAAATTATAATTAAGCTCTGGTCCTGCTGGCCCCACTATTCCTGATGCAGGCCAGGATGCCGTTGGCCTTCTTGGCCACCAGGGCACTGTGCTGGCTCATATGCAGTCAGCTGTTGACCAGTGCCACGAGGTCCCTTTCCACCTGGGCACTGTCCAGCCACACCATCCCCAACTGATTACGTTGCAGGGGGTTATTGTGACCAAAATGCAGGACTTGGCACTTGGATTCATTGAATGTCATCATATTGGATTCCACCCATCCATCCAACCTCTCTGCAGAGGTCTCTCTGCAGAGCCCTCCTACCTTCCAACAGATTGACACATGCTCCCAGCTTAGTGTCGTCTGCAAATTTGCTAATTAAACACTCAACACCCTCATCTATGTCCTCAATAAAAATATTGGACAGAACTGGCCCCAGCACAGACCCGTGAAGGACACCACTGGTGACTGCCAGGTGGATGCAGTACTGTTCACTCTCGGGATCTCTAGCTGGTGACTTCGAGATATGTTAGAAAGTCTCTTTTCTTAGCTCGGCGCTCAAAGAGGGAGTCAGAATTCTTCATTTCTCAGTCTCAAGGTTGTTTATTGTATCTTATCTATAAAATTATTTTTTCTGTCTTACCGAGGTCTGCTCAGTAAGACAGTCAGAGGCGCTCTCTGCTTGCTATGGGGAGGTGTTATCTTTTTATACTAAAAAATACATGTACAATATTTATAATTACTTTCTAATACCTATCATCTATGTTAGACAGTGTGCTTCTACTCTAAACTAATCTAAAAGTGCTAACATCACAGGAGAAGATGGAGGCTAAGAAGAAGAAGGAGAAAGGCTGGACACACTCAGATTCTTCTATCTTGCCCCCTGAACCCCCATTCTAAAAACTCAAAAAAATCTATTTTTCATTCTGTGATAAATTCCCTATCATTCTACTTAAACTGTTGTGGCTTGTAATTCTTCATATAAGATTCGTAATTGGTTTTTTCTAGGACTAAAGGCACAGGGGTCTTGGGCTCTGTGCCATGGTCTCTGAGCCCCCTGGGGAGGGGCTTGAGTCTTCTAGGGCAGCCAGAGGAATTTCTTGGGTTTCAACAGTTCACCACTATTCTCTGGACCTGACCATCTAGCCAGTTCATAACCCAGCAAGGAGTGGTCCTGTCCAAGCCATGGACTGCCAGCTTTTCAAGGGATATGCTGTGAGAAACAATACCAAAGGCCTTGCTGAAGTTCAAATAGACAACATCCACAGTCTTTCCTACACCCACCCGGCAGGCCACCTGGTCATAAATGGTGACCAGGTTGGTCAAACATGACCTACCCCTCCTAAACCCATTCTGTCTGGCCATCCTGAAAATGCAGCGTAGTGTCATTCAATATAAACAGTTCCATTATCTTGCTCAGGTATTGAGGTCAGGCCAACTGTCCTGTAGTTTCCAGCATTCTCCTTCCTGCACTTTTTGTGGATGGGTGTCACATTGGCCAGCTTCCAGTCATCTGAAACCTCACTAGTGAGCCAGGAGTGTTGGAAAATGATGGAGAGTGGCTTTGCAAGCTCATCTGCCAGCTTCCTCATCACTCGGGGATGGATCCTATATGGGCCCATAGATGCATAAATATGCAAGCAGCTAAGCAGTTCTCTGACTACCTTCTCTTAGATAACAGGGAATATTCTGCTCCCTGACACCATCTACCTACTCAAGAGGACAGCTGTCCTAGGGACAAGTAGACTTCCCACTAAAGACTGAGTCAAAGATGACGTAAAATACTTCTTCCTTCTCCTCATCTGCAGTTACTAAGTTCCCTCTCACATCCAATAGAGAACAAAGGTTGGTGCCCTTCAATTACCATTAATATATTTGTAAAAACATTTTTTATTATCCCTTACAGAAGTTGTCAAATTAAGTCTGAACTGAGCTTTGCTCTCCCAAATTTTTTCCTATATGCCCTGACAACACCCTTAAGTACTTCCTGAGAAATCTGACCCTCCTTCCAAAGATGATACATTCTCCTTTTACTCCTGAGTTCCTTCAAAATCTAGTTGCCCATCCAGGCTGGATGTTTGCCTTGTCAGCTCATCTTTCAGGACATAGGGACAGTCTGTTCCTGTGCCCTCAAGGTCTCTGTTTCGAAGCACGCCCAACTTTCCTTGACTCCTTTGATTTTAAGGGCTGCTTCCCAAGCAACTCTGAATAAGTCTCCTAAACAGGCCAAAGCCTGTCTTCCAGAAGTCTAATGTAATAGTCTTATTGAAGTTCCTCCTGATTGCACCAAATATGGAGAACTCTATAATTTCATGATTACTATGCCCCAAGTGGCCTCCAACCACCACATCTCCCATCAGTCCATCTCTATTTGCAAACAACAGGTCTAACATAGTCTTTCCCTTGGTGGGCTCTCTCACAAACTGTGACAAAATATTGTCTTCCATGCATTCTAAAAACTTCCTGGACTGCATGTTTTCTGCTGTATTAAGTTCCCAGCAGATGTCTGGTAGGTTAAAATCACCCACAAGAACAAGGGCTGGTGATCCTGAAACATTTGCCAGCTGCTTGTACAATATGTTGTCCACTCCCCCTTTTTGGGTGGATCATAACAGACTCCCAGTTGGATGTCATCCTTTTGGCCTTCCCCCTTAATTCTTACGCATAGGCATTCAACTTCACCATTGTTAGTTTCAATACCAATGGTATCTAAATACTCCCTAATATAAAAGGCCACCCCTCCACCTTTTCTCCTGACTCTTCTGAAAAACTTGTAGCCATCCAGTGTAGCGCTTCAGCTATTTGAGTTGTTCCACCATGTTTCTGTGATGGCAACAACATCATCGTTTTTCTCTTGCACCATGGCTTCCAGCTCTTCTTGTTTATGTGTGAGACAGTCAATCTAGGGTACTTTTAGCAAAGCTTATTAAAAAATGATTCATCTTGTACCCTGATGGAGACTAAATTCAGCAATTTCCAGTTAACTTAGAAATGTTTCTTGGTAAGATTCTAAATATTCTCCAGAGAGCCTGTGTCTTTTCTTTTATTATACAGGGAGTAGAAAGTTAGGTCCTGAAAAATAGATCTTTAAATTTAGTCAGATAAAACCTAGTCTGTGTACCCATGAATATACATATTTCCCAATCTCTGTTCTGGTCTTCAGAATTTCAACTTTCATTTTTTTAGTGTCCAGGTGCTATAACTAAGCCAAACCAAACCAACCAACCAACCAAAGAAAGAAACAAAAATACACAAAGGAGGGATACATTTGATACAATTATGAGCTCTACTCCCATCTAGGTTTTTCAGAAAGTAATGAAATATAACTGCTTTTCTGAGATATGTTATAACAATGATATTATTTTTCTCAAATTCAAAATACTAGCATTAATAATGCTGTATCATCCCTATGAATAATATGTTAAGAACACACAAAATTAACATAATTTAATTTCCTGTGTTGATGGCTTGCATGGACAAACCTTGGAAGAGATTTTTAACTCTTTCCCCTTATTAAATATCTATTGCTGTAAATATTTGCCTTTTTATTCAGATGCATCAATGTTGAGACACCCTTAAAAACCCCTATATTTCAAGCCAACTCTGTTTCTCTTAGTATAGAGCTGAGCAGATATTGAAGGTAGTCAGTAAAATAAGACCTGCCTGTATTTTTTACCACAAATGTATAGTCAGAATTCCAGGGAGAAAATGCTTTCTATTCTAAAGAACACTTCTTATCATAGATAATTTAATTTTACCTGCTGGCAGGGGTCCTACTGTGATTGGTGATGAAAACTGTTTTTCTCTCTACCTGGTGCTTGTTATTCATTTGTGTTCATTTGCTAATCACAAAAAGTCTTAAATTCTCTCTTCTTTCTTATCTACCTTTACGAATGTGACTCCAGAGACTCTGAAAACTGTATTCTTGTATCAGAAGGCCATGTCGTCAATTTCTTACAAAGGCAAGTTTATCAAAAATACCTGTAGCTTATTTGTAGTGTCATCTATAGGGCAGATTACATGTAAGGCAACTAAGAAAACTAATGGATGAAATTTTTTTTCTTTTTTTCACACTCTTTACTGAAGATGCCTGAGACATCAAAAGAGCTGCTTTAGTTAGCTCACGTAATGAAAAAGGAAAGCAATAAAATCTCTTCTGTGTGAATATGCTCCATGCAGCGTAATTGATTTTTGTGTACTGCTGCCTTCAGAGATGCTATGCTTTCTCCATGGAAAAGCATATTCTACCAGAAGAGGTCCAGAAATAGGAAGCTCACATGATCAGGACATTTCCAGAAATTCTTCTGTAAGGTTCACCTTAATCCTCTATTACTCAGAAGTACTTTTAATCCTGTTGATATTATTTCAGAACTGAAATGTTGTCCAGGTTTTGAGATTTACAGTGAAGCTGTGCTGACTGAGTTATTTCAACAATTAGTAAATTAATAGGAGAGGGAATATGCCCTGAATTATTATACCAACTGATTAGCAACAGATAGGACTTTCTAGGGCAGGGAGACATTCTGCCATACATGGGTAAAGACAGAACAGAGAACAGAAAGGAAGAAATATTTATGGATCATGCAACACATTTCTAAAAGGTCCTCATAATTGAAAACTTGGGCTTCATTGATCAAAAATGAAAAGTCTCTTAAGCTAAGAAGAATATGAGCTATGCCGGAAATATTTTTGCCTCATGTCAGCAAATTCACGTAGGCTTAACAATAAACACATGTCACGACAGAATCTAGGATTGGTTTAACATTAAAAAACATGGTTTGTCATGTATATAATATAAAAATGTGTCATGTAAGCACTAGTGTCTAAAAACCATTAAGAAAAAATACCAGTTTTTCTGCTTTTTTTTTTTTGTATTTGCCAAGTTCACTATCAAGAACCAACAACCAATACTCCTGACAGAATTAATTAGATTCCTTCTGGATTTATTCTAAATAATTGCATTTCAGTGTCCCTGTCTTCTCCAGTTTTGGCTAGTCATTATAAAGATCTAGATCCCTTCAATTTGCTTCTTCTCTGTTACTAAGTGTCACTAATGTTGGCTGAGAATAAACTTATCTACAAGTTCTCTATGCTGAATGCTCTCATCCCAAAGCAATTTTAAGACACTTTAATTTTGATTTTCCCTGCTGTCCACTTCCAGCTTCAAATTTCTTCACTTCTTATTTCCCTTTGGCCAGTACTTACTTCCCAGTCTTATTATATTTCCATATAAAAAAATTGTTCCAGTGCAAAGATTTTTAAATTGTTCTTAGGAAAAGAGAAAATAGCAATATCCTGACTGTCAATCTATGTGATAATTAAAAATAATACACTCCTGATAGCTAAGAAAAGCTATCTGGAAAACTTCCTCACAGAGGTAGTAGGAAGCCTTTCTCCCAAATAAAAACTTTTAATAATGTTCTCTATGCCAAAACTTGATTTACATTTATATTTACACTCTTAAGGTCACAATGCCAACCATCACCTCTTCTGCCACCTAGACTGCAGACATCTGCTTTATTAACATTTTAGGTGACATTATTTAAAGCAGTAATGTTCTAAACCCACTGCTGACACTGCCACATCAAGAAAGACATTTACCTTCATAGGACTCAGAACAATGATCGGGGGTTAGGAATAAAGATCTGTATTTTACACACTAAATATTGCAAATAAATGTAAATAAATCATTCAGTGACTATTAAAATTTTGATAGATAAACTAAAAAGTTTACCTGAAGTTGTATCAGGGGAGATTTAGAGTAGGTATCAGGCAAATTGTCTTCACCCAGATGGTGGTTGGCACACACTGAAATATGGGAAGCTCCTGTTAAACATCTTGACAAACTTTCCCACTCTGAGGGAAGTACTGGCCCATATTGTCCAGAGAATCTGTGCATTTTGCATCACTGAAAGTGTTCAAAACCCACCTGTGGATGATCAAGCTGCTGCAGCTGTGCAAAACATTAAACCAGGACAAGATGACCTGCAGAGCTTCATTCTAACCTCAACCATTCTGTTCTACAAGTATATTGGGAATGAATTGACAGTTTGACAACATAATTCTAGAATTTTATTTTAATTCCTTTTGATTTTGGACACAGCCCTAATGTAGCAGGTCTGCTAGGATAGCATTATAATATTACACTGACATCTCATAGCTAGTAAATTGCCTAAGACGGTGTCTTTGTGAAATTCACTGCTTTCCAAAGCACATCCCAAATTATCTGGAATATTAAAATATTTAAATGGAACAACCACAAAAAAAGAAGGGGTTTACTGCATAGGAGGAGAGGTAGCATGATGATCATCTAAGTTAGATTTGCAGTGCAGTTCAAGAGAATTAATTTTATTTTAATATACTTTTAATTATCTGCATCCCACTTATATCAGTACTACTCCTCTGGATTTTCACTGATACTAGAAGGCAGCACTTGCTTATATGGCCAGACATAAAAAGCAGAAGTTCTTCTCCTGAAAGCCATGTCCCCAGAAACTTCTAGTTATGGTCATTAAAAAAATCATTAGTTATGAATTTTATTTGCAATACCAATACAATTAATGGTATCATTTTCTCAACCTTCTCAGCTTACAGTATTTATCACAGCAGAAAATGTACAACATATCACTTCATTATTCAGAAATGCTTAATTTAAATACCAAAAAAGTAAATGAGAGACAAAGCAGATATTTATTAGTATGTCAAAATGATGTGTATGCAGCTGTCTTGGTTTGAGACAAGTTAAGAGGAATCGTCCTGAAATGGGCATCTCTTATAAAGAAGGCAAGTTTTATCAGGCGCTCCCCCACAAAATGAGAGGAGAATCTTGGTAGGAACTGTTTCTTAACCTGTCATTTTGTGGTAAATAGGTATGATTTGTGCTGATAAAAATTGAAACAGTAATCAATATTGATACCGTAATTAATATTTGGGGATAATAAAACAGTTAAAAGTTGTACTGCCAAAGAAGAAAGGGAGAGGAGGAGCTCCACCCCCTCCCAGCAGATGTTTTCAAGGACCACAGGAAAAGGCCGAAAATGCAGTTGCTAAAAATGAACAAGAGCCTGGTTGGGTCCCAGAAAATGCTAATTATAAGGGATTTATTGCCTTGATATGTAGATGTAGTGGTACGTTAGTCTTGGCCTACATTATACTGGCTTGGTGCGCATATGTAACCCAAAGGTGAATTAAAGGACACAGAGGAAGACTACGAAATCTTCATCCAAAACTACCCCAAAAGACTTGTGCGACCACCAAACTGAGTGGTGGCACATGCGTGGTAAAGGTGGTAATGAGGGCGGAGATAGAGATATGATGAACTGAAAATGGGAGGAGATGGCATTAACACCTGGCATATAAGGAGTAATTTTGGCAAGCTCGTACGTGATGTGGCACGGGTCCATGAGCCCTGCACTCCGTACCTCGCAGTTATCTTTTGCTTATGCGCTATTATTGGAACTAAATTATCCCTTATTTTGTTCAAATTATATTGTATCCAATTTTATATATTTTTTTTATTCAATTAAAATTGCTACTACCTTTAATATTGTTTGGGTTTTTTATGAAGGGATAATTGGGCAAACATAACAATTTTAAGAAGCAGAGTGCGTGCAGGCCAGGAAAAGGAATGAATCTTGTTAGATATCGAAGACTTGGTGTGCAGAAAGGTGGTCGATTTTAGAGTCCTGTTCAGCTTCCCCGGAGAATTGGAGCCAGGACACATTGCTGCTGTAGCCTCCTTCCAAAGGGGCAGCAGCGTGAGATTTCAGGTGACGCTCTGACTTTTCAGGCTGGAGCAAAGCTGAACAGTTTCAGAAGAAGCCATAGAAATTACCAGAGAAGCTGTATGCAGTCCCAGGAAACTTAACGCAGCTAACAAACACAAAGCTAGCTAGGAGCACATCATGTATTCTCTCCCTCTCTCTCCTGAGAAAGAACAGTGTGAGGGAGAGGGAGAGTGTTTTTGAACACACAACACCAAAATAATTATCCCAGCTTGCCCCCTCTTCTCCTGGGCCTAGCTTAAAGCAGCAGGACCCATATCTGGGCATAAAGTAGACAATAGAGGATACTGTATCATAAAGTCACCTCAATACAGCAGCCTTCCACAAAAGGAAGTCTTATCAGATTTTTCAACACAAATAAAAATGTCTCCTTATAAAACACAATTGTTTTCTGGAAACAATTCAAAAATTTTTAGTGGAAATATGTTCAGCTTGACTGAGAGATGAACGAGCACAGACTGCTGATCTGTGTCATATGCAAAAAGAGAGAGAGAGATAGAGAGATGAAAAGGAGTCTTGTGAAACAGTAAAACACATTGAGGGAGATATTGTCAAATCCAGAACGTTTCCACAGATACTTCTAGTAAGATCAAGAAAAGAATTTGAGAAAAAATACTCATGCAATTCACATTGAAAGAGGTTTTATTTCCCATTGTCTTAGGTTCATGCTCATGTTCATTTAAAAGGGCTCTAGACAGTCATCACTATGCAAGAAATTGCTTTTATATTGAGATATTATCTGAAAACTAATTACAACACAATTATATTAGAAAGGATTAAATTCTGGAATGAAGCATTATAACACAGAGATCCTGGGAAGCAATTCTTCAAGTTTTTTGTTTGAGTTCATTTTGGGTATTTTGTGAGATCCTTACAGGATTTGTGCATAAGTACAAGAAAAATCTTTCCCTTTGTTATTATTTTTCCTTCTGTGGAAAAGCAGTCATTTGGTGCTTAGACATCCATAAGTGCTTAAAAGGAAAGCACTACCAAAGGCTATAAATGCTGATGATAAATATGTAAATTAATACAAGAAAAATAAGATTCTGTACTTGATTTTTAAATTGAGAAATTTCTTCTTCAGAATATCCATTGTAAATGCTACAACTTTAAGAAAAATATTAAATGGAGGCAAGGGGGCAAGATATAGAGACCACTGTGCTGCCTTTTTTTTCCTGGTTCATACTCCAGGAAAAATGAAAACAATAATGCATTGCACACAGGATTTAATTAAAATATGCAAACTCCACCTAAAATATTTCACTTGTAACAGTTCTTGTAAACTGTTATTAAGTTTTTAAAAAAATGTGTGTTATTTACCATAGCAACAAAGGAGTTTACAAGTTTGCAGAGTACCAGGAAATGTCTCACCTTGATGTTTCCACTAATGTTGCATATTAATGTATTTTGTGGATTTTTTTATCTTTGCTTGATGGTCTAATTGGAAACTATCACAGAACTTCATGTAAAATGAATGCTTGACTTTTGGTTAATTTCTATGTGTCCTGAAGGCTGAGGAAATACATTAAGCTTTCTAATAAAACAGGCTGAAAAAAATACCATAAATATTCTCAGAAAATATCACAATATAGCATTCTTTTTGAAAGCTAAATTTTGCTGCTTGCTCTGAAAACAGGCTGAAAAATTATGTGAAGCCATCAACTTTTAAATGAGTGTTTTTTAATGTGATTTCATATATAATAAAAATGTTATATTTTTATTACCATCGTCATTTTGATTGTGCATATTTCCTTCAATTAAATAGCACTGCAAAGATGCAATCTGATAGCTTTATGAAAAAGAGAATTTTATTCTGCAAGATATAATTTTGGTTATAAAATTAATGAGGGCTAAAAAAAAATCTTTTCATATTTAAATGAAACAATCATCTATGGATGTACTACTGAAAAGCATTTATGCAAATGCAAAATGCATAAATATTTTATTGACCAGAATATTTCTCTGAATATTTATATCTCTCCAGCAGACACTTAAATATGTTTTTAGACAGTGGGCAAAACAGCTGCCTAACATATACCAACAGGCATAAAGAAAAAGAATGCATCACTCAATAGCATAAAACAGCAGCGAGCAGTGGAAAACTGCCTAACCAATGGTAAAGCTATATATATATTGAATTTAACTTTTTACCCAACAGGGCATAATCTTGCAATTTTTGCCCAATAAAAATTTTTGTGGAATTTATTAAAAAAAAAAGTATATGGATTCTTTGATCACAGCCCTATGTACCTATAATATAAGATACACTTCAATAATGAACCTTAATTTAGAAATACTTAAATAGAATTTTGTATAACTACTTCTTTGCATTAAGGAATGTGAAAATAATGAAATACTAGCAACCTGCTCCTGCTCTGTATAGGAACTGAGGAAGTCTAACAATGACTAGAAATAATTACACAGTGAGAAAAAGTAGAAAAAAAAATTGAAGGCATAAAGGGAAAGTTATTATAAACTTTTGCAATTCACATAATCCTTACATTGTGAAGCATAGCTAAACTTTTCATTTTCTCTCCCCTAAACTATTATCAACCACAAATAAAAAAGTTTCACCTCCTATGATGAGAAACTAACTGCATATATTTTATTGTGAAGTTTTACTACATCTTTTTCATCATCCCAACTTCCCTTTTGCTTACAAATATTTCTGAAACCAATTACTGCATGAGCAAGATCACAGCTGTATTTTGTGCCCAAATTTGAGAAACCTGATCAATCTTAGATTACACAGGTTTTGTTACAGGGTCAGCATGAGCATTCTTATAATATGATAATGACCTTTTCTGCAATAGTATGCCTCATTTATTATACAATATTATATCTTTCTTTGTATTTCTGAACCATAAAATGAAGGATGTACTTTATGTGCCAAAGTTAACGTTCAGCACTCTAAAAAGTTGTACTCTCCTCAGTTTCAAAATTCAAAAATATTCCTGCCTAATATATTTTCCTATAAATAATACTCTCTACACCTTCAGTAAACAAGTTTTGTTTGCTATCAAAGAAGAACAGAAATTTTCTCCAGTCCAGCTAGGAAATCATGGAATAATAGGATATTTGACAAAGAATTTTCCCTAGGATTTTTTTGGAGCTTGACAATAGTGGTTTCTTTGAAATGAAAATTAGGTCTGCTAGGCACAGCGCAAAGTGTAGATGATAAGCTTTTACCAGCTTCACTATTATAGTAACTAAGGCTGACTAGGAATTGTATTTTGACTTATTTTTTAGGCTTAACTAGCTGCTTTTTTCCTTATGCTAGAAAATAAGTAATTCCCTGAAAATTATGTGACAGCCAAAATATGTCCCATTACTTACCAGTCTGTTCTTCAAGTCAAAGCAATAGGACATTGGTTACAGTGAGTATAAATCAGATTGGATTGTGGATATGAAATTCTGACAAACTCTGACTTATAGAGCTCCTATATTCTACCACTACTCTGTCCCACCAACAGTTTACAATTAAATGAGAAAAAAACTCTCAGCAATAATTTTTTTCATAATAATTTCTAATTATGGGGATCTGTAATAACACATAGAAAACACTCTGTTGCTGATATGTGTTTTGGATTTCAGTCAGTTGATTTGAAAGGTAATAATAAAAGCAGTGATCTTAAATGTAAATGTAGGATTTGGTTTTGTTCAGCCCCACAATGCAACCCCTTATTTCCTTACCAGCATGACAAGTGTATAAAAAGCAGAAAAGGTCTTGGTTCTCTGCAAAGTCCTGCTAAGCACTAACAAAAAGATTACTATATTTTCAACCCTGTGTCCAGCTCAAATTAAAACACAGCCCAGATCTACATCAGCTGAAACCAGTTTAAGAAATTGTAGTGCTTTTCAAAGATTGCAAGAAAGTCTGGAGTCATAGAAACACAGGAGGTGGTAAAAAACTGTTTCACAGTAGATCTGATGGGCGTAAACATATCTGCATCCATTAGTGCCCCTAAGGCTGAAACAACCCACCATGGCACAAAATTTGTATAGCACCACCTCTCCTGAAAAACTGACTCTAGAGAATGTGTCCAGCATGAGTCTGGGATGGTTAGCGCATATCATCCCTCCACTAACGGCGCAGTACCTGATTTGTCTCCTCCCTCCACAGACCAGTACATTTTCAGTCACCAGAGTAAAAATGGGAAAAATTCTACTGTCATAATTAGTTTCTATATTTAAATCTGATAGGGGTTTCTGGCACAGCTAGAGGTGAAAAATCCTTATTTGTAAAGCTCTCAACAGAAGCTTTGGGGGTTATATACAGCTAGTTTCAAGAAAATTTAACTCTGTCTCCTGGTAAAAGCAGAGGTCTCTGATAAAAAAAATAATTTTAAAAGAGTATATTTATAGTCAGTTAGTGAAGCTAAAAAACCATTATATTATTTTAAATAGGTAAGTCAATGCAAGATTTATGATCTTATGTAGATTCAATTCCTAAAATTACTTTCTTTTTCTTGTTGGCAAGCCCACAGGAAAAAACCTTAGGACAGAGTTATTGAAGTATGTTGAATGCCATTCTTTTTTTCCTAGGATACATATTAAGACTACTATGATTATGTTAGGGATTATATCTGAGAGGGAAGCCACTTGGGAGGGAGACTCAGAAGTGGACAAAAAGATCTTGGCTTTCCCGGTTGTGTATAAACGTAGCTGGAGGGTGGCAGCTGCCAATATGTGGGAACCCCTACCCTATGGAGAGTTAAAGGAGTTGTGCAAAGCAGCTGAAGAACACAGTCAAGGCTCACATTTTTTTCAAAAACCAATTTGAAGCCACCTTCACTGCTCATGTCCTGGTACCACACAATATAAAAAATATTATGAACTGCCTCCTCCCCAGCTGAATACATGCTGTGGGAAAGGCAATAGAAATTCACCTGAAACAATTGGCAGACACGTTTCCAAAGATGCTAACAAACCTAATCTAACTCTTGAACAAATGGTGGAAGAAGGTGTCACGATCCATCCTTACAAACGGGGTTCGTGATGGTTCGTGGGGTGATCTCAGGGTGCAAAAACAACCGACACGGTACAGGGGATTTGCAGTAGTAATCAAAACAAATGCAGCTTTATTGAAATAACCACAGCAAAAATGCACTGGGGAGGGAACCAAGGAAAAAAGGAGAAATACAAGGGAAAAGAGGGAGAAAAAGAGAAATGGGTATATAGCTACCAAACATAGTACTGTGTAGGCCACATCCGGGGAGATCTCAGAGGCACAGTTCATCTAGACCCCAATTATACTCTTTTTCGATGGGAGAAGGGGTGATAGATTTTGCAACCAAAACAAAGGTAGTTTATTGTATCTTCAGGAGGGGAAGAATAGTGTTTGGATAAGGGTACACACAGTCCATGTTTGGCAGCAGGCGAGAACCATTGTTTTCGTGGTCCACTGCCTACACCTGCAACATCCATCTTGCTTTGGGCAGTTTTCTTTCCCCCCCCCCCATATACCTCCCCCAAGTTGGGGGTTTCAGTCCCAGTCTCTGGAAGAAGATGAGAGGGGGCCTTTTCACATAGGGATTTCATGTCTCGGTCTCTTGATGAAGAGGCTTCTTACATCTCTACTTGTCTGTCACGGGTGAGAGGGGTCTTCTTTTGGAGGGGGACCACCCAAAAGTTTAGGAGAAATCCAGCCAGGCTGAGAGGTGGGGAGGATTCCAGAGCTATTGTGCACAAGGGCAGGCTTGCCCTTTGAGCACAGTGTAGCATATAGCAAATGCACCTGTGAAAACAATAATTTAGCAACACTGTCAGGCCTCAGGCACATGACTTTCTCCCTATAGGATCAGCAGACATTAGGGGTTTTGTTTTTTTTTTTTCCAGTGGCCTCTCCAATGACAATTGTGAGGCAGATGAGGGATATTTTGGACAGACTCTCACAGAAGGTGACTTCCAAAAGCCTCAAGACCAGGCCAAAGGCTTAGATGAGGCAGTTGTCAAAGACATTGCTACTGCCGCAAAAACATCCTTGCTCATCACCCCAGATGACAGGGTGCCAACACAAGGCTTCACAAACATTAAACAAGGGACAAGTGAATCTTAATTGAGTATATACACAGACTGAAAATAGCACTTGGAAGATAAATAGAGAGCACTGAAGCTCAAAAGGAACTATTAACAAAGATAGCCATGGCAAATGCCAATGTCAAGTGCAAAGCAATACTCAGAGCTCTCCCCCTTGACAGGGAACCAACTATAGATCAAATGGTTGAAGCCTGCATTAAACACACCTTCGCTGAAAACACTGTGGCCTTAGCAGTTGCAAAGGAGGTTGCAGAAGGGACGTCCAGCACTTATGCAGTACAAACAAAGAGACCAATCACTGTTTCAATTGCTGTGAACTCAGACATTACTTTAAAGACTGTCCTGAGACACCCTTTTTTCAGGACCAGCAGCACCATTCCACCCACCACCAGTTGCTCCCAAGACAGAACCTGCACCAGCAGCCTCCGGGAAACTGCCAGCAGATCATGCTCCAACCCAAATCAAATGCCGTATCACTCCATCCCACTAGCAAGGTTCACCATTCCCCTTGCAAGATCTACCAGCAGCCATCAGGAGCAGGGAAGTGGACCACAAGCAACACCATCACCGTGGGAGATCCCTGAGCACATCAGGAGCATCCAACACATGGAGCAATACAGGTGGGAACTCAGTGCCAGCTGGTAACTGAACTGTTCATTGACTTTAATTGTTGACTGTGTCAATAAAGTTCCCATAGAAAAACATGGGCCAGCGGGTGGTCCCTCAAATATTTTAATTCTCAGGGACACCTTTCATGGTCCTGAACAAATTTATGCATTCCCTGAAGTACAAATTATTAATCCAGGGGAAGAAATAATTGTGCAGCTTTGCTGCACAGGCTTACCATTTTGTCTTCCCAAAGGAACTTCAATTGCCCAAGCATTCCTTTTACCGGAACAGGTTCCCTTCAACCCCACCACAATGTGGGCTCAGACTGTGGGCTCCAGCAAACGCGTTGTAGAGTTCAGCCTGTTCTGCAAAGGGGAGAAGGCCACTGCCCAGGCATGCTGGACACTGGGGCGGATGTCACCATCATTGCCGGCTCTGAGTGGCCAGCCAACTGGGGACTACAGCCTGTGGCTCAGGGATTGGAGGAGGTGCAGTCTCCATGAGGAGCAAGAGCAACGTCATCGTAGAAGGCCCCAAGAAAAAAATCGCAACCATCAGGCCATTTGTAGTAAGGGCACTAATAACTCTCGGGGGGAGGGATGTGCTGTCGCACAGGGGGGGGGCCTGTCTGCAAATCCCCAGTAGGGACTTTTAGTGGGGGCCGCTGAAGAGTATGCGAGACCTACCATCCCCCAGCTCACCTGGAAACAACACCATTCAGTGTGGGTTGATCTGTGGCCCCTGTCTGACACCAAATTGTGCGCACTAAAGGCCCTCGTACAGGAGCAGCTTTCCAAGGGCCACATTACAGAGACCAGCAGCCACCTGTCTTTGTTTTGCAAAAACTCGGTAAAGATAGGTGGAGGCTCCTCCATGATCTCAGGAAAATGAACAATGTGATTGAAGATATGGGTCCCCTACAGCCTGGCATGCCCTCACCTTCCATATTACCTCAGGACTGGAAGTTCACTATATTAGACATTAAGGACTGCTTCTTTAACATTCCTCTCTATCCCCAGGACACCCCAAGATTCGTGTTCTCTGTTCCCTCCCTAAACAGGCAGGCGCCTCTAAAAAGTTACCACTGGCTTGTCCTCCCACATGGAGTGAAAAATTCCCCCACCATGTGCCAGCGATACGTAGCCCACAACCTGTCCCACATGAGAACTCTGTTTCTGGACACAATCATATTACATTACATGCATGACATTCTAGTCTATGCACCAGATGACAACTCCCTAAAAGTGACCATACAGAAGACAACTCAAACCATTGAGGACACTGGGTTTGAAACCCACGAGGACAAGATTCACTACCCCTGCCCCTGGACCTACCTGGGACTCTGGATTCATGAGTTGCACCCCAGCAGCTGACCATCTGGGGTGACCCAAAGACCCTGCAGGATCTATACCAACTCCGTGGGTCCATCAACTGAATAAGTCCCCTGCTGGGGATAACGATGGAGGTCCTCACGCCACTCTTCAACCTGCTCTGTGGCAGTGAGGACCTGGATTCACCACACACCCTCACACTGGAGGCCCAGGAGTCCATCGTCAAAGTTCAAGAGGCCTTGTCTTCACAGTAAGCCCACCAATACGAGCCCAGCCTGCCCTTCCAGCTGGCCATTGGGGGTAAGGCCCCACGCTTCTATGCACTCATTTTCCAATGGGACAGGGCATTGAGAGACCCACTCCTTATCATCAAGTGGGTCTTCACACATAATCAACCCACCAAAACCATCACTACTCTGCAGGAAATCATGGCAGAACTCATTAAAAGGGCCAGAACCAGCCTCCGTGCTCTTGCGGGGTGTGAATTCACATGCATTTTTCTCTCATTGAAGACCGGAGATTTGGAGCCTTTACTCCAAACCAACGAGACCCTCCAGTTTGCCCTAGTGTCTTGGTTTAGGGCATATTTGGGAGAAAACCTCCAAAAGGGAGCCCCTCCAGAAAGCAAACCCACATGGCCCTTCCCCCAACAAGTTCAGGAAGGATTCCTCAGAGACAAGTGAAAAGAACTTGCCTATTTAACAGGCAAAGCACTCCCCAACACACAAAATGAATAATACCAGATGACAACACTCTTTCACCACTCTGAAAAAGATGACAAATTCAGAAAGTCTCTCCTGGGAGTGGTTGCTCTGTTATCAGTCCCTCCGGCACTGGGAATGGCTGCTGCAGGCCACAAGGTGCAAACTCTTGGTGTTTCCCAAGTCCCAGTCCAGAGCAGGCTTGAGTGGTTCCAAGAAACAGAAAGGAAAAACAATCCAGGGAAAATTCAGACTGCTTAGCTAAACCAACTAACGAGCAGAAGCAAAAGCTAGAGCAAAGCAGGAGCAAAGCAGAAACAAGAGCAAGGGCAAAGTGAAAAGCCAAGCAAAAACCAAAAGCCACACTATGTACTGCCCCATCTCTGTGTCCAACCAGCTGTGGGGGATCAGGCTGATAAAAGAACAAAACAAAACTTTGCCCTTCAGAGCCAGTCTTGAAGGCACAGAACATAATATCCAGCATAAACAGATGACTGGGCATACAAGCATCATAATGTCACTCTAGGACACCTAGACAGGTACACAGGCCGAATTTCCATCCATCTATCTGGCCACAAACTGTTTAAACTAACATTTAGTTTGGTACCCAAATCATTACTAAGACATCACTCAAAGCCCTGACTGTTTTCACTGATGGCTCAGGAAAATCCCACAAGTTGGTGATGACTTGGAGGGAATCCCAGGACACGGAAGTGAGAGTCTGATGTCCAGGTGGTCGAAGTATCATCACAGATTGCAGAACTAGTAGCCGTCAGCAGAGCTTTTGAAAAGTTCCAAGAGCCTTTCAATTTGGCGACCGATTCAGCTTATGTTGCTGGAGTAGCTATGAGGGCTGAACATTCTTTTCTAAAAGAGGTCTCTGACCCAAATTTGTACAAATTGCTTTCTACATTAATACACCTCATCTACCACAGAAAACAATCATATTACATCATGCATGTGAGGTCCTACACCAACCTCCCAGGTGCCATCATGGAAGGGAACAGGAGGGCAGACACACTAGCCATGCCTGCAGGAACAGCCAATGTCCCTGATGTCTTTGTTCAGGTGAAGTTGTTGCACTCCTTTTTCCACCAGAACTTCCCAGCCTTGATGCAAACGTTTAAGCTACCCAGAGGCCAGGCCAGGGCAATTGTGACCACCTGCCCAAATTATCAAGTATATCAGGTCCCATCTATGAGTCCTAGGGTTAACCCCTGGGGTCTCAACAGTTGCCAAATATGGCAGACCAGTATCACCCATATCCCTTCCTTTGGAAGGATCAAATATGTATCAGTAGGTACCTTTTCTGGCACAGCCCACAAGGGAGAAAATGCCAAGTACACCATGCAGCATTTTCTCTTTGCATTTGCCATCCTAGGAGACCCAGAATAGATAAAAACAGATAATGGGCCCGCTTACACTTCCCACACATTGAGGGATTTCTTCAATCAGTGGGAGATGAAGCACACCACGGGCATACCGCCCTCTCCCACAGGAAGTTAATTGTGGAAAGGACCCACCAAGCTCTTAAGAGGTTCCTTGATCAGCACTGGGGAGGAACAGAGACCATTCCTCCCGTTGAGAGGTTCTGCAAAACTTTTTATGTCATCAATTTTCTAAATTTTTCATCCTCAGAGCCTGGCCTTCATTGTATTACAGCACTTCTCCGATTTGACCTGAGCTAAGCTCACTGAGAAGCTGCCAGTGCTGATTAAGGACCCCAAATCACAACAAACATCAGGACCTTTCCTACTGATTACCTCGGGGGAGAGAGTATGCCTGTGTCTCTGCACCATCCAGCCCCAAGTCGCTCCCAGGGAAAAACATAAAACCACACTTGGGCCTTGCAAGCACTGCACCCATGACAGACCACTCACAATCCACTGAGACCCACACAGGTTCTCAAGATGGACAATTAACTACAGCCTGGAGATGAAGATGCTGCCAAAAACTATCACAGAAGAGACCCAATTGCCCTGTCAGCAGATCTCAGCCTAGACCAAATTCCACACTGAACCAAAAACCATGAAAATGTTGCTTTCCAACAACAAACAATAAGAAAAACTCCTTAAACTCCCCTCCCCTTCCCTATCCTCCTCCCTTTCCTCTACTTTTCCCCCCTTCCAAAAACCTCACCACTTACCTGTGCTCCCCAACATCTTCCCTTTCCCCACCAAATCAATAATTACCTTCCCCACTCAAACCTCTACTTACAATGCTGCTACTGCACCTTAGCGCTGCCACTGCCAGTGACTAATCATGTGTCCCCACTGCACAAAATGATCCCATGGTAGTTTTTACTACCTCAAAAACTGTTAATTTTTTTATTGTTATGAACCCAATACCCATCCCCTTTTTACAGTTTTTTAGAAAAGGGGGAGAGAAGATGGGGAAAAATGACCCCCCCTTCCAAAATGAACATTTTCTCATTTAAATAAATGAGAAAATTCACAGAAGTACCAACTACTTGTGAAGATGGCAAATAAAACTCTCTCAGAGCTCCTGGTTTTCTGGATGCATCTGAGATCATCAGCAGTGGATGTCTGGCTAGTAGCACAGCCCAAAGAGAACGTTTGGATCACACTTGCAAAGACTCTTCAGCAGAACAACATGTGCTTGTCCATGGGCAGTGCCAACAATCCCTTAGCCTCATGCCTGATAGGGATTCCTCTGAAGCCCAATGAATATTCCTTCACAGGGAAGAAGTCCAACCCAGTGGACACTTGGGATGAATGGACAAGGATTTTGCCCCATGCATCAGAGGAACCCCAAAGAATTGGAGCTTTTGGAGTCCTCCAAGGCTACCTACTGTGTTAAATTCTATTTCAGACCATCATGTAAAGCATGGCCTGCCTTTGAATACCAAAAATCAATCTATCTAAAAGACACATCACCTTACAACAAGATTTACAACTCATTTAATTGGTGCAATTATACCAGCAACACACTATCCATTTCCTCTCATCATCCCAGAGTGCTGCCACAGGGTGGGTTTTTGATCTGTGGGGACAGGGTGTGGGCAGGAATCCCCTCCCATCTGCAAGGAGGTCTTTGCATGCTTGGCCAGCTTACCATCCTCACTCCAAACTCACTAATTCATGATTGGCAGAAGAAGAATGAATTGGCCCGCTCTCAAAAAGAGAGCTCACTCAATTGGATGAAAATTGTATTTGCCAAATTGCTGATTGGCCATACACAAAGAGGGTGGTGATGTCCCTTTTTCTACCCTGGGTTGCCACTGCTAAAGCCCTCTGTGAGCTTTCTCATCTGCAGCGCTGGTTTGGTAAGCAGGCCAACTTGACATCCGCTGTGTTAAGTGACCTCCTGACTTTCTCCTTCTTGTCCATGGACATGGCTGCGAAGAGTTCGAGGGGCTGTGCTGCTTCAACTTATCCAACCACAGCAAAGGCATCCATGCCCACATCCAGAAAATCCAAAACTTAGTCCAGGAACTCAAGACTGAGAAAGATCCTCAGTGGTTTGAAGACCTCTTTGGACACTGGGGACTCAAAGGGTGGGTTGGCTCCCTCTTTAAAAATGTTTTTTTGGGTTCTTTGAATTGTTTTTATTTTTCTGTGCATGTTCAGTTGTTTTAAGAAGTTACTCGCAAGGTCTCTGGGAAAAGCTTTTTTATTAAAAAAAGAAGGGGGAGTTGTGGGGGCCAAAGAGCTGGCCAAAAAATGGCTTGTGGCACTCCCTTGGAGGGCTAATGCCTGAGCTATCGACTTTTGGTTAGGGTGAGCAAATATCACCCCCAGAGGCCTTTGCAGTTCTGTGCTAATCCCTTGTTGCCCATTGGTCCCTCCCCTTATGCACCCCTGAGCCTGCATCCTATTGGTTACCAGTTTTGTCCCGCCCCTCACCTTCCCAAGATAAACCCTCATTTTTCCCCACTTAGGAGAGCTTCTGTTATGGCTCCATTTGCAGAGGGCCCTGCTCTTAATAAAGGCTACTACTACGTGGAACGCTATACAGAGCTCCAGTCTCTTTTCTCCGCATTGCCTGGAGAAAGAAGCCAGAGCTGAACATCACACGCTGGGCTGGGAGAAGGACATGCCTGTGCCCCGAGACATCCTTCAGGAATATCGTGGCACCCTTACCACCACCTGCTGCCATGGCAGAGGTCAGCAGTATTCTCTCTCTCTAAATGGCTCCATATGCATGCACAACCACAAATGCATATCTCAAGTCTGTGTATATATTTATTGTCTTCTCTTCTGCCATTTCTAAGGCATGAGTCCTTGGCTTTTTGTGTAGAGGTCCCTGTTAGCAAGGGTCCAGATTTTCTTACTTCTCTTCAGGTAGTGACCACGTATTCAGCATGTCATTTTATACTGATGACGCAGCTGCTCCCATTCGTAAACTAGATCTCTGCATTGTCTAAAGGAGTGTCTTTTAAGTTGAAGCAGCTGAAGTAACTTTAATAGTACTGCTTCGCCTTGGTTTCTGCTGAGAAAAGAACCTGGATTGGTAATATTATTTACTACTATCTCAATATCATTTTGTTCTACTATAATGGCCTGGTATTTCAAAAACTTTGGGGTGAAAGCTAGTGTCCACCCTTTACTTCTAGTACTGTAGACACTCTATGTGACACTGGCGCAGTCATTTTCCATCCCAGGGTAAATTTGCTTGCATTTTGGATATTCAGCACAGCTGTTATTGCAGTTCTGAGGCAACATGGCTATCTTTAGGCTGTTGCATCTAGTTGCTTGGAAAAGTAGGTAACCACCTCTTGATATGGATTTAAATCTTAGGCTAATGTTCTAAAGGTAGTCTTCTGTTTCTCATGGGAATACAGAACTCATAAGGCCAGAATTGACATGAGGGCACTCTTTAGCTGATGAAAGACCTATGTGCCTTCCCTTGTCTACTGGAGATCTCCATTTCTTAAAAGCACTAAGAGTATATAGGGGTTTTACAAGTAGCTCATAGTTATAAATCTATAGCTGGCACCACTTTGACATCTTTAGAAAGACTCAGAGTTCTTTTATTGTCTGATGTTTTGGGGTTTGGGATTTAGCTTCCCTCTGAGCTTGCTCTAAAGTCCGTTGTCTGGCACTAACTTCATATCCCAGGTAGATTACCTTCTGTTTCACCACCTGTGTTCTTTTCTTTGATACTCTGTATTCTTGGAGTCTTAGGAATGTAAAAGATTACCATCTAAGCCGCATAGGTGTTCTTTTTCTGAGTGGCTATTAAAAGACCGTTTATGTACTGCAATAGCCTTCTTTCTTCCAGTGGAGCATCTCAGGACTCTAGGTCTTTTCTAAGTTGTTCTCTAAACAGAGTGGGAGAGTTTTCAAAACTTTGAAGCAATACGGTTGATGTGAGTTGAGTTTTGCATGCACTTTTAGGGTTTTCCTCTTCCAATGCAAAGATTTTCCAGCTGGCTTCATGGATGGGGAGGCAAAAGAAGGCATCTTTTAGATCCAAAACGGTCAACCAGGTCAGCTCACATGTTAAGCAGGTTAGCAAAGTATATGGATTTGCCACCACATGATATAAATCTTCTGTTATCTTGTTGACAGTCTTTAAATTCTGTACTACTCTACAAGACTTATCAGGCTTTCTAACAGGTGAAATGGAGTATTGAAATCAGATAGACATTCCTTTAGTAATCCTAACTGTTACAAGTTCTCAAAGGCTGATCCCTTCCCTGTCTTCCTTTTTCAGGGGTATTCTTTGATCTTAACTGGTGGTTCCTCTTCTTTAAGTTTGACCACTATGGGAAGGGCATTTTTCATCCTCCTTGGTACGTTAGAGGCCTGTACTCCAGGAGACACTTGGCTTCATACTCTCCATTAATTTCTTCTTCAGGTTCAATAGTTGTCAGTATTAAACTTAACACTTCTATGTACTTTTAATCACTTCTAGAGTAACCTCCTTATTCTTGAATGTGATGGTTACTTGTCATTGTTCCAGTAAGTCTCTCTGTAAAAGTGCCTTTGGCGAATTGGACAGGTATAAAAACTTGTGGATACCCTACTGTTTCCCCAGTCTATATTTCAGAGGTTTATAAAAATATGCCTTTTTAGATTGGCCATTTGTCCCCTGCACTCCAGCATAACCATTCCCCACAGGTAATAAAGCTATATTTAAAGCTGAATATGTTGCTTCTGTGTCAACAAAAATTTCACTTTTTTCCTCTCTTCTCTTAACTCCATTATTATAACTAGTGGATCTGCTGGGGTGGAGTCCCCCTGTCCTCCTCAGTCATCTTGTACATGAGAGACCACTAGCCCTTCCTCTTGATGGCCACCTTGACTCCACTCTGGGCATTGGTTTTTCTAGTGACCAGTCTTCCTGCAAATTGCACACTATTCTCTGCCTAAGCGAGATGGACCTTGTCTATGTGGTCCCTGTTTGCGTTTCTCTTGCTTTTCCTCTTGTACTACTGCTACTAGCTTTTTCATTTCTTGTTTGTGTGCTTCTTGCCAGTTACTAAATATTCTCTATGCCTCTTTTAGCAATGCCTTACTGTTTCTCCTTTCTGGCCCTTCAATTTTCTGAAGTTTATATCTGATCTCTTCAGTAGACTGTCCCAAAAATGAATCAACTAGATGATTCATTTCTATCTCAGACTCTGAGTCTAATGATGTATGGCGATGCATAGCATCCCTCAGATGCTCCAGAAACTCAGACAGGGTCTTTAAAGGCCCCTGCTTAATAGAATATAGGGCAGACCAATTTGTGTTTTTCGGAATAGTTTTCTCTACTCCTATTGCTGTCTAATCTTGATAATCTCCTAATTTTTAAAATTCTGCTGATATAGTTGGATCCTATTTTGGGTGCTGGAGAGGGGAAAAATTCTCTTACATCTGATCTCCAGCTTTTACAGTGATCTTCTGCTAAAGTCCCTGCTGTTTTTAAAATCAGCTGCTTTTCTGTTTCAGTGAAAGCATCTAATAATAACTGGATGTCTCCCTAAACAGGGTTGTGTTGTCTGATAACATACTGTAAACACTTGGTAGTAAGTATTGGATCACTGATAAGTTTTAGCAATCTTTTCCCATGCCTCTAGCTCAAGAGTGGAGAATGGTACTTTAATCATTAGTTTCCCTCCTTCTGCTCTCACTGAGTCTTGAAGACAAGTCTGTAACCCTGGTTGCCTCCTGGTTCTGGATGAAACTGGACTGCCAGGAGGGGACTGGGTTTGAGCAGATATTTCTTCCGAGCCTATGTCTTCCTCTATTTTAGGAAAGCCCACTTTATCCTCATCTTCATCCTCATTCTCTCGTCTCATGGGAGGAGCTTCCAGTAAATCTGTTCTTTCTTGTTCTTGAGCCACAACATGGTAAACCTTATTTGATTTGATACATCGCTGTCCTATATCACATGCTGAGCAACACCACTTAATTTGCCTTCTCTTTGCTTTGTTTTCCTTCTCAAGTGCTAACACTAGTGGGTCTGAGGAAGCTCTGAGCCCACAGTCCCTTTGCCATTCCAGATGATTTCTTAAGGTGAAGAACATAAGAGACATCATCTCACTTCCCCGTCTGTCTTAAAAACAGCATTAACTGTAACAAGGTGTTATAATCTAAAGTTCCAGTAGGTGGCTACTTTGCTCCATCTTCTAGCTTGTATAATGGCCACCACTGCATGCCGCATTGGATTAAATCTTTCTCATTCTCTTATCTACCCTTCCTGGTGATTCCTTTCTCATGGGTTAAGATACACCTCAAAGGGCTAGCTGGGGGAATTTCTTTGCTCTGCTTAGTCCTCAATATCTCCTTCTACTTGTCCTATCTTGCTTTTACCCAAACCTCTCCTCACAAAGCTTTCCAGCCTTCTCTTAATCTTCCTCCTGCCCCAGGTTATGGGTACCAGATGTGATTTTCCACACACAAGCTTTAAAATCTGAGGTTCAAAATCAGCTCGGTTAGGAAACCTCAGTCTAGACTCCAGGCATATGCCCCACTGCCTACTTAGAATCTCTGCTGGTCAGAGTGACCCCAAGATGCGTTAGAAAATCTCTTTTCCCAGCCCAGCAGTCAAAGAAGGAGTCAGAACTCTTCTATTCTTGTTCTCAAGGTTGTTTATTACTTATCTACAACATTCTTTCTCCGACCCACCAAGCTCTGTCTAGCAGGTTGGGTTGAGGCACACTGGCCACCCTTGAGGCGGTGATATCTTTTATACTGAAAACTAGTGTATACACTATTTACAATAATTTCACAATACCTATCACCTATGTTAGACAGTTTCTACCTTAAACCAATCTAAAAATGCCAACATCATCCAGAAAATGGAGGCTAGGAAGAAGAAGGAAAAAGGACAAGGCAGGCCCAAGTTCCTCCATCTAGGGACCCCAAGCCCCCATTCTAAAAACCTCAAAAATCTATTTTTCACCCTGTGACAAACTAACTATTATTCTACTTAAACTTTTTTGACTTGTAATTCTTCATATAAAGGTTGGTAATTGTTTTTCCATGGGTCAAGATCAAAGACACAGGGATCTTGGGCCCTGTGCCAAGGTCTTTGGGCCCTCTGGGCAGGGGCTCAAGCCCTCCAGGGCAGGCAGAGGAATTTCCTGGATTCCAACACCTACTAGAACAGCAATGCCAACATGTCTCACAAACTCCACACTGCAATAGTACCCACGCAGGGTGCTAGCTTCTCAATGTACCCAAGGGTCTTAAGAATTTCCTGCAAGGCAAGCTATTCCATTCACACTTTTGTGAATATCTAAATTCTTTACAGTGGGTTGTTCTTAATCTAGAGAAACTACATTACTAGCTGAAGTCTGATAAAGCCCTTCTAAAAAAACTGTTTGTCCTCTCTATCCAATGATTTACTGGATTCACAAATTTCTAGGGGTCAAGCCTCAACCACTGAGGCAGCTGAATATCCTCAGTTCGTCTAGCCACATGCACAATCTTCACAAACACATTTAAACACAAACTATGTCCTCACCTGTCGGAAGCCAAGACATCTCTCTGGCTGTCTTGGATGGCTTGAGCCCCTGCCTGGGGGGCTCAGAGACCTTGGCACAGAGCCCAGGACACCTGTGCCTTTGATTTTGACCCATGGAAAAAACAATTACCAACCTTTATATGAAGAATTATGAGTCAAGAGAGTTTAAGTAGAATAATAGTTAGTTTGTCACAAGGTGAAAAATAGATTTTTGAGGTTTTTAGAATGGGGGCTCAGGGTCCCTAGATGGAGGAATTTGGGTGTACCCTGTCCTTTTATCCTTCTTCTTCCTAGCCTCCATCTTCCGGGTGATGCTGGCACTTTTGGATTGGTTTAAGGTAGAAACTGTCTAACATAGGTGATAGGTATTGGGAAGTTATTGTAAATAGTGTACACACAGTTTTTAGTATAAAAGATATCACTGCCCCAAGGGTGGCCAGGTGCCTCAACCCGACCTGACTGACAGAGCTTGGCGGGTCGGAGAAAAAATGTTATAGATACGAAAGAATAAACAACCTTGAGAACAACAACAGAAAAATCCTGACTCCTTCGATGGCCAGGCTGGGAAAAAGAAGCTTGTATGTATCTCAGAGTCACTCTGACCAGCAGAGATTCTGAGATTTACCCACCCTTCTCTGCTTGCTCTCCTTCTCCCCAGTGCCTCCCCAGGGGGCTCTGTCTGCCCCCCCGGCCTCCAAGCCGATGCACCCCAGCCGCCACCCTGGGCCTCACTCAGTTGCCTCAGTCGCAGGTAGAGCTTCTCCCCGCACTATGGGTATGCTCATTCACTCGCTGCCCCTTTCATATAACTGAACCCACAAAGCTACTCACTCACAAAACCCCAAAAACCTACTAATATTAACTAAAATGTCTGGACATTATAAGCACACAATAGCAGTAAGTAGAATAGCAGCACTAAGGTCCAGATTCACTTGATCCACCCCCAGAGTTGCACAATCAATCAGTGAATCCTTTCACTAGTTGCTCTATCAGCAAGTGGACCTTTCTCCCTCCCACCAGCCACGCTTGGCTTGCTTGCAAGCCCCAAACCTTTAGTCACACATAGATGGAGCTGTGCACCAGATGTCTCTGAGTGGCTTGCTAGCAGCCCTTTTGGCTAAGGCCTTTTTTAAGCTTGATACATCTCTGCATTCCAGCTAGAAGCTAGGGACCAACAAAAAAAATTCACTCTTTCTCCTCAACTATAGTTGAGCAGAAGAGGGGGAAAGAAAAACCAAAAGGCTCATGGGGTGAGATAAGGATTAGGAGAAAATACTTTAAGGACAAAATCGACTCAAAATTTAATAGGTATAAAGAAAAATTTAATAAAATAATAAAAGGATAATGAGAGCTAAAATAAACCATTAGAATGCTGTCCCCCCTTCCCAGCCCTACTGTCCTTCCCACTGATAGTGGAGGGAGACAAAACATGGGATTTTAGTCAGTTTATCACTTCTAGAATCTTTCTTCAGTTCACTTAGGGAGAAGAGTCTCTTCATAGGGTCCTTCCCATGGACTTGTCCAACATGGTTCTAATATTTAGAAGTAGTAGTCCTGCCCAATCTGCTGTAATGTGAGTCTCTCCCATGGGAGAAAGAGTCTTGAACTACTGGCGTGGGTCATTTTAGTTCATGGGGTGTAGTTTCTTAAGGATGATTTGTTGTAAGTTTTTAAGGAAGAGTTTGGAAGCAAGGGTTCTCCTTCCCTATCTTCTCTCTGTTTGAATTCCTAGAATACAACTTTTCAGCATCCATGCGCTCCAGTGTGAACACCTTTTCTCAAAGGCAGCAAGTGGGTCTCTGCATCCACACACACACTGTATGAATTCCAGAGAAACAATTTGTTGTATTAGTCCTCATCATGGCTTGTAGAAGAATCTCAGCTCTGCTGCCCAGAGCATCTCCTGCCTCCTTATTCTTCCCTCCTCACCAAAAAATCAAGTAATGCAAAACTAACACACCCCTTGGCAATCCCCAGAGTTCACAATTTCATCAGACTTGTAAGAAGTTAGCATGTTTCAGGGCATTTAGGCAGGAATTGGACAACAAGGCCTAAAGTAACCAGGTGAAATAACTATGACATTATCATGCACACACTCACATGCAAATATAGAATGATTAAAACCACTAGAATTCCTTAGCAAATAGACCAAAATGTTAAAGGATATAAAAACATGTTTACTTTCTGTATGTTTGAGTCTTCCTGTTCCCCACAGTATTTTGGCTTTTAGAGAATCACTTTAGAGCACTATAACAGAGTTTGATAGAATAATTTTTTTTAATATAAATATTTTTCAATTTTTAATGTACTATTCCCTTTAATCTCAGAGAAACAGTAGGGCACAATTGAAAACATTCAGCTTTTTAAAATATGTCCCAAAATTTAAGAATCCTGGCATTCAAAACTGTGTAACTCCTGTTAACACCAAAACACTGATTGTTTCAGCATCATTTGTCCAAAGCCAGTTTATAAAATTAATTGATCTCTCCTCTGCATACCAGAGATCTAATGGTAACTCTGCCTTCACATTACAGAAGACTGTGACACTTCAAATTACAGAAGAATAGAAGAGTTGTTAACATTTTTAACACAGGGCTATGTTGGAATCACAATAAGGCATACAAAGACACACTTGAAAACACTCAACAGATGCATTGTTCTGTTGCAATTTTTAATTTGAGCCTTACATCTTGACTAAATTTTTTTTTTTACATTTTTGACCCAGATTTACCCTGTGTTGAAAAAATGGATTTACAATGGGGATTAATTTGGCCTGTTACACTAACATCCCTATGTCTTCATCTGTATCTAGATGTTTTTAAGCTTTTTTTAAAACTAATTGAATAATTGCTCCTATAAATACCATTCTGATAGGAAGCACAGAGAAGAGCAAGGAAAAAAAAAGGAGAGAGAAGTAAGTACAGGCAACAAAACTCCTTGATAGCTTTCATTCTATGATCACAGAGCACCATTTCCAGTTAATGCTACTGACACAACACAAGACTTTATTATTCGATATAAACAACACATATTGAGCATCTATGGGACACTAGACAACACCCATTAGTGAAGGAAGATCTTCAAAACTCACATGTTGGTTTACCACTTCATTTTATTAACTCTCACTTATTAGACAGCAGTAGTGCTTTGCACTACAACAGCTAAGTTCTTCAGGGCTCAGAGTGCGACAGATTTCCCAATGCTAGTCTTTTGGGGATTTTTCTGAAGAAAGGATTGCACATATGATTTGTTTATGTGTTGAAAGGTAAACAGAAACAACAGATAAAAATGAGGGGCTGCTTGGTTTTCTGTGCATGCAGCCCTCTGTACAAAGCTGACTAAGCCTCACCTGTTCCCTTCCCTGAAAGCATAGGAAAGTAAAAAATTCATCACTGACCTTGAGGTCAGAGGGACTGGGAGGGTGCGCAGAACTTGCATCCTGACCCTCATCTCCCCTTTGACAGCATGGGACTAGAATAAGTAATTACCTGATCACCACCCACTCGTGGTCAGTCTATTTGGGGCCCCTGCTATGGTTTAGAGCTGTACAAATCATCACTCTTATGAGGAATGGAAAAGCATGTGATCAGAGAATCAAGAGGGGCTGGAGAATTCCTAGTCCTGAGTCTTACAAATGCTACCTTTATATTCTGATTTGTAGAAGGAGAATATTCTTCTAGTCAGTGTTTTGTTTGTTTGTTTGTTTGTTTAACACATTTGTAATATTTACAAGTGATTGGGATATACTTCCTAATGCCCAAGGAAATGAGACAGAGTAAAGGCTTGTGGCACCATCCCCAAGTATTTGAAGAATGTTCCTGACAGATTGCTATCTTGCTTCCAAGCCTCCAAAATACCAGAGTTACTCTGCCCACTACTCTGCTTCTCTGAGAAGCAGAAGATTAATTTTAAAATTCTGGTTCTGACCTGCAAGACCTTCAGTGGTCCAGCTCCTGCACAAAAGCACAAGATCATTTCCCCAACTACACTGCAGATTGCAGTCCACTCATCATCATCTACTACTGGCTCTAATACCAACATACCAAAGAACTTCCCCTTTTTTTTTGCATTACACATCTGGAATGCTTTGCTGATTTGTAGCCTGTTGACTCAGGACAAGATTTTTTACACACAAATGCCATTCTGGGACACTGCAGCATGTACCAGCCCATTGCTGATATAGTTATGCCCTGATTATGCTGTTATGACTTTGTTTTTCAGATACTTTATATTAAACCAATGTACATGAAGCCTGAAGATAAAATACAGAGAAAAATGCATCAAAACCTCTATGCTTTTTAAAAGGAAATACTACCATCAGTGACATGTATTTTTAAGTTCTTTTAACAAGTGGTTTTATCCACTTTTAATAGTGGTTAAATCAAATCACAACACAGCTTTTAGCACTAATGAACTGCTCAGCAAGAAGGCACTTGCTCAGTAACATGATTTTTTAGGGGAAAAAAAAGTGCTATCAGAAAGCATATTTCAAGATAATTGAACAGAACAGTAATGACTTCAAAACTGTCACACAGTAGATAAAATGAGGAGTGCTTAGTTTTAGCAGTGATATATTTGATTTGTCTGTTTTATATTGTGTTCCATTTGAAACAGCACATTTAGAGAGCATTAAGTTTTGTATGCATATAGAGGTGCATGCATACATCAATATTGTGTGTATAGCTTAGCTGTGTGAACCAATGTATTAAAAATATGTACTTTCATACATTCTGAATAATGAGGCATATACATCCAACTTAAGACTGCCTTGTATTCAGCTGGCACAGGCAGTAAAAACATGTCTCCTTTAATGCTTTTCTTAAAACTTACTCACTCTTTGAGACAAGAGGGCTCAAGAGAGCAACTTCACAGGTCAGGTGGTGTTTGTACCAGTAGTGGTGTTTGGCAGTAACGCATGGGGCAGTTTTCTTTACCTCGCTGCTGCAAAGCCCATATACATCCATCCGTCCAAAACTACATTTTTCCATAGTGATTAGAACAACTTTGGCCTTGTCTTTGTGTGAAGTACAAGCTCAAACAACACAAGAATTAAAATACTAGAGCTCTGAAATTGTGATTGCTAGAGTTCAAGCTGACTAATTCTTGTTTCAGTTAATTAAACAGTTCTGCTCACTTCCAATTTTGATTATTTTTCATAAAATGCCACCAATTTGTATCAGTGATGAAATCTTATGCCAAAGAGTTCCAGATTAAGAATTTTGTTTAAAATACTTTTGAGACTCTTACCTCCACAAGTAAACATGCCTCAAATCAGTTGGTCTCCAAATGCATCCCATCTCTTACCATCTCTGCTATAAGATTGATACCTTTTTGTTGTAACTTTGCCTTTTAAAGAGCTTATTAATGTTCTTTAGTATTCTGTGTGCAAGAAACACATGGAGTAGAACAAATGCCTTTAGAATTTGTTATTTTCTTGACATGCAACATTTGCCATAAATGTGACCAAATTACCATTAATAAATTGGGAGGCCAAAGACCTACTTGTTGACTAAAATTAAATGGTTTGAATAGGTCAGAATCATCTTGTCTTTGGCAGTATAATCTCTAGTATCAGAGAGGATTTCCTTTGCAATCTATTTGTTCTACTGTTTTAGAAATGTGATTCTGAGTGGTTTTTTTTTTAGCTGCGACATAATTCAAAGGAAGAATTAAAAATGTCAGAATTAGAGAGTTTGTAACTTCCTGATAGTTGTTGAGACTTCACTACATTAGCTTTTCCTAGGGATTTGTGTGTGGGGCAAGATTTAGATTCAGTGTGAGCAGCCCTGCAGAGATCCTTCTTTCAAGGTTCTGGTGGACAAAAAGCTGGACATGAGCCTACCAGTTGCATGTGGAGCATAGAAAGACAACCATGTCCCAGGCTGCATCCTAACCAGCCTCGTCAGCAGATGGAAGGAGGAGGAGGATTGAAGGATGAGGAGGTCTGTTCTGACCTCCTGAGACCCTCATGTGGGGTTTTGTGTCCAGCTCTGGGGTCCTCAGCACAAGAAAGGCAGGAACCTCCTGGAGTGAGTCCAGATGAGGTCTGCAAAGGTGATCAGAGGACTGGAGCACCTGTGCAAAAGAGACAGGCTGAGAAAGCTGGCAATCATCAGTCTAGAGAAGAGAAAGCTCCTGGGAGACCTTAGAGCCCCTGTACCTATAGATGGTGTTATAAGAGCAATAATGAATTTTTACACAGGCAGATAGTAACAGGACCAGGACAAGCAGTTTTAAACTGAAAGTGGAGAGATTTAGATTAGATGTCAAGGAGAAGTTCCCTACTGTGAGGGTGGTGAGGGAAACCGGATGGACACTCCATCCCTGGAAGGCCAGGCTGGACAGGACTCTAAGCAACCTGCTCTGGTGTAAGGTGTCCCTGACATGGTACGGGCTTGGAATGAGATTATCCATACAGATCCTTCCAACTCAAACCATCCTGTGATTCTATGAATTGCCCTTCTGGGTTTCTCAGGAGGCAGATAAAGCTTGACAAAATACGAACAAACGTTAAGGATTTCCTACAGAAATACTACTTATCTATTCAAGCAGAATGCTCCTATTTGTTCTCCTGCATAAGGGACCACAGCGACGCATTTAAAACCGCACGATTTACGACAAAACTGTTGAGCAACGCGACTGTTCCCCATGGCTGTTTTGGGACGGACTATCCAGGTGTATCCCTTCGGACAGAGCCAGGTAGTGCGCAGTACTGAGTATTCTGTTAGGAGAACACCTATTTCCCTCAGGCCAAGCGACTCCGCCTCGTTCCTCGGAGAGCCGCCCTTGGGCACCGCTAACCACGGCCACGACCGCGTACAAGCCCAACCACCCTCCCGCCCTCAGTCCGCACCACTGCGCATGCGCAACGCCGCAACGGGAGAGGGCGATGTGACCTCGGCGCATGCGCACCCCCTGCGTCCCCCCCCCCCGCTCCTCCGCCGGGCTCCGTTCACGGTGCTTCCGTGTCAGACCCCTCCCCGCTCCGCCCGCTTCTCTCCCGGTGCTCCAGCGGTGCTGTGCCTCACCCGAGGGGTCGGGGGTTGGAGAAACTCGGCGCTCGGGGCGACCTCCCGCGTCACGTGGTTGGGGTCGCGGCGGTGCCCTGTCCGGGACAGGCTGGCCCCGTGACGCCTGACAGGGCTGTCGCCAAGGGGCCCGCGGGCCGTGAGCCGTGGCAGGCGTCTCTACCTTATCCGCTTGTCGCTGGCCGGCAGGGGTGGAGCGGTGAGGCCGGGGCTCTCCGTCGCGGCGCCATCTGAGCGCACCGGAGCCCCGGCCGCGCAGGCAGGTGGTCGGACAGCTCTGGCGGGCCTTTTTCGCGGCGGGATCCCGGCGTGACCTCGGGGTGCGCTGGTCGGGAGCGGCAAGAGGGCGGATTTATGTGCCGGGAGTGGGGCCGAGCTGGACGGCAGCGGCGGCTGGCGTGGCCGACGCGGGCACCATGGTGAGCGGGGCAGCTGGGTCCGCTCGCCTCCCTTGAATTGGGGTTAAGCAGTTGCAGGCCCCGGTCCCTGGCTGTTGGGACAGCTCGGGGATTTGGGCGCGTCGGGGATAGGGAGGCAGCGGAGTGACACCATCGAGCTTTGCAGTTCGCGCTCGTGAACAGAACACCGCGGCGTCTGCGGCCTTCCGCGGTAGAATGCCGATACGGTTCCACTGCCCAGTGGTTGTTTCCCTCTCTGCTGCTTTTCCACTGGGAAGTAGAGTGAGCCACTGCACTTAGTGCTCTGTAACGGGGTTAGGATGTCTCTGTATAAATGCACAAGATTCTTTTCCCTCTCTGTAGCTACCTGACAGGAGGTTGTAGTGGGGTGGGGGCTGGTCTCCTCTACCCTGCCTGCAGTGAGATGCAGGGAAATGGCCTCAAGCTAAGAGATTGAAAATACGAATTTCTACACATACTAGAAAAAAGAAAAGTTATTGTTTGGGTGGTCAGGCATTGGAATAAGTTGCCCAACGAGGTGGTGGAGTCACGATCCGTGGAAGTGTTTTGAAACGTTTGAACCTGGTGCTCGGTGATGTGTTTTAGAAGTTCAGGGATTACAGTGGTAGTGCTGGATTGACATTTGGTCTTGATCCTAAGTTCTTTTCAGGCATTGATTCTATGAGTATAACTGTCTTGTCGGGTCTCCTTAAATCCTCTGTAAATGGAGTGTGTATGTGATCTTGGATATATCCAGAAACCTTTGCCAGATGCTTTGCTGTTCATTGCCACAAGTTCACTCTTGGTGCCCTGGATCATGTCGCAGCTGCCATGTGTACTATGGCAGCACATGAGTGTTGTAGAATCACAGTACAGTTGGGGCTGGAGAGGATCTCATGAAAAGAGTCCCACCTCAAATTGCTTTTTACAGCAAGTATTTCAGCACAGCTACAATCTATTGGGCTAAATGTAGTGCGCAGTAAATGACCTTGTAACACAGTAGAATGAGGTTTGGTGTAATTCCTACTAACGATGTAACCTTGTTGGATATACGTTACTTCAATAGAGCAGGCTAAGTATTTAATGAATATTAAATTATATAAAGATATATCTTTATAGAGGTATGCTGAATTTTGTATTTAGGTCTTAGCATTGAAAACACTGGGATTGATTTGCCTAGCCTTGAATGTACTTATATTTAAGACAGAAGGAACAGAGTCTGCAGGTATGAAAACGTATTTTGTATGTGCCATTAACATATTTCTCTTCCATATGACTATATGAATGTGTCAGTATGTCATTTTAGCTGTGGCACCAGTGTTTGTTCATTGATCTAAGTCTTAAGAAATGCACTTTACAAGTATATTTTTGATAAAATTTGCCTTTTAACTGTTCTCCTATTTAGAAGTTTAATCATGTTGTTCCACTAAAGTAGTTTTTATAGTGTAAATTCTTGTATATGAAAGGAATTGTATTTTTTTTCTTATGAAGTCTTTTCCTTTTTTCTTTTTTTTTTCTTTTCTGCGGGGGTTAGAGTACTTATTCAAAATGCCTTGAGATGCTCCTCTCATTTGTAGGAGTCCATGAGTGCTGTGGTCTAGTATGGGAAGCTACATTTGGAAAATTGCAAGCAAAAAAGTTTTTCCTTTCAGTGTAGGTCCTTATTTAAAGTAACTGAGTGCTTGCTTGTGATGCCTAATGGAGTTGAAAGATCAGGTCCAGTTTTCTTTACTGTGTGCTGGCAATGTGGGCAAATAATCTTTGTGTGTGATTCCATGACATAAGCAGAAAGGCAGAAGATGGTAGTTTACTTCTATGCTGTTTGGAAGCTGTATTTTCCAGTTCCAAAACAATAGGAGAATGAAACACTGATCAGTTTCTTTTGTACCAAGAGCTCAGAAATCAGGTTATAAACATCAACACCTGCCAGGCTGAGACTGTCAGGACTCCTCTGTGCAGTTGCAATGCCAGGTAGGCCATGACTTTAAGCTCTGCACAAGTGTCTTAACACTTTGTAAGACCATGGTGTTTTAGACTGTTCAGGAGAGGCGTTAAAGTCTTCTCACCTTTTATACTTGGAATAATTCCTGTAATGATGGAGCCTGTTCTTTAAAAAGCCAGTCTTTTAGATAGTGGGAACTTCTGTAGTTCCTCCTTGTTTTATTTGTGGAAATACTGGGCAAACTAAATTTTTAAAATCTTAGAAAAGTAATAATGGAATATAACCTACTTTTCCCTGTGTAGTACATAATTTCTCTGAAATAGTTTTACTTATAATTTAATAATATATTCTGTATATATTGGTGTTCACTGCAACAGGTATTCTGTATTGCATCTTCAGTAATAATGATAAATTTGCATTTTTATAAATGCCCTTGTTCTGTCCATAAGATTTCTTTAGCAATGAAGTGATTTGCCTAATGACCACTAGTTCTGTAATCTTTGTACTTAGAGAGCCTCAGTGGTAAATGAAGCAAGACTGTCAGGTAAAATGCTGTTCACTGACTAAAGCTGTTCGGTTTCAAACAAATCACCTTGTTTCAAAGGGAGTCACATCTGAGTCCTTCCACACAGCAGTTTATGGTTCTTCTTTGTCTCTGTGGAAAGACACTGGTCAAGAGAGAAGTGACCTTTGGGTATGAAAGACTCTGTGAGGGTGAGCAGTTAGGTGATATTATTGAACACCTTGTATATTCTTCATGCTCCTTTAAGCATCTTTTGTAAACAGTGGTAGGTGTGTGAAAATTCTAATTCAGGGAAGCCTTGGTCATGAGAATAGAAAAAATAGTAAAAATCTGATTTTTTTTAAAGAATTCTCTTAGCATAGTTTTCTTTTCCAAAATTAGCTGTATGAATGTCTGATTTCTACAAACCGTTGGATTTGAACTGCCTCAGATTGCTGGTTATCGTAATGACTAAAGGTATTCTGTGAAAGTAGTCCTTTTCACAGGAAGCATTCACTTTAAGATGTTGTACAGCAAGCTCACTTTTCTTGGCCATCCTATATAATATTTTCTACTATTTAGGAAACAATTTTGAATTGCATTTATGTTTCAGGAGAACACTATTTTGCTTTTGCAAGCTGGAGCTTTAGCATGGACATAAGCAGAAAAATTTTCATATGAAGAAAAAATTATATGGGGAAGTCTCATTTACAGGAGCTGTAATGTGTCAGCTTTAAATGGCATTTCAAAGCGGATTTATCTTCCAGACTTCACAAATACCATCACATTTTTAAAATTGCAGGAGATAGGAGTATTTGTTATATTTTCTTAAAAATCTTGGTGGCCACTATTACAATACCTTTTCAGTTTCTTACTTGAAAAATCATCAGCCATATTAGTGTGTTTGTGTGCTACCATTGAAAGATATTATTATGCCCTGTATTAACATCTGTAGGATACTCAGGTACAGACTTGCCACTTCAGAAAGTAAGCAGAGGGCATTAAATTTCTGAAGGTGAATTTGTGAATGGGATTCTACCAGCTGTTTTTCAGTCGTGCAGTTGTATCCCTACTGCAGTCCTGGTGCATACAGCAGTTGGCTTCAACTCAAGGTCCTCATCTTGTAATGGAGGAGATGGTTACTTCATGAGAACAAGTAGTTTCAAAGTCCTGTGTAAAACTGGGTATTTGAATTATTTGTAATAGGTAGATAAGTGGTAAAAGGAAGAAAAGACGGAAACCCATGCCCTTTTACTACAGGTAAGGAGGAATAACCTTGGGCAAGGTCAAAATAAGGAGACTGGAGTGGTGTCTTTGCATAATACAATCAGCCTTGTCTGTCTTTTTATTTCATGTTCTATAAATCATGTAATGATGAAAAGAAAAATGTTCTTTAGGTAAAAGTACTTTTAAAAATTTGTTGGGTTTTTTTTTCTTACTGTGAGGTAGCTGTTGGTGTTTTATAAGTACACTTACTGTGTAGATAAGAGTATTGTAACTTAATTGCTTATTCTTCGTTTTTGTCCTTCTACTAATCAGCAAGTCTGTCTCCAGCTATGTACTGTGAAAGACTGTGAAAACCAAAGTCCAGGTTATACTTTATTCAACCTTACCTTACACTTTTGCATTTTCGGCCTGCTATTTCTTTCCTACCAATTTTAAGAAATCTGTCAAGCACATTAGTGTAGCTGCTGAAACTATTGTGGACCACTTAATGTGTTCTCTGCTGTGTTTTATTTAAGGATTTTATGTAAAGTGTGTTATGTTACTCAAACAAAGGTAGGAATGCCATGGTTGATGGAGGGTCAGGAAGTGAACATAGTCCTCAAGACTTCTGAGACACCTCTCATCAAAGATCTTCCTCTGTGGCAGAAAGACAGCCAGACTGCAGTTTATTAGACTGTGTTGTTGCTGCATTGCCGTACCATTTCAGTCTTGTTTTTGACCAGTAGGTTGCTTGCCAGTCTGTGTTCTGCAGAAAAACTGTCTTACATAGTCAGCTTTGGTCCCTATGCTTCCCAGTATTAGAGAGATTGACAGAAATGTCTTTGATCAGCAGAATACAGACCTCTCTCTCTAGTGTCTTAACTTGACTTCAAGTTTCAAGTTGCAAAGCCGAAGCATGATAAGGACATGGATGTATGTGGAATCAGTGTTGAAGGCCTTATGAAATGGTTTCAGTTCCACAAACTATTCTGTAACTGCAGACACTTTATTTAATCTGTGCAGCAGTTCCTCATCTCTTAACAGTGAGTAGTGTTTCTCTTAGTTTTGAGTAAACCCAGTCACCAACTGTGTGCTTATTCAACACAGATCAAGTGGTAGGTTCCAGGGTTTGTTTACCAGAGGTCCTCAAAACCCCCTGCAGTGTCAGCTTTGACATTGAGCATCTTCTTCCTCAAACACATATCACTCTATTTCTCATACTCTTGATTTTTAAAGTTCTAGATTTCTGACAAAGATCTGAATCCTTTGTCCTCTAATGTGCAAGTAGAGGATGTAAGATATTGGTGGAAACCAGCACCTAATCTTCATTTATGGTTCTAAAATTAGTTGTTTTGAATTTAAAGTGATATTAGTGTAATGTGAAGACTCAGAAGTTGGGGGAGACTGGATCTAGACAGAGCCTGAATTGAACCCTATATTTGAGGGTGGAGGGAAAATATGTTCTAGTGTTGTAATATGGGAGTAGTTTGGGGTGTTGTAGATTTTTCTGGAGTGTGTTAGTTAACCTACAAGTAGAGTGTAAATACATCCAGGCAGAAAGGTAGAGTTGGCAAAAAGTTGTGCTGTGCACATAGCACGTTATTTTGACTCACTGTATTGTCTAATGTGTTCCTGTGACTAGTGTTCTTGGTAAATTGCAGGAAGATTAATGCAGTGGAATTTTTTTTTAATTTCTTGTGACAACTTTTCTCTATTAGTATATTGCTTGTGATTAAATACTAACCTTCAGGAATCGAGAAAAATGCCCACATATGACATATATGTATATATAGATGTATATACATTTTTTAATTGCTTAAAATGTAGAAAAATACCAGAAGGATATTAGGATATTTCCTCCACAAAGTCAAAATCAAGTTTAGAGATATCATTGGGGTTTTAGGTTTGGTTGTTTTTTTTTTTTTCAAGTGGCTTAAAACTTGCTAGGCTATTTTTATTTGTACACTGAAAGGTTTGTAGGTATTTCTATTTTTATCAAATACATCAGTAACTTTATGGGAATGAGCACTATAAATTTCTGCTGGAAACGGGAATATAGGGTGCAGCAAGGCATTCAGTGGCTAAGAGGAATTGTTCCTGATGGGTTCTGTTACAATGTGCAGGCTTTATTTGAGTAAGGAAATTAGTTTCTATGGGTACACTTTTAAGTAGTCTCTTGAATTCTAAGTATTTTAGCTCAGCTAGTGGACCTGCCGCCCTATATAAAAAAACTGCCTCTTTTGCATCTTTTTCCCTTCTCTTGTCTTAAGGCAATTTCTTTCCCTTACAGATAGGAAGCTCTAGGAGTAAATGAAGAGACATACTGGCATCTGATTAGGCTGTGCTTCTAATAAATACATTATTCTAGAGGAATATTAATGTAAGTTCACCCTGAGAGAGTGAATTCTGAGAATAATGGCTTAGTAGAGAGGCTAGATGAAGGGACAGTGATTTCTTGCTTACGTTGGGTGGAAGTGGTTATAGGGCTTAGTGTGAGATGTTCAGAAGAAACATTTGATTTTAAAATGGTTTGTTTTGTACTCAAAGAGTATATACTTAGCAATTTAGTAATGTAAGTATAGCATATATATTATGCATGCAGTTGGTAAAACTTCTTTGTTAGGAGTGCACTTCTTTTAGCTAGGAAGCTAGTGGAATTGGTTTGAGTAATGCATGTGCAGAACTATGCATAATCCTTAATAAAGCTTGAGTGTTCAAATACATACAGCTCCTGATCCTGATATCAGTGAAATAGAACATAAACAAAAGTGAGGTTATACTTTTCGACATACCTCAAGGAGTTGATGGCACCAAAGTGTAGAAGCAGTAGAAGTTCCAGAGGGAGGAGGTGAAGAGGCTCTTGAGCACCAAAGAAACTTGCTGGTATCTGACGCCCTCCAGAGGTGTTACTTCAAAGTATAAAAAACTAGCGCCTCCTTTTATTGGTACATGGCACTTTTTTGTGAGACGTGTGGTAACATATTGAAAGTGTTTATAAATAGTTAAAGGATAATTTATTCTGTCTTTATCTCCCTCAGTCATGTTGAATTACAGATAATGTATGTCCAAAACATTTCATCTGCCTGTGTTTCTTAATAAAAGCAGTATCTGCACAGTTTGTGTTTTACTAAGGGAGAAAGCATTAAAGGAAGAAAAGAGTGCATGCACTTTCCTTAGTGCATTATTTAGGATGAAAGATTATACTGCTGGTAGGGAGGGGGAGGGTTGGTGTAGACTCGTTGGTTAACAGCTCATTGCGTAGCAAGTGTTGGTAGAAGAGATTTGGCTTATGTGACCATGGGACTCTGTTGAGGTGCAAGGACTGCTAAGACGGAACAGTATCCACCCGATCAAGTGGGACAAGAGCATCTTTGCCAGTAGTCTGGCCAAACTGGTATTTAGACTAGGATTTAGAGAGGAAAGAGTTGATGACCCTTAAGAGGAAAAGGTGGTGGACTGAGCAGGTAAAGGAAGGATGATGATAATGTGGAGAGGAGACCTTGAAAACGACTAATCAGAGAAGATAGAAACCCACACATTTAGGTAAACAAAGTGGAAATGTCTGTACATACATAATGAGGCCCGCATTATGAGGGGGAGGATCTTAGACCTCTTCAGGGAGATTAGCTGTGGTGACCTGAGAATGACCTTTTCCCTTTGATGAAGTTTATAAGCTATTGTAGCAAATTTCAGAGAATTTTTTTTTAACACCTTTAGTATTCTGCCCCCTCACTCCCCCCATTCCTCCCCAGTGTTGTCATACCTGTTATACAGACTGTTACTAAGTTGTTTTTTTTTTTTAAAAGATACTTCAACACTTTTCTAAAGCGTTTACTGACTTGTTATTAACTTCTCTACAGGGTGTGATAGGTGTACAGTTGGTGGTTACCATGGTAATGGCTAGTGTCATGCAGAAGATCATACCTCACTATTCTCTTGCTCGTTGGCTTCTCTGTAGTGGCAGGTAAGATAAGTGTGAATATGGTAATTATGCTGCAGGATAGTAAAAGTAAAACATACTGATCTTGTTTGGGTTTTTTTTTAAGTTATTGACTTTTATTAAATTTATTACCATAGCATTGTTACACCTGGTTTGTGGGCTCAAGGCGAAATGACGGTGTTGCTGTAAAAGAACATACTTGTTTGTTGCTATTAATTGTATCAGTCACAAAGTTAATTCTTGTTCAGCTTATATTAAAGGTACAAGGTGCATCGTTTAATATTAAAAAGCTAAATTCAATACAATATCCTGAAGAATAAAAGGATTTTCTTTTCATCTGCACTGTCTCTGTGTTGTTGATAATCTACCTCCTGATTTGCCTTGCATATGAGGGCTTGCTTAGGTATTTATTAAAAATTCTGTTCCTTTTTAATACGTCAAAGGACAGGATTAATATAAACTTCAGTACACTGCTTCCTTGTAGCAATAGATCAAACAGACATAATGAGTTGCAAGGGGAGCATTCTCTGTGTCACTGTATCCATAATAACAATTTAAAACAGCAGCTGTTTAGAATATTAACCACTATGTTAAATATTAGAAGGAATCGTAGATACTGTGTCTTTTCATTTGGTAAGAGGAACACTTTGTATGATTAGCAGGTAGTGTGCTCTCTTTTGTAACTGTTAAAATTTTGAGAATATCAGATCCTTACTGCATGCTTTCTGAAGGAGTATCCTTGAATAATAATGTACTCCATAAGAGTATTAACAAGTCTTTGCATTGTCTTTTTTCTCTGCATCTCATAATTATCAACTTGTTCCTTTTTAATATTCCGGATTTCATCACCCATCAAGTTGCTAATGAAAAGGGACTGTAAATGTTGTTTAGATGTATGTTAGATATAACAGAAAACAGTAATTGTCAGGTGGATAACACAAACAGGAATCATACTCTTAATTGTTGTGTAAAGTTTCACTGTTAACGATATTGGCAGGGTATTGATCACCTTTCTTGTGCTCTAAAAAGAACATGACACTAATCAATATGAAACTGGCTACCATTTATTTTTAAAGTGTGTCACCATGAGAGTCTTTTTTTATCAGCAATTATCCAGATTGCCTATTGTACCTTTTATGTCTAAGATTGATGTAAACTTTTATTTGAAAATTTAAATATCTAATTGCTCTTGCAAAATAATTTGTCAGTATTATGCCCATGTTCTTCATTTTTGTGAAGTTTTCACTTACTGTATCCTTGTTTTAAGGCATGCCATGTACCAGCAATAGGGAGAAGTTTGCTGTTCAAATATTTTTCAAATCCATTTCTCCATTTATCTTCACGCATCTGCATATTGATAAATACTTCAAGCAGGATTTCAGCCCTTGTGCTTTGGTAATTCTGCTCTTACTGAAGTCAATGGGAATTTTATTATTGCTTTCCATGTTAGTAGCTGGTTGTTGCTTTTCAGTTTTCTTTTATGTATCTCATAGCTATTTTAGTGTATTGTAATTTCAGGCACTCTGAATAATTCCCTGAATACAGGAATTGTGTAAAGAGTCAGAAATAATCCTGTGGTCTAGAAATAAGTCAGAAGATTGACTGCAACAAGAATCTGAATTTTAAAGGTAGAAAGAAAAGCAGTTATTTTCTTAGTTAACCTGATAACTAAGGTTATCTTTTATCTTTAACCCATTTCTCCATAGTCTTTTTGCCAGTGATATTTGACAGACCTGTGTGGGTGGGGTGGGTTTTATAGAGGATTTTACACACATAAGTGTGCAGGTACAGACACAGTCCTAAAGCAGTCCATCTGTCTAAGGAAAAATTACCACCTGCTCCTCCTTACCTTTGTTAGTAAACTTCAACTGATCTTTGGTATCAGTGGTTTTTAAGTGACTTTGTTTGAAAGTCCTGCTTCCAAAGGATTAGGAGGCAAGACAGATCGGAAATGTCTGTAGATAGTCCTTGCTAAATGGGAGGGAGGATAAACATGTTATCAGACAAGACAGAAACATTAAGGGACTAGTTTGTTTAAAGATGACTGTGTTTATGGGAAGTTTGTTAAATGGAAACAAAGGCTTCTCAAAATCTAAAAGAATTGTTAGCATGGACAGATTTAAGGTAGTTACTTATTAATGGAATAAATAGCTATCATTGCTCTTGAAGAGCAATTTACATACATTTGTTAAGAAATTCGAACTTTTTCAATCAGTGCTATTTTCAGAACTTGAATGCAATTAAATAGATTTATTGAAATATTTGGCAGCCTAAATATCTGCATAGGCCTTGCATCATTTTTAACTAATAAAACATTCTCTACCAAAACATTGCTTTTTAAGTCACTCAGCTATTACAGCTACTATGTTTTCAGGCCATGTCAGGATAGAGGAAAAAATTGATATTTTGTTGTAGATTCGTTAATGACCTTTATTCAAATTAACTAGGACATGTCTGTGTGTTGGTTGCTATTCAGACTGACTTGGATATGTCAAAGCCACAAGATAATCAGTTGTGGGATTTCAGTTTTAAGCATGTGCAAGCTAAAAGAGATATAAACTACTTTTTATTATCTCTGTCTTTATGAAAATGTTTGTTCAAGTCATTTGGCTTTGAGATTTTAAATGCAAGATGTGTAGGGTTTATCAACTGAAAAATACCAAAACTCTTTGTCATATTAGTTCTAATTAGCTATCACTTGCAATGTCATTTTGTAGTATAATTTAGGAGCAAATTGTGGTATAATTTGTGGTTTGATTTGTGTTAGCATGCTACACAGAACAATAATTTCGTCTGTTCTGCTCCATTAGGTAGCATTTCTCTGTCTTGCAGGAAAGATTTTGAAAAGTTTCTTTACCACATAGGTGGCTTTCATCATTAGCATCCCGAGTACTGATCAGGATGATGTGGTAAATGACAAAACAGGAGAATATATCTCTGCTTTTTCACAGTTGCTTTGGTTCATGTGAAGGACAGAAGTTAACATCTCCAGAGTAGTTTGACTTGGATGAAAAGCTTGTTTCTCTGATTTATTTGTGTCTCAGTATTAAAGTCTCTTTTGCAGCAAAGTTTGCAAATCACAGATACCTCAACTGTACTATACATAATAAAAATAAATTAATGAAGTAACTTTCACTCTTACTTATACAAAATTGAGTTCATTTTTTTCCCCATCCAAAACTGTGTTCATGCAAAATTTGTTATATTTGCCATTTTCAGTTTTGGAACTGGCAGTGAATTCCTTCAACAGAAATTTGCAGTGTGCAATGGTTTGATGGTCTGTTGGCCGGTATTAGTGTTCTTTTCTCTTGAAGAGTTCCCAAGATGAAGAAAGGCTTTCTAAAATGGAGCCAGGAATCAAGTGTTATTAAATGGCTTGAGATTGATTGAGTTTTGATGCCTTCCAAATTTGCCTCTGCTAACTTTTTGAAATTGCATCTGATATCATCTCTAATTCACTAATGTGGATTTGAATGGTCCTGCTTGGTGAAGTTTTCTTTATGTGAGGTGGTGGTTGAGGATTCCTTTATCATGTATTGACCTGTGTCACCATGTGTGACAGTTAGTGGCCTTCTACTTCCACACACATTTCTCATGTCTGTCCTTGTTAGTACTTGGTCTCCTTTACTGCAGCATTTCAGAGTGGAGATCATAGTGATATGTGGAGATCATAGCGGCTTCCCGCATCTGGACAGAATGTGGAAAAGGCTTGTTTCAGCTACTAAGATTTTTGCCATACTTAGAAATTTAGGTAAAAGATACCATCTTAGACTCTTAACCATCTCTGTTTGTCCTCTTCAAAATTTCCATGCCATTTCTTGCCTTTTAAATGAATGAGCAATTAATGGTGCATTGATCTATGAAAGTGAAAAAACTTGTAGGTCAACTGTGTGTAAATTAGTGATTTTTTTTAATAGCACTTTTTCTAGTAGAAGTTGAAGATATCACTGAGAAGTGTTTAAGGAAAGGGGTGTTGATGTTACGATGTGCTCTGCTTAAGAGAAAACATTTAATTATGTTTGGTAATGATTATTAGATAATAGATATTTCAGATTCTGGGAAATTACTGGGTTTGGTGGGGATATAATATACTTTATTAAGTTGTTTAGAATATGGTTCTAATGAGTAATTGTAGTGGTATAATTATTCTAGTGAACTTTCCCACCTTGTATGACTGTGTTTGCTGTATTTGATGATATCTTTAAAAGTTGGTGTTCAGAGACCTGAAGGGCTTTCATGTGAATGACAAAGTGGCAAAGCTTTCTAGTTATGTATAAATACCTCATTTGTAGAGAACTGAACTCTAGCTGTTGTTCAGTTCAGGCAGGGTTGGTACTGACACACAAAGGTGTCTTGCTTAGGAGTGACAAATTACAGGTGTCTTAGTAAGTATATGAATCTGTGTTGTTACACAGTTTTTTGAAAGCCATGCTCTAAATTGCTAATAATGGTATTGTTTTACTTGAGGTTTTCTTTTTTTTTAGCTTACGGTGGTATCAACATCCCACTGAAGAAGAACTGCGGATTCTTGCAGGGAAGCAAAGAGGGAAAAGTAAAAAAGATAGGTAAATACTCTTTTTAAGCTTGTCTTCCCCCACCTTTGGGGTTTTTTTCAGCATTATATGGTTCATCTAGTAACTTTACCAGCCTACTTTTGTCTTAGCATGAGTTAAAAACTGCTAGTTGCATATGAGTGCCCTGCTTGCATTAATTGTCACAGTTCTTTATCAAAACATGTTTTATCAGTTCAACACAGTTCGACATTCCCAAATTGTGCAGAACTGGTTAATTTCTGTCCACAAAACGGTCTGTGAAATGCTAATTCAATGGCAAGTTTTTTTAGTGAGTGTATGCATTTAGATAAAAACTGTGGAAACAAATCATAGCATTGTAGCTTTTCATCTTGAAGTGAGAGAAAAAAGATTTGAGTGTATTAGTTTAACAAAGGATTACTGTAAGCCACCGCTCTTAACACAGCTGTGAAAAAGGCAAATGGGCTCCTAGGATATATTACATTAAATGTTTCTAGTGAAGAGAGAGGGAAATATTAATCCTCTTGGACAAGACACCAACGTGGAACTTTATCTGGATTACTGTGTACAGTTCCAATCACTTGTGTTCAAGAAAAATAAAATTTGTATGTGAGCAGGAAAAGAGAGCTGCTGGGATCATCCAGGAAACAAAGTCTGTCTTTCTCAAGGGGGCTAAAAGAGCTGGGCTTTCTGAATCTATCAAAAGACAACTGAGGGGATGGAATAGCTGTCTATCAGCTTAAGCTGGAAATGGCTTTCTGGTATTCATACATGAAGTTCTAAACAGCTGTACCGAAAGTACAGCTGCATCAAGAACTGAGACATCTTGAGGTGGTGGAGCTGTCCTTGTTGATGAAATATGTCTAAATTGGCTTTGTTTAGAACCAGACAGTCTACTGTGGTTTTCTTTTTGGCAACACAGGAGGTTTTTTCAAGCTCTGTTTCTTCTATCCCAGTATGAACTCCTTACAAATCTTAAGATTTGAATTAACCTCTGCACTGCTCATATAACGTTAATTGTAATTTAATTTTTATTTGTGTTTCCTAGCTCTTAAGCACCATGGTTAGCAATTGTATTTGCCTCTTTTAGGTTGGAAAAGACCTCTGAGATCAACCTTTGATCACATGTCAATTGCAGCCCTGAGGGCCACATCCAGTCATTTTTGAAAACTTCTAGGAATGATGACTCCACCACATACTGCCCAAGAAGGGCAGCCCATTTCAATTCCACACAAAATTCCTCTTGAGGTCCATCCTGAACCTCCCCTGGCACAGCTTGAAGCTAGGTCCTCTTATCCTGTTACTAGTTAACCTTGAGAAGAGACCATCCCACACGGAGCTATTGCCTTCCCTCAGGCAGTTGTAGAGAACAAAAGGGTTCCCTGTGAGCCTCCTTTTCTCCAGGCTGAAAGTCCCCAGCTCCTTCAGCTTCTCCTCATCTAACTTGTACTCCAGACCCTTCCCCAGTTCCATGTCCCTGGACTTGCTCGAGCACCTCAATGTCTTTCTGGTTGTGAAGGGCCCAAAACTGAACACAGGATTCTAGGTATGACCTCAGCAGTGCTGCCCTGGTCCTGCTACCCACATTATGTCTGACACAGGCCAGGATGTGCTTGGTATTCTTGGCCCTCTAGGCCTATGCTGGCTAATGTTCAGTCACTGTTAACCAGCAGCCCCAGATCCTCTCCCGCTGGGCAGTTCTCAGTGACTCTGCCCCGTCCTGTAGCACTGCATAGGGTTGTTGTGACTCAGGTATAGGACCCGGTACTTGGACTTGTTGAACCTCCTGCCATTGGTGTCAGCCCAATCCAGCCTGTCCAGACCCCTCCCAAGAGCCTTCCTGCCCTTCAGGAGATCAACATTCCCATCCAGCTTAGTGTTTGGAAATTTACTGAGGGTGCCCTCCATCCACTTGTCCAGATGATCTTTAATTATAATAAAGATAATTAAAATAAATAAAGATCTTGAACAGGATGGGGCCCAGTACTGAGCCTCATGGAACACTGTGAGTGACCAGCTGCCAACTTGATGCAGCATCATTCACCGCCATTCTCTGGGTTAAGTTGTTCCTTGTAAAGTAGTAATTGTTTTTTTTTTACAACATTCCTTAAAATTAAGAATGTATTTTTATCTTAACAGTTTTCTGTGACAAAAATGAGGCAAAATAATTGTAAGAACCTAATTTATAATTATCCATGTAAACAGTGATATTTATTCATATGTGAAATAACTTTAATTATGTAATTATAAGTTTAAGTCCACCTGCAGGAGCCTTAAACTGAAAAACACAATTGTACTGCCACATAATAATTGTGCCTTTGCTCTTACTGCCTTTCCTCAGCCTTGCCAGTCTTTTGCAATAGTAGTAGTAGGTGGTTGTACCATGGTGAATGTTAATCAAAGGGGAGTATAAAACTTCAAAGAAACTAAAGCACTAATGTGGAGGCTTAAATGATGTTTTGTTTGCTTTACTTGTTTAACCACTGAATGAATAGTAATTTATTTTTTAATGAATGAGTGTACCTCTGTGTCCTTGAAAGAAGTGACTCTGGTTTGTGAAGAACCATAGTTAAGTGGGAATTGTTCCTGTTGAGTTGGTTTGGATTTACTGATTTAGGGTGCACAAAATGGATTGTATGTCTTCTGAGTCACCCCAACAAGGAGGTGTGAAACAGATAGTGTGAGAGAAATATAGATGCATCTGTTTTATAGTCCCCATGATAAAGAATACTTTGCAGGATAAAGAATCTGCTTTGTCAAGACACTAGTCTTGCAAAGTATATTACCAGGTCCTTAAATACACTCTCAGTCTGAGCTAATTTAAAGAGAAATGGTTAAAGGAGATACAAGGAGCTCGCTTGAAAATTTGCCTTAGAAACAGCTGTAGTGTGAAATGTTAGTTAATTTTATTCAGTGCATATTACCCTTCAGTGTATTATACTGTAGGCTTTAGGAGCACAAGAATATTAGGTGGGTTTTCTGCTTCTGAATTGTTTGTATTATAGAAAATTTTTAGGCTTATGAAAAAGTCCATAGCTACTATGAATTACTTTGAACTAAAGTATTGAATGATCCTAGGTATGTTCTGTCTGTGCCTCTTGGATTGTGGGGCCCTGGGATAATTAAAGTGTAGGGACAAAAAGTCTTGTTGGCTTCAGTGGTAAAAATGCTCATCTCACTCAAGATGATAGTACTCCTGGATACAGGTAGTGGGAAAAAAATCAGGAGTACAGCTGCAGGCATGGAAGTACACAGGAGCTTGCAGGTAGTCTAGTCCTTGAGCAGTGTTTGGGACTTCTGTAGATTCGCACAACTGATTTTTTTGGGTAATACTTTAGATTCCTCTCTATAGTTTGTCCATTAGACTTCTTGTGCTTCAGGTTATACTAAGCATAAGTATAACCTGAAAAATTTTATTAATGTTTTCTGCTTGTATTTTCCTCTCACATATGAGCTGAAATGAAAGCATTCCTGAAAACTAAGTTCATGATTGATTTGATTTCTTTTTAATGCTTATATTGCAATAATTTGTTTTCCTATGGAAAATCCTCTCCTTTTCTAATTTCAGAGGTGATATTGTGGCAGTTTATTGTTTTCTTCTAGCCTTTTAGAGGTCTTAAGTTTTAGGTATGGTTTTTTAATGTAGCAAAACATCTTCTGATCTCCTTTTTTTTTTAAATAGTGTGAGAAGGAAGTTTTACGTTAGTTACTAATGCTGGTCTACCAGATTAAATTCTTTAACTTTGTTAATCTTCTTTTAAGAATGTGCTGGGTTTTTAATTTAAAGTCTTCTGGTATGACTTAATTTCAGGGAAGTGAAAATCATGATATTGGTATAGTTCGAGAGCTCCAGATGAAAAGCACCTTTTGATCTAAATACACATCCTTTTAGATTAGAAAGATACCTTAGATTGCCTTCGCTTGATGGCTTGTAGGTTGGACCTTTCAAAGATCTAGGTTAGTTCAGCTCATGTGATGTACCTGCTTGTTGTGACAAGAAAGACTGATGCAAGTTTTTTTTTTCTCTTTTTTTGACTTGGTAACACCCTGTAGTTCTGAATACATAAAATCAGTGGGCTGAAATAAATACTGTCTCCTGGACCTTGATCCAATACATGCTCAGACTGAAGCAGCTGGAAGCCATTTAACTCCATACCACAGTAGTATGTCAGTCTGTCAAGTTATAGCTGGGAGCCATTGACATATCTGGTTGCTTTCCAAGATTTTAACTTGAAGTTCTACTTTTAGTTAAAAAGATGAAAATACTTGTATTTGGGAAAAAAAAAGCATTCTGCATTTTTCTAAAATTTGAAATGTCATTCTATATTGAAAAAATTTATTTTGTCATACCCAGGCTTGTACTATCTATTTATTTATTTCTTTTACAGAAAATATAATGGTCATGTTGAAAACAAACCCTTAACCATTCCAAAAGATATTGATCTTCATTTGGAAACAAAATCTGTAACAGAAAGGGACACTATTGGTAAGAGTATGCAACAATAATACATTATTTTGAATATATCCTGATTCTTTCTATCAAGTGTTTATTTGTAGTTAATGCTGAAATGTGTTTTTTGTAGAATGTGAATGAATGGAATGCAAAACTGGTCATAAATGAGAAAGCAGGTAGTAGGGCTGAGTCTCCTCCTTTATTGTTCTATGAGTGACAGTTAATAGCAGTGTTGTGGAAAAGGATGAGTAGATGAAAGCCAACATAAAGCACAGCTTTATCAGTTACAGCAATATGAAACAGCACTGAAACCATCACATAATTGTCTATTCAAAATAGAGTTTTTAACTTTGTACAAGAAAATAACAATTGGCAAATGTCGAGTCATACTTTCTGCTCATCTAACATAGGGTATGTGCTGTGGTATTGGAACCTAAGCCCTTTCAGCCATACATCTCAAGCATTCAGGTAAAATGCTTTAAAACAGCAAGCAACAGTACAGAAATATGCAGCATTAAGTGTTTTGAAGGAAGTGGAAAGTATGACTATTATTTTTTAGATGATGATTTTTGATTATTAAATCATAATCAGTCATTCAGTACAGAAAGGTCATATATGAGTATGTATGTGATACATATTTTCTTTCTACCTACATTTTTATATTTATGTGTACTCTGGATAAATATAGAAAGACAGGATGTATATTCTCAGCTTAAATTGTAGGAGACAGCATGTGTGTAACATAAATGAAGTTTTTGAAGTAAATAAACAAAACATTCACAAGTTTCAGTAGTGTTACTTACCTGAAATTATGTCATGTAATTGTCAACCTGAATGATACAAGATAGGGTTTGACTGTGTTTGAAAAATAATATATACAATTTGTTTGTAAATCTAACCAGATTGTTATTTCAAAATAACAAGTGTAGGACTTGGAAATACTTAAGTTTGCCCAGTTTCATATCTTTGCCAACAGGTAGCTTGTAGTCAAGTCAAACGTTCAGTAGTATTTTCTCACTTTTAAATTGTGTACGTGTAGGGAAGGTGTTTGGGGGAGACAATTTGTGTTGTCACAAATGGTTCTTTCGAGTTTCCAACACCTATGGGAACTCTTTCCATAACATCTAGCCTGTATGCAACACAGTATGATTCCCAAAATTTTTACAGTGAAGTTTACACCATGATTATTGCTTTATAGGATGTATTAAGAAAATCTCGATGAGCAATCCATCAGGTATCTTAGATGGTGGGGTTTGTAAAATAAAAAGAACTGTTTATTTGTAATATAATAAATGATAGCCAGTGAGATTTCAGTCTTTAACAAAGGGTCAAAACAAACCCTCTTACCTGGAATTGCAGCCAGACTCAACTGGAAAACTGTTTACTCTCTGTGTTACGAAATCTAAATTAAGTATGCTTTTTGGATTTAGGATGTTAATGTATAAAAGCTGAGGTGATAAAATAGTAAAACCTCATAGCCTTATAAATTTGAGTAGTTATTAAGTATTGGATGACAGAAGTAAAGAATGACATTCACATTATTGAGTAACTTTTTCATTGTTGCATTTCACTTGGTTGATCTTGGTCTACCTAAATTTCACTTTAATACACTTAATACGCAGTTGAAAACCTCTTTTAATTGCTGCTCCATTCTATATATATCAGTAACTGCCTTAAACCATACCTTTAACATTCACAAACTTATATTTTTCAGCATTGCATTACTTTCCAGAATATCAGTGGTTGGTGGATTTCACTGTTGCAGCTACAGTTGTGTATGTGGTGACAGAAGTCTACTACAGCATTATGAAGCCCTCACAAGAAATGAATATCAGCATAGTGTGGTGTCTCCTTGTCTTGGGTTTTGCAGTGTATCCTTTTCTGTTGTGTTGAATCCCCCTCTACCTGTTCCAAATAGTTTACATAATTCTGCAATTCATATAAATCTCCGTGCCACTGATGGGCGGGACACAAAAATATTTGGCGTTTGGAAAAAGGGTCCTGTAAGCTAATGCCATTGTTGAATAATATATATGCTGTACATGCTCCTTGCAAATGCTGGTATCATTAGCCTGCTAACATTAATACCAGACCATTTAGGAGAAAAATACATGTATGCAAAGGTAATTAGTGCTCATCTGTAGTATGTAGTGGTTCTGAATTAACTTGATTTTGTTCAGTTTGGCAATCAGAAATGGTTATGTGTACAGAAAGTACAGCTTTTGAATAAGTTTGGAAATTTAGTGTGGTTTTTTTCAATATGTTTAATCTGATGCTTCTTGATCAGACTAGCACAGTGATGTGTATACTAGTTTACTGCAAAAATACATGTGTGAATTCATAATTTTAAAATACATTCAAGGTATTCTTACAGAAAATAAGGTATATAAACAGTTGTAGAAACTGAGCTTTGTGAAAAGCTAAACTCACCTCTGAAACCGAGGGAAACAGGAGTGGAGTATTTAGGAAACAGGCATTATCAAACCATAAAGTGTTTGTTTTGTTATGGACGAGGCAGTTAATTTTTTTAATTTATTTTACTGGAGAAGGCAGTATCACACATAGATGCTTGCATGGTAATTAACTGTGTACCACATAGGAATCCAGACTTGTGCTTTAGGGAGGAAAGTTGCTGTTTAAAGATATGATCAGAGATAAAGCAGTGGAATGGAATAAGGGCTTTTAAGAGAGCAAATTATAGAAAGGTGAACTGGAAAGTAAATTGCTACAGCTCCTCTGCTCCTTCAGCAGCTAAGTTACAGTTGATAAACCTCTTGAATATTCAAAATTGTTTCCTCTATATCAGTGGCAGCTTTAAAGATTCTTAATGTGTTGTAGTTTGGTCAGTTGCTTAGTAATATCAGCCGTAGCTGCTGGTGTTATATAAAACCTTGAACTCTAATGTTTGGTTACATTTGGCTAAGAGTTCTGAATATGCTTCATGCTTGCCTGTCCTTGATAATTTTTAAAATGTGTGATGCCTTTATAGCATGGACAGGAGTTCTTTTCTAAGTAGACTGGAGCATAAATCATAGAATTTGTCCAGAATTTTTTCCTTGTAATGTATAAAAACTTGCTAGAAGAGAAAGTCAACTCACATTTGGGAAAAAGAATGTCACTTAGCATACTTCTAGATCAGATATTTCAGGTATTTGCCCTTAGACATGTCAGTGAACAGATCCATGGTCCAAAAGGTGGTTTTTCTAGTCTACTGTGAGAAGAAAATCAGTGTCTGGCTCTTGGGCACCTTTTAATTGTATTGTAGCTATAGTATGGGTAATTATAGTATGTATAATTGTTGCTGCACATCCTTTGTTTTATTTTTTTGGTGTGAGGTTGAGAATTTTAGTTTAGTCTCTGCAGAAGGAAGGAGAAAGAGGTGGCTACTGTTTCAAAAATTAGAAGATAGCCAACACCTTTCACTCAGATATTTAAGGATGAGGGGAGTTTAGTAGAACTAATGGAAAAAAAAGCTTCTAATACAAAAGCCACAATGTACTCTTAGATTTATCGTTGACAATGCCTTGTTTGCTTCATCTCTTGTATCTCAGGAGTAATCAATTTAAATAACCCTATAGTAATTGCAATTCTAGGTGTAACAGGGTTGTGAATTGTATATTGTAGGAAGAGGTACAATACAGAGGGTATTGGTAACAATTCCTGTGGTCACTGGAACCTACTTAGATGAGGTTTCAGAAGGGGTTCATTCCTGTATTGTGACATCAGGCTTTTGGGATGCAGAGAATACTTAAAACTTACTCAACTACTCACTAACTCAATATGTCAAGACCAGAAATTATTTTATGATAACGGAAGATTCAGTAAAATTTGGTTGCCTACATATTTTTGACAGAAAGCAGTCAACATGATATGTCAAAGTTAAATATAGAGGAATTTTGTATTTTGTTGACAAATGATTCTTCTGTTTCATGCCAGTGTGTTAAGAGGTGAAAAGTTGTACTGAGGATACAGAGCAAGTTTGCAGATGATAGAAAACTGGGAGGAGCTGTTGATTCCCTTGAAGGCAGGGTGGCCCTGCAGAGTAACCTCAACAAATTCAAACCCAAAGAGATATAGGCAATCACCAACCATTCTAAGTTCACAAGGGAAAGTGCTGGATTTTGCACCTGGGATCAGGCAACCTTGGTTGTATGGGCAGACCAGGGAACAGGAGCCTAGAAAGTAGTGCCATAGAAAAGGACCTGGTGCTGCTGGTTGACAGAAAGTTGAGTGTGAGTCAGCAGTGCCCTGGCAACCAGAAGGGCAAAGTGGCCCAGCTTGGCCAGCCAGGCAAGGGAGGGTATTGTCCTGCACTAAGAAAGACATTCAGCTATCAGAGAGTGTCTAAATAAGCCACAAGGAGAATGAGGGAGGGGAAGCTATATGAGGAGTGGTTGAGGTCACTTGGCCTGTTCAGCGTGGAGGAGACTGAGGGGAGTGACCTCATTGCAGTCTACAGCTTTCTTGTGAGGGAAGAGAAGGGGCAGACACTGAACTCTTCTCTGTGGTGCCCAGTGACAGGACTCAAGTTAATGGCCTGAAGTTAAGTTAGGCCAGGGAGGGCCTGAAGTTACGTGTGTTAGTTTGGAAAGACAGGAGTCTGCTAAGGAAGGCAGGAGCCTCCCCTGAAATGGAGAATGTAAAGCCTCCCCGACCCTCCAAATTGCTATAAATTTTAAATTAAGGGCTTCTCAGGCAAAAATATGAGAGCAGGAAGTAATAGTTCTTTAATAGGGAAGGAAAAAAAATAAAAGGGTAAAATCAACAATGCAGTACACTAGAACAACACTGACAGAGTCAGAATCCAACCTGACACCCCGTGGGGTGTTGGTAGCAGTCCAGTTGGAAATGTAGCTGCAGTCCTCCTGAAGTGTCAGGTGTGGTTCTGTTGGAGCAAGCAGGTCCTGTAAAGAAGGATGTATTCTTCCTCCAAAGATCCAGTGAAAGAAGAGGCAGCTGCTGTTCCTCTGGGGAGTCCAGTGGAGAAAGCCATGCTAGTGTCTCAAAAACCTCTGGATTATATCTGGGTAGCAATGCTTGGCTCCTCCCTCTGGGTGGAGCATCTCGCAATGGGATGTTATAGTTCTTATCAGTCATAAAGTGACATTCAATGGTCTGTTATCAGCAGATGTCCCCTCCCGAGGGAGATGTGATTGTGTCACTCAAAGAGAGAGATAAGGCAAACTGCCCACTTGACAAAAGATAATCTGCCATACAGATGGTAGTTGCATACATCTTGCATTGCAATCTTCAACATTAAGTCAGGGAAGTTTAGATTGAATATTAAGAAAAAGTTTTCACATGGAAGATGATTGATCACTGGAACAGGTTCCCTGGGGAAGTGGTTACAGCACCAAGCCTGACAGTTCCAAGAAGCATTTGGACAGTGGTGTCGGGCACATGGTGTGATTTTTGGGGATGGTGCTGTGCAGGCCCAGGAGCTGGATGAACCTATGGGTCCTGTCCAACTCAGAATGTTCTCTCAGAATTCAGAGTTTTCATGTGTTTTAGTAGGAACAGAAGATGGATCTTTTTCACTTCAACATATGAACTATAAAATTAAAGAATTCCATAATCACAGCAGTTTAAAAAATACAATTATTTTTGTAAAAGGGTATACCATGATTTCTACAATGCCTGCAACTAAATACAATATGCAAAGTATACAATTCTATAATGCCTCTTGTGGCAAAAAAATCTAAATGAGGGGGGGAACTGGTGCAGGCATTCTATTAACTTAGCACTAAATACTCCTAAATTATTCTTTCAGTACATCCTGAATATTAGGTCTTGCAATGGAAGGAAGCGATAAAGCAAGCCATAATGCTTCAATCTTCTCCAACCCAAAAATAGAAGCAGTGGTGATTATTTAACTAACAGAGGGTTTCAGTCCTGTGTAGTTTGCATAATCATGGATCTATTTATTGAGTTCTGAATCTGCACTATAATTTTAGTATGCTTTCTTTTTCCTCCTTGAATTTTCCAAATCCTTCAAGCACAATCCATACTTGAAGTCATAAAGTATCTGGGGGATCATAAATCTGATGATAGATTAGGTTTGTTGATCACAAACTTATTAAGTCCTTTGTATAACTTCAGGGTGTTTTCAATTTGTGATTAATGCCGCTGGCTGTAAAAAGAGCCTTGGTTTAAGCATGTGTTATTCAGAGAAACAACGTCCAGAACACAGTCTGTATGATCTATTATGTACTTCTTTTTGGGATGAGTTAAGTCTTCCTTTTGATGTATCAGTTCTTTCTATAAAGTATAGAGGAGTCTGAAGGTGATTACTGTATGAGATTAGAATTACTAGATGCTGTCCTTAGACTGCTTGTGCATATTAGAATCTCTCTGCATAAGCATAAAATTCAGCAGTGTGTATGTTAAATGTGTGCTGTCTATTGAAGCATAATCATCATTTCTTGAGAGATTGATAACTGTTCAAATGTTTTACTGAATAGATACTCCCAAAAATGTTTTCATGTACTCTACATAGTAATATTATTTCAGTATTAGAAATAGGCAAATACAACTGCATTATTGCATAGTGGAGGAAAAAAGTGCTACAGATTACACTTAAAATATTTTTTTTTCTTTTTGTCCTTATTTTTTTTCAAGTCACATAATGCCTGGAATTATCTCCGAATACTTTATTTAAATCTGGACTGGATATTGCGTACCATTTAAATTATAATGAGCTGCTGTTCATAGTAATAAGAGTGTATCATGAAAAGTTTATCCTAATCTGTTACACTTGAGAACTGATTTAGAAATGTGTAAAAAACAATACTCAAAAATATTTTTTAAACACCCTGATAACAGAGCAGGTGATGTCTTAAATGTTTGTCTTCGTGGCAGTGGGGCTAGATAAAAGGATGTTGAAGTGCTTGAGGAAATGGCTTAGTGGTCAACTTGTTGGTGTTAGGATGATTGGTTGGATTTGATCCTAAAGTATTTTCCAAACAAAATGATTTATCTGAAAGGGGAGAAATATAAGTTCATCTTTTCATGTGTCTTCTTTCTTACTATAAGTAAGCCTAGATCAAAACTCTACTCCAGAGTATTTCTGGCTATGCATTATGAGATTCTTATGTTTAATGTGTTCTGTAATTTAACCTGAAATTGGCTGAGCATATACTACCTTCCAAAGAAATAAATGCACATCATAGAACAACCCTGTAGATGAACAGAATAAAATGTAAAAGAATCTTAGTTATAAGATTCTTTGTTATTTTATAAACTTAATTTTCCTTGACCTTTTTATTACATAGTAAGGTACTGTTTTCATTGACTACCCACTATTTCAAAGTTGAAGATGGAGGTGAAAGATCAGTCTGTGTCACCTTTGGTTTTTTCTTCTTTGTGAAAGCCATGTCAATACTCATTGTGACAGAAAACTATCTAGAGTTTGGATTGGAATCAGGTAACTCCTTTCTTTAGTGTTTGAAACAGCTGTAGTGATTGCATGATCTGAATAAATTATTTCCAGAGTTTTTGAGATAATCTGTGTTAAAATGAATGCTATAAGTTATATGCTTCTAAGGAAATTTGCTTTGGAATGAAGATTCTAGATAATATCCTGTACATTTTCCTACTGTTCTCTTAAATAGTCTATTTTTTGCCTAGGTTGTTTATTTTGTTAATTGTATTTGCCTTCCAGTTACAGATTTAGCCCTTTTTGACTTTCATAATAAAGTGTAGCTCCCTTACTGGAAAAGAATTTAAAAAGTTATCTGTTTTCATCTTTCCAAAGTGTTCAAATATTGCAGATGTTGTTAATCAAGCTTTACTTTATTGTGGCCAATGAATTAGCACATGAAAGAGCTCTGTTAGACATATGAAAAATTGTTTAAAAGATGACTTGTTACCCAGCGTTTTATTTCACAAAAGGGATTATTTGTTTGTACTGTAATAAAAGAAATATATATGTCCCTGCAGGATTCTCAAATTTCTCAGAAAGTGCTATGCAGTTTCTTGAAAAAACAAGGTTTGGAATCCCAGTAAGTTTCTGAAAATACACTTGTCTGTTTATATGTGAATTTATAACTTGTCTGTCTATATGTGAATTTATGAACCATTTGGATTTTCTTTTCAAACCTTTGTCTTGCGTGTTTTGCTTTTGTACATGGTTATAATCCCTACAACACTTTAAAGAAATTAATGGAAAGATCTGAAAGTACCCACAAGTAACTGAAGTTGCATTAAAGTTTTCATTTTAATGTGGAGATAATTACTGACATTTTGATTGTAGTTCATAAAATATAGTTCAAAACTGTAAACACTTTTTTCACAGTATTTCCCTTCAAAAAGGATTGTTTAAATAGAGAAGTATTTTTTGTCATTCCTATGGCATGTAAGAGGAGGAGTGTGCAAAAGCTACAAGACGGAGTTTGTGTCAAATTTCTCATTAGGAATAAGTTGTGTTATTCATTTTTTCAGGTTATAACTGTGTTCCTGTCATGCAAAAACATCTGCTTGCTACAGGACATCCAAGCTTCATATAGACTGTTAAAGGAGCATGCCATATCTTGTGATGTTACATAAATACACAAACACTGTCATAGGCAGGTTTTGTATATTGCAAAATGGATTTCTGTTACAAGTCCTTATACTTTTGTGCTAAAATTTAGGGACCATTTCATCACTGGGAGCACATTGAATTTCTTGCTTGATAGGTCTCAAGTATCATGCAGAAGCCATGGCATATCTTTATTTTTGAGGAACAGAAGCTTCCTCAAACTAGATCAGTGTAATTTATGAATAAACTCATGGGAAACCATTAACTGAATCCCATGTGTTTCTTAGCCTTTCTTTAATCTACTTTCCTAAACTATTGCAAAGTCACTACTTTCTGTATTCATTTTCATGTTGTTTGTTTAGTTATAAATTATTGCAGTGCTTTGCCTTTTTTAGCAGTACCTGGAGTTAATGATGGTGTCTCTTGATAGTTTAGGTGACATGGATTAAGAAAGAATCTGAAACTCATTTGAATCACTAGATTTGGTTTTGTTCCTCTTTGATCTGCTAGTTACATTTCACTGTAACTATGATGCTTTTATTGCTTGTTGAGGGTTTTGTTCTCTTTTTTTCTTTGTGTAAACCTGTATTTGTTAATTATGCGATTAATTCTGTGATTTCTTTGATATGGATACTTTTCCTGTAGCTTTTATTATGTACAATACTAATCACTTAGAAGAGACATGTTAACGACCATGTGTACATTTCAGATAAATTTGTGAAAAGTTGCAGTAATAACAGTTTGATAGAGATTTTTAATGGATAATGGTAGAATAAAGTATCCATTTTGTCTTCAAGCAGTTAAACTTATGAAACATCTGTCCCTCTTAAAAATACAGTCGTGAAATTCATTCTATTTTAGCTATTTCTGTTGTATAATTTGCTGCTAATTACAATATAAAATTATTCCTTTTTTTTTCTTCTCTACTAATTAATATCTCACAGTCAGTAAATTAGGTTTTCTGTTTTTCTAGGAAATAAATAGATTATTTGGTTTGACTTTGAAAGTATTTTTAAAAATTTTAATTTCTGATTGGTTTTTAATAATGCTAGTATTTTGGAGGAAGCCTATAGAATACTGTTGGCTTTTTTTTATTAAATGTTAGATACTGTTGGATTGAAAGTAGTCTCTGATACTCCCCGCTCCCCCAACATCCTCCCCAAGAAAATGCTTACTTCCTTTCTTTTCTTTTAGGGGTCCTGTGTCTAAACTAACCTTCAAATTGTTCCTGGCTGTTCTGTGTTCACTTATTGGTGCTTTTTTGACATTCCCTGGCTTGCGACTGGCTCAAATGCATCTGGATGCTCTGAATTTAGCAACAGAAAAAATAACACAGTAAGAGAAAATATATGCAAATAGGTATATGCTACTCAGTCTTAAATCTTTTATGTCTAAAAATGTCTAAGCAAACTATTCCAACAAGAAGGTGGCGACTTAAGACTTCTGTTGCTGCCTGCTTTTCGTATCTTGAGCAGATTTGCCACCTGCCGCTTTCTGCTCAACCTATGCTTTGCCAGTCTGTTACATTCTTTGCCTTGTAATTAAGAGTCTCAATTAAAGGAGCTTTCCTTTCCTCCTGCAAAAGCTCCACCATGAATGTCTCTGTGTCCAGCTTTCTTTCTCCCACCATGTCTTTCCAGAAGTTAAGATAACCTTCAGGAACTACAAATATGACCACAGACTATTTTCTTTCACCCACACTTACAGCTGGGCATTATTCCTTTAATTAATTTAGCATAGGATAAAATGCAAAAATGACCCAGAATATTTAATTAGGGTCATATGTTAATACCGATTTAAAGGAGTATTTTCATTTTCAGCCACCATTCCATTTGGTAGTAAAATGTTCTGTCAAATTTAACTGTTTCTTTTGAGCATTCACTGGTTGAGAGGATGAAACTCCAAGTGACTTTCAGAGATCTTGACTGTTGATGTTTAATACATGATAATGACAGATTCTGCAGCATAGGGCAGTTTAGGTATTCAGACTGGTAAATTTCCTAAGAGAACCACTGTGTTTTCCAGTAGGAAAATAATTTTTGTTCAAATTGCATTTTTTTTCCTTTCCCTTCAGGAATGCCCAGCTTAAAAATTAATCTGTTTGGAGTGAGTCCATCAGTTTTGGTAAATTTATAAGCAAGTACACTTGCACTCAATGTAGTTTTCTATGTAGCAGCCAGCTACTGGATTGTTTTATCTGCTGTTGCATTTCTGTCTGTCTGTAGACTGTGACTGAGTCACTTCCTAATCTGTTTTTCCAGACAGATTAACTACTTAGTTCTTAGTTGCTATAGTTCTCACTATTTTAAAATTCTTTGTGTCTTTTCTCTAAGTAATCCAGCATCTTCCTTGATCAATGGACATAACATCCTAGGCAGAAATATAAACTCTCTGAAACAAAAAAATCCATTAAGAACTAAAGGGGAATTAATATCCACTGAAGTGTGGTTATGACAATTAAAACTTCTCTAGCTTCTTTAGAGGTATTGGAACTGGTTGTTGAAGATAACTTTGTTCAACACCACCAAGTTATTTTTGAAAGTCTACCAATATTTGGACTATTCAGCTGGAACAATGTGAAAATTATATTAAATGGATACATGATAAGGTATCCATATAATTAGATAAAGCCATTATAAAGAATATTTGTCAAGTGATAGGTTCTAATAAACCTGAAGAACATAACTTGTCCTTGCTGATGCATTTTTGCTAATGTAATTGACTACACTTGTTTGACAATGATTAAAGAGGGGAGTTGTAAATGAGGATGACTTGTCACTGATAGAAAGCTCTCTAAGTTGAGTACTAAAACAATGTCTATCTTTGCAGTCAAATACATACACTACTTAAAAAACCCAACCAAAACAACTGCAGAGAAAAAGCCCACCAACTAAGCAAAATACAAAACCAACTAAAACCAAAGAAAAAATCGTAATCAAACTAAAAGCTCCCACATCCCTTAAGCTGCCCCAAAAGCCCACAAATCTCTCTTAAAACCCAACAAAAGAACCAAAACTAAACAACTGAAAAATATCCAACACAAAATCTATTTCTTAATGGAATGGAACACTTAACTTGCAAGGGAGCACTGACCAAAAAAAAAGCCCCAAAACTTAAAGGTTAATGATCAAGAACCATTTTACTAATATCTTCAAAATTATTACTGTGATTCTTTTATTAATGTAGGGAGTAAGTTCATTGTTTTTAGGTAAACAGAATAAAAATCATCTGGTGTCCCTTTCGGTTTTGAGAACTGGTTTGATTTTTTTTCTTTGGCAGTAGTATTCTTACTTGCATATATTTGGAGTCCTCTTAACAAAGTTGTACAATTTTCATACACATTTCCTCCTTTGCCAGAGTCTGCATCAAGAGTATTTCAGCCTTCTTCCTGTTCCATTAAACAAAAACAAAAACAAAACAAAAACAAGAACAAAAAAAATAGAGATTCCCACCACCCTTTGGCACATTGCAGTCCATCACTCCAGTGTGTTAACTCAGTACGATCTCCTAAATAAGTAGAAGCTCAGGTAAAAGGCTTTCACAATCTAATTAAATGCTTTGGACTGATCCTTGGTGCATTCCCAGGCTCCACTTAATAGCTAGCAGGGCTTATTTCTTCATCTGAAACTGAAGATTTAAATTTGTGTTTGATGACAGCTTCTGTAATATGCAAACATTTTAGTGGTTTTAGGAAGCTTGATAGTTTGCAATCAAGAAGGTCTTGTGTTCTTTAGAACAATTTTTGATTACATAAATTTTTCTGTAGTCTAGAAGTACTGTGGTGAAGGTAGAGACAAACCTGATTCTGTTAATGAGGAAACACTGCACTAACAAAACAACCCAATCCCTTCAACTGTTCTCATTTCATTTTAGTAATGAACAATGATTGGGGAAAATGGGTTTAGAAATAGAGAAGAAAATGTAGAAGTTTAGAAATAAAGAAGGATATTAATTTAAGGGAGAACTCCAAAAACTATATCCCCTTTTAAAATTCTGCTAGTTTGTACTCAAAGATTACTAAAGAGTACTACTTTTATTTTTGTTGTGCAGTTTCATACAGTATTTTTTTTGGTCTGAGTATCTTTAATGTAAATACCAACTTTAATTTAATCAGGGTTTTTAAACAAAATGCTTCATTAAACTGTGCAATCTGACCCCTGACAACTGTTTATCCTGTTCTTTTTAAAGCCAAAATCCAGTGTGATTTCACAATATATAATGTTACTGTTTTGTTGAAATGTAAGCCATACCTATAAAATAGGGAAGAAATTTTCGTATTTATCTTTCTTCCAATTATTTTAAAGTTAATATTTCTCCTTTTGAATTTGTATATACTTTCAACAGTATGGTCATTGTTTTCATTTACTAAGTTCCCTGGTTTTTTTCTTTTTTCAGAACATTGCTACATATAAACTTCTTGGCACCTTTATTTATGGTTCTACTGTGGGTAAAACCAATCACTAAGGACTACATAATGAGCCCACCTTTGGGCAAAGAGAGCATTCCTTTGTAAGATTTCATTTAAAAGTTCTTTCTGGGGTATTGAGAACAAAACATTGTCTTAGTGCTCTTTGCAAGTTGAAGAAACATGAAGGACTTCAATAGCATCAGCTGTCAGAGGTATTGTGGAGGGTGCAGCTGAATTATAAGGAGCTTCTGTTATTTCAAAAGAATGAGTTGCAGAATGTTGAGTGTTAAAGTGGTGGTTCCCAAAAAACTGCTGTCTCTTGATGACTCCTTGGCAGTAATGGGTTGTTTTTTGTAGGGTTGGAATACCACCTCGCTACCCGCTGGAACCTTATGTCTTGCATATTGGTGTAGGAGATAAGTGGTTTCAGTGAAAACAGTCAAGATATGTTGGCATGAGAACTAAGCTAGGAGGTTTGTCTTAATATTTACATACTGATGAAGTGGTATTGAATTGATAGGTAAAATATTTACAATATAGAAAGGGAAAGAGTTTCCAGGAAGAGTGGTATTTGAAATAATGTCTGAGTAGAGTTGATTGTCATTGTCACAGTTAGTCTTGCTAATTCAAAATAGACTTGGAAGAGGTGAGATAAGCTTCTAAAGTGATCCTGTGACCATTGAGCTATTACATAAAACACAACAGGTATACATATTTTGTATGTCATCTGTTCCTCAGTTTGTCTTAAAATGAGGGTTGAGCTTTTACTGGGTATCTCAGGTAACTGAAGTACCCATTTACAATCTAGTACTGTTTACTATCTAGTCCTGTGTGTCCAAAAACCTCTAATTATCTGAGCAACCTTTGTTTTTAGTGTCCAGCCTTCATTACGTAGAATTTAGGCAGTTAAGAACTGCTATTGTTTACAGAGAAATGAGTACTAATTTGGATCTATGCTGTAGGGCTACTGAGAAGTAATGGGAAAGAGAAATAGAAGGTATTGCTTGCATGTGAACTTCATAACTATAGTTTGGATGTTAACTGTTTTTGACAATTTGTCTCAAGATTACAGATGATAAAAACAAATAACTGTAGCAGTAGGTGGTCTTTGGAAAGCAGCATTACCCTTTTTCTTTGTCCACAGAATGTCAGAAGATACATTTGATACCATCAGATTGTGGATTATAATCCTGTTGTGTGTTTTACGGTTGGCTATGATGCGTCGTCATTTACAGGCCTATCTGAATTTAGCCCAGAAAAGCGTGGACCAGATGAAAAAGGAAGCTGGTAGAATAAGTATGGTTGATTTACAGAAAATGGTAAGTATGGTGGCACTTAGATTATATATTTGTAGTATTTTGACTGTGCAAATGATTTTTTTTCCAATTTGTTGTTTTCTGTGGCAGCAGAGCTCAAATCTGAATTAAGCTTTCTAGACTATATCTCCTATAAAAATACAGAAAAATCCTGCAAACCAAAATACGGAGAGATGTATCATCTCTGTTGTTCAGGTAGTTTGTCCTTGGTTATTTGGAAGTTGTTATAAAAGATCCCTTCCAATGAGTGGTGATCTGTAACTACAATATGGGAAAGAAAAAATTTAATTTTTATGGAAGGGTAATATACTGTTACCAACTCTGATTTTTAAATTGAGGGAAAATTTATGACAAGGTGGTTATATTTTGGAATAAAATGACATGTTTAATTCTGTCAGACCACTTAGAAGTGCACCAGCCTAGTTAAAAAATTACTTATCATATTGTGGACAAGACAAAATTTCCAAGATTTCTTTTTTTTAAAGAAAAGTAGTAAAGCATACCTTGAAACAAATGGATGAGGTAGAATGGCTGTTGTGTGTTGTCTTCAAAATAAACTTATATTTCTGTTGTTGCATGATAATGCTGTCTAATGATCCTGCTGAGTTGGGGTCTGTTGCAGGAGGAGTATTTGAAGCATGCCGTAAGACAGACTCCTCTTCTAGGATTGTCATTATTATATGTAGTTACACTAAATGTCTAAATGTCATAGTCTGAAGGTGCAGTAGTTATTTACAAAGTGGCTAGGAATTTGCTCCAGAAAAAAACTAGGAAGTATGTTCAGTAGCAGCTGGTTAGGATGGAACTGTGCCAGTTGCTGTAAATGTGCTATTTTAATACTGGGAATTTTGTTCCTGTCTGTAAAACATAATGTCTTCTCCATGTGGCATTTCTTATATCCATTTCTCCATCTTCATATATTCTGTTTGAGAAGGCCATAGTTACTAGATGGCCTATGTCTTGTTTTGTTTTACTAATCATATCTGCTTTACCTTTTTTAGGAACTTCTGCCAGTGAATTCTTTCCTGTCTATCATTCTACAGTGATCGTTACTTTTTGATTTGTCATTTTTGTCATATTCCATCAATTTTTTGACAATTTTTTTTTTGTCTCATGCTTTTTCTTCTGTCAGGGTCTTAGTACTTTTCTTTCTCATGTTAGTTTTTTGATGCATGCTCGTTAAGAAGCCTGTTGAGAGGTATTCCCAAAACTGTCACATCTATCTTCATCATTTTTGCCAACCTGCATTCTCTTCTTTTATAAAACACGGGTAGTTTTATTTCACTGCTTGCTTGCTCTTATTTTATCACTTTTTTTCTGTCTTTATTTAATTTAATCTTTTTGGTCAATAGCTTATAAAAATATGTAATGTTACAATCTTGAGAAAAATGGAACCTATGGGAGAGTAGGGGGAGTGATATATCTGAATGGACTTTGATGAACCATATTGTATGACTGAAATAAAGACCATTTAAATGCTGTTATTGATCTAATGAAAACTCAACTTATCATTGTTTCTAAAATACCAGTGTTTTCCAGTTGGAAATCTTAAAAATATCTCACTTTTGAAAAAAGACTGTAATATTAATGACACTTTCATTTACCTTTTATGGGGCTTTGGACTGTGACTACTACTTCATTTTTGAAATAGGATTTAGCTTGTAAATGGCTGGGAACTTGAAAAATTAAACATATATTTTTGTTTCTAGTGTATTAAAGTAGGAGTCATTGAATAATGGCATACAGTTTGCAGAAGCAAAATTGATTCTCTATTTTTTAACAGAATTGATGCTTTTAATTATTTTCTTTCAACCCGTCTTCTCAGATTTGTAAATGTCCTGACACTAGATTTCATTATGGGGATTTCTTTATTAGGTCTTTCGAAGACAATATGTCACATGCCAAGAGTTACTAGAAAATTCTTAAAACAGCTTTAATGCATAAATACTGGGTTTTTTTATTAAATTGTTTTTTCTAGACATATTCATAAAAGTCTCCTTTGATCAATCAGGAATCATGAACTTACACTCTTTCTTTTTTTCTAGGTGGCTCGAGTATTCTATTATCTCTGTGTAATTGCACTGCAGTATGTTGCACCATTGGTAATGCTTCTTCACACAACTCTGCTCTTGAAAACACTAGGTAGGCAAAATTGGATCCACAGTAGATTATTCTGTTCTACATGGGGCTTTTTTTATTTTCACCTGACTAAAGAGAATTAGAATTCATGGGTACTTGCAATACAAAAACATGTTGTAGTTTCCTGTACTGTCGCTGTAGGACACGAAAGAACACAAACGCACACCGCTGTTCTCAAGGTGAAGAAAAAGAGAGAAGTTTAATTTCTGACTCCAGTATTTATAGTTTTACAAAGGTGACAGTGGATTGGAGGGTGACAGTGACACTTTCCCAATGACACTGGACAAACTAACAGTCTATCAACTCTCTCCTCCTCCATAAAGGAATGCAAAACAATAAGTTGTTTACAGAAAGTGTGTGAGAAAGTTCTCTAAAAGAATGTCAACATCAGAAGGCCTAGAAAGTCTCAAAAAACCAGGGTGACACTGTACTTTAAAACATGGGGTTGTGTCATTCTCTTTGCAAAAAGGCAGTGGATAGAAATAGGTTTTAGTAAGTTGTGATTCATCCTGCCTTGGAGTAGATGTCTCCATCTTGTAAGATCGGTAATACCCAGGACATACAGAGGTTTCAAGGCAGCTATATCACATGTTGATGTTAGGATGTCAAAATACAAGATGAATCCTACCCCAGGATGAAGTAGGATTGATTGATCCTACTCCCTGGTATGACCAGGAAGTTTTGCAGATTAATATACTTTGTATTTACTAAGTTATAAAAACAACATTTTGTGTGCGTGTGTCTATTAAAAATATATCAAAGACTGTAGAGTGATTGAATTAACAGAACTTGAATTTAATTCTACAAAAATCTGTTACTTCTTTATTTTTAACAGGTAATTATTCTTGGGGCATCTACCCAGGATTGAATTCTGACACTCCAGTAGAAAACAGTCTGCTTCCCAATTCTGTTTATTCTGAGTCTCCACCTGCTGATGGAAAGATGAAAGTAACTGTAGTACAAATAACAATGGCTCTGGGAAGCCTAAAGAATATTTTCACTCCTCTTCTGTTCCGGGGACTCCTGTCTTTCCTCACTTGGTGGATTGCTGCTTGCCTTTTTTCTACAAGCCTTTTTGGTCTCTTCTATCACCGGTACCTGACTGTGGCATGAAAAAGTCAACTGACTGAGCAAGTGTGAGGTCAGATTCTAGATACAAGGTATCCCAGGTACCCAAAAGGAGATGAAGAGAAAAGAAAACTATATATGTGAAGAGAAAACATATCATAATTATTTTTAAAGACTTCCTTGGTGTTCTCAGGGCGAATAATCTTAAAATGTTTGAAATTGCAACTATGTTGGTTATTTTTGTTACCCAAATGGTAGGTAACTAATTCAGTTATAGTCCTGGGACTGACTGACATTATTGTGTTGTAGATGGTGTAAGCATGCTGAAAAGATATGACCTCTGAGTATCTTGGTTTCCATAAACAGCAAGCCAAACTCAAAAATTTGGTTTTTAAGCATCAACAGTCACTGACTGAACTGTATTCAAAGTGTACTGGACATAGTGGTGGTGGCTGCCTATCGATTAAGTGTTGAAACTGAGCCATACAAGTGAAAGGAGAGAGAGGGGATTAAAAAAAAATTCTGTTGGATAGCTATTGATCACTTTTCTCCTTGGAAAATTAAAAATCCAACAGGACAAAAGAGATACTGTATATTACAGTAAGGAAAGTTGTATAAAATATAAATTAAAGAGGAGTAGATATATGTACCTGACAGGTATTGCTGCCTACATATTTTGCAGGAGTGCTTGTGCAGTAAGAAGAGAGTTATAACAATTATATTATTTCAGTCCCTGCAGTCATTTTGTAGTAATGGCCATCTGTATTGGTGCTAGTATTGATCCACACATTGCGTCTGGATCTTTTAAATTTCTTCTTTTGAGGTAGTAGATAAATTCCATTGAGTTTCAAAATAATAGAAAATAATTAGTGACATCAAACATTTCAAAACCAAGATAATTAGTGACATCAAACATTTCAAATCAAAACAGTTTAATCCTGCTGACTGATAGTGTATGTATATGTGTAATGTACATATATCTTATATATCAAATATATAATATATATGAAGGTATGAAATATGTAATCTTTATTTTAAATTCCTGAATGTATCTTACAGTGCTATAGGAGAGGGGTGTATATGTATCTAATAATTTCAAGATTCCCTTTTAAAATTAAACTTTTAAATTTTTCTCTTTTTTCTTTTTTTTTTCTTTTTGGTTTTTTTTTTTCAGTTCAGTTGAAAGGGCTATTTGGTTTTTGTACCTGTTTAGAGGTACTTAGCTTTACTAAAGAACTTACTATGTCTTGGAAGAAAAGATCTACCTAAACTGTTAATCTTAAAATTTCTGTTCTGTCAAATCATCATGTTTTGCCACTTTAATCTGTGCTAACTTGACCATATAATGATAAATGATATATCTTGGCTTCAGAAATAGATTTTCTGTATAATAAAATAGTCGTGTAATAAGAAAAAGAGCAAAGTATTAACTTCACAATTTTTGCTTAACTGGCTAGATATATTCTAGTCATAAAATTATTTACCGTTTTTCAGATGTTTTGTATATTTGCAAAACAGGAATGGGGATTTATATGCAGTAGCTTTTCTAAACAGTTAATATTAAACTTCACAGAGGTCAGTGGATTTTTTAGCTAATAGTAGCTGATTTTATGTTACTGTTCTTTTTCTCTTGAATTTGTGTACAACTTTGGCATATAATAAGCATTTATAAATGGAAAAGCTTAATTAATTTTTTAATATGTAGCAAACCTACCATATGGGAGAACAAACTTAATGAATGCAGAAAGACAAGATTTTAAGCTGGTGATAAACTATCTTGCTGTGTTGAAAGCTTTTAAAGTTATTTATTAGTTTATTAAGTTGTATTTACTGGAGAAAGATTTGTGTACACCAGCATAGTACCTACTGCATGTGTTTGGGACATCTGAGAACACCTTGCATGATGCTACTGGTTTCATTGCAGTATTTCAGTGTGACTGGGACTGCAAGCTTTGTTGTTTTCACACCAACTTTTTGTAACTAATAGGGACAAACTCTTAACTGTGAATTGGCCTAAAGAATAATATTTGACCTCATAGTTTCAAATTTCAGTCATTCCTTAGAAGTATTTTTCAGATGAATAATTGAATGACAAAATATGACGGATCCGATAATACTGCACACCCACTTTCACATCAGTTCAAGATATATCATTACGAGATACATCATTACTAACAGAATTAGTAAGGTCAGCTTTTAAGTTAGAGTTAGGTGTTCAATGCCAATCTTTTGTTCAGAAAATAAAACAATGCAAAACAGTTTGATTCTGATAGTGAGCTTGCCTGATGAAGCTCACTATATAGGAGATGTAACCTGTTGAAATGTGAAGGAGTAAATTTTGGATACTTGAGAATAGTTCAAAATAATGTTAAGCAACAGTTTTTGCTGACGTAGTCATTCTGAAAGCTTATAAGCAAAAGTGAACTGTAGTTATATAATAATGCATTCAGCAAAAGTAATAAGGATCATGTAGCTGAACTGCACAAAGCTTTTGCTAAGAGCTCATGCTGACTTACTATTCAGACATTACACTGATCACAGTGAAAAATAGGCACCTAGTGTTACAAACATGAAGATCAGTGCCTGTAGCCACTGAGCTGTTGCGTTGTTCTACAGACCATTGTGCAGAATTGAATGGTTGACCTTCTGGTCAGCAGTAAGTGGGAGATGGTCTTTCTTTGGATCCATTTAATCCTGACATGAGTCCAGAAGGCTTAAGAAAAACTAAAATATGATAATAAAAGCCTTTGAAACATGTGGTGACAGTCAAACCAGAGGGACCATATTGCTAAGGTTGTGAGCAGTGCTTCAGACAAGTATGTGGTAATATCAAAAATGTGTTTTAAAGTAAAGTAGCAACCCTGATCGTCCTGACTTCTATATATATTGTGTAAGGTTCAAAGGAATATCTGCTTACTTCTGTAGTAAGTTCCTTTGAAACAGCAGCTGGCAAATGCTTTTTTTTTGTTTGTTTCATGGAGACTTTTAGCAGGACCTGGCAATGGGGGGGAAAGCATCTTGCAGAAATGGAAAAGCAATAAAATGTGACTGAAAAGTTGGTAGGTGTTACTCAGGTTTCTTAAACTTTTTGTCTTGCTTTTTGCCCACTACTTAATAAAAAAATTGTAGAATGTTTTGGGTTGGAATGAATCTGGAATGGATCACTTTTCACCAGACCAGGTTGCTCCAAGCCTCATTAAACATGGCCTTGAACACCTCCAGAGATGGGCAGCCATAGATTCTCTGGGTAACCTTATCTAGTGCCTCACCACCCTCACAGGCAGGAGTCTCCATCTAATACCTAAATCTCCCCTCTTCTAGTTTAGAAGTGTTCCCCCCTTGTCCTATAACTTCCTGCCTGTGCAGAAAGTCATTCTCCCTCTTTTATAAGCCCCCCTTTAAGTACTGGGAGGCCACAGTGAGATCTCCCTTAGTTTCTGAGAGATTTTAGAAGGAAATGTTCCTTTGACAAGGAGTCCATGTCTGTTTCTTCTTAAATTCTGATCTCCCTTCTTCTCTTAGTGATGTGACTTCCATTGCCAATCTACAGCGCTGTCCCTGTGTTCCCTTCTCAGAACCAAGTAGGCTAAATTAGCTCAAGATTGTATTTTGACTTCTGTTTAGTTTAAATTTATCTATTTTTGAAGGATTAGTTCCTTTAAATAGTTCAAATAACTTAAAATTCCATCTGAAACATGAACAAACTTGTTGATATTTGTTTAAACTCTGCACTTTTATTATGTGGGTCCCTTTAGACAAAGGGTTAAGACAGCAAAAGATCCAAGTCTTCCAGCAAGTTCAGGGAGGTCCAAACATAACACTTGGGCTATTTCTGAGCTAAGAGACATTGACTAAGAACAGGAGAATAGGTTATAGAAAGCCTGTTCTTACACTTTGTAGGTGACGTTCTCAGGCTGCACTTGTCCTCTTTTAATTCCTTCTCAAACTATAGGTTATGCCAGTTTTTGTGTTTTCTTAGCTGCACAGTCTTTCTCACCTCCAGACACAGATAAAACGCTCACAGATTAAATAGTAGCATCAGTACAAGAGAACATCCTTGTACAGAAGATACTTACAGAAAATTAATTTCTGTTGCAGTTGTTCTCATTTGGATCACAAGTACTGCAAGGTGTTTAAACAGAGATGCGTTCTTCCCTGGATTGTAAAGTCTAATTTGTCTTAAGAACAAAAATGTTGCCAAGACATCAACACAACATTTAGACAGCATCACCTCACTCTGTGTAGGGTTAGCAAGTACGGAAATTTCAGCTAACTTCTAAGGAACAATTCAAAGAGCTGTGCTTCCTTATAGTAACTACACCTAAGTGGTAATAGGCATTTGGGATATATCAAATAGAAAATTGAACACATCTGATATTAAAGCTGTTTGGAATGTTCTCCAAGGTAAAAGGCCTTACGTTTCTTTATTCTCAAATAGCTGTGCTTTTCACAGAGATAATTTTGATCAGTTTTTAAATACTATGCTTCATGATTTTTCTCATGACACATTTTGCACATTAATTTGTTCCACACAGCACCTCTACACCCAGACTTAACCCCACAGTTAATGTTGTCACTATAAAGTTCCTAGATACTTCAATTAAAAGTTAAAGAATTGAGTGCCCAGACAAAATGGAGGCATTGAACAAGAACGAGGCCAAAAAATACTCTGTGTTCTCTTGGAGGAATCTGTATGCCTGAGCAAAATCTTAATGGAGGAAGGCAGCAGCAGTTTAGTTGTGTCTTAAATAAAATATTAAATGTGAATTATGAGTAAGACTGTTATTTTTAGCATCTACAGCCTAAATCCCAAATGGTAAAGAAAGAGCAATATTTTGACCTCACAGATACCTACTATAAAGAGCATCTAGGCAACAGATGCTTAGAAGCCAGATGTCTGATCTCACTAAGCAGGCCGATTCAGATTGGTGTTTGTGCTTCAGAGTGATTTTTTGCAACTCCTTTTTTAGGAAGGCCTACCATGCTTTGTGACCTGTGCAGCACATACAGTCATGTGCTGTATGATGAAGTAGATGGCGTGTCTCATTTGCATTCCTGAGTACTAGACTGAAAGGTCTTCCTCCTCTAGGTGAGATCATGAAGCCAACATGTCATTTCCAGGTCTCTCACTGTGGACTGCCAGGAGGGTAGTATTGCACTGGATGTTGTTTTTGCATGCCAGTGTATATGTATTTTTATACCTTTGATTTCAATGGTGTTTTTAATGGAAATTATTTTTAATCCTAATACCATGACTCATATTTTCATTTTTTAAAATTAATATCGGTGCCTGCAACTAGAAGTCAAAAACTTCTATGCTGTTTTTTTAACACTTGATGCTTAGGCTGAAGTATTACAGGTATGCAGTTTTATTGTAAAGTCCAAAATCCACCTGTAAATACCAGATTTTTTCCATGCGACTACACATCAGTCAGGAGCCCTTAGAATTTGTACTTGCAGCATTTTTTCACAACAACATACTATCCATATGACCCTGCTGTCTATAAAATACATATCTCAAAATAGTTTGAATAGCTTTTTATAAACTCCTTAGTAGTAAGTCATTATTCTTTTATTGTGCTGCAATATACTTTTTAAAACCTGGCTTGAAATTCCTTAAAGTCAGACCTTTTTTTCTTAGTCAGACTTACTCTCTCTTCTGTTCATAGTAACTGCCTCCCATATGTGCTCTAAGCTTCCAGAATACATATTCACAGTATTTTTCATAAAAGCATAGGATGAAGAAAAAGGCACCAAAAATTACATTTCATAACTGCAGTTCATACCCATGTCATGATGTGCCAACAGTTTTTATTTTTCCTATCTTTGGTTATTTCTTTGTTCCATTGTTAACAGTATGTAAGGCTTTCTAGGAGGGATATACATGGAAGAAAATTCTGTAATAGAAGATACTGAAAGCTGTCTAATGTTTCAGTCTTCCCATTTATGTGAGCATATGTTAATGCAAAGATGTTACTAAACAATTTCAGCCTAAAATTTCTCATAAGGTAGACATATTACACATTGCACAGGGAACATCTTCCAAGTTGTAAATATTTTACTTCAAATCTTGTCTCATTGTTGCTGGGAACACACAAACTCAATGTTGTTTATCTGTTAATAGTCTTTTTTATTTTTTGTCTTTAAGTGAAAAGCACATAATACGTTCTACTCTAGAATAAAGACCTAAGACAAAAAGATTCCCCTACCTTCATTTCAGTATTTGCCAAATGGAGAAGACTCTGGTGTTATATATGTAAATTTTAACTTCCTCTTACTGCTACAATACTGTTAAAATATGATTTTTATAGTTACAGCTTTACAAGTACTAAGACTGTCTTGCTTCACAATGAGGATGGTGTCAAGTGGTGTTTGCGTTAAATGGATATGGTGCTGCATTACCTGTTGTTTAAAAACAAATTGGCTTCTATGCTTTTAAATGTTCATCAGGATCTGTGATCAGAAAAGCACAGCACAAGTTGAAAAAAATCTCACTTTGGGGTGTTTTTTGGGTTATATTTGGGGTTTTTTAGTGGTGTGGATAATATTTGAGTACAACTACTACAACTAATAAACAACCTCCAGTATTCTTTTTGTACATTGTAAAGTGCCTAATCGTGGGTGATTCTGGTAGCCCTTGAAATAGAGTTTGCTATGAAATTATTTTTTTCATACAGTTTTTGGCTTAAGTAATATCAGTGTGTGGTTTTTTGCTGTTATATATATTGGAAACAAATAAGATTTTGAAGAAATCTTTTCCATTCCTCTTAAGTGGTAATCTAACGATTTTGCCCATATATGACTGATAATTGAACACCCCTAATGTAAATTAACACCCTTCCCTCTGGCACCTGCCACCTCTGCATTGTTTTCTTTATGACTGAGGCAAGTATTTACAAGATTTGGTATGGTTTGGCTTACAAAGTAGTGACACCAGGGTGTTAATTATACCCCAGGCATATGGGTGATTTCAGCCGGGTAAGTAGTTCTGCTTGGGCTCAGAAAGGCAACATTGAAGGTCACTGAATCCAAATGGATTTGCAGCACAAAGAGTACCAATTGTGATACCGCTGACCGACACCAAGCTTCCAAAAGTTGCACCTTGTAGAATTTTGTAAAATTCTGTTAGAGAGTATTCAATAGTGAAACCACCCTTACTCTAAAACTGCATGTCCACCTTCAGGAGTGCAAGAGCTGAAGGTAGAACCTGACTGGTTCAGCAAGGAGGTTAAAAAAGTGAGCAAACAACAGGCCCCTGCTCCTGCATTAATGATACATTCTGCATGTGAAGTGCTTGTAAGTTGAGATGGTGTTGCTGGTTCAAATCTACCAAAGGAAGCCTTCTGAGGAAGGCTTGTCACAGCATGTTGAGCTTTTAGCTCTAAAAAGTGGCTATAGAAATCTGTACTGTATATAGTACACTCTTTGGGAAAACCTGGTACAGTAAGCTTGCTAAATATTTCCTTACACCACTTGTAAGAAGTTACATTATATTTTTTACTGTAGAGCATTTAAGAAGCTAGTTTTGCCTTGCTCATTTTATATTAGTGAGAATATAATAAGAATTGGTTTGTCATTTAAATGCCTAAATTTCTTTAACAGCAGTAAATTTGACAAAACTGAAGCAAGGTTATACTTTCTTATTCCCTATTCATTTTGTTGAAATGTTACAGTTTAACTCCTCTTTTATAATGCATACATTATTAAAATGAAATTTATGTCTATTAGTTGCTCATGGTAATACCACAGCAAATCTAAGAGAAACTGTGATATCTGCTGTTTATCAAGTGGCTCCATCAGCTTGCTTGCCTTTGTAAAGCGTTAACCCATGTTGGACATATAATGTCTACTGCAGTATTGTTCCTATAGTATTTTAGTATCCTTACATGTACTCTGCATGCCTTGCCTTACTTGTGCACTGTAAAGAATTTTAAAAAACCTCATTATTTTACATAGGTTTTCCCATATCCAAGATAAAACAATTTCCAAAGCCAAAGATCAATAAATGTTTATTGTCTACCAGTGTGCTTTTTTCCTACTTTTTGTGATATATACTACTCTTTATCAGCTTGCAAAATCTCCAAAGAGCATGTAGTAACCAGGCTTCTTATCAGTTTTTCTATGAGTGTAAATTGTTTACTTCTTTTAGAAATAATTGAGTAGGCCATTTATTCCCTCCTTCTTTTGGATGTAGCAGAATAAATACTTTTTGAGTTTAAATGCAGGTAGTGTCTTATTCATGTGGACAGCAGTTTAATCACAAAGAACCATTACAGATTTTGTATGAGTGTTTCCATTTTTGTGTATTTCAGTATTTAAATTTTTGAACCATTTCTAGAGAAAGATTGGTTGTACACCATGATAGTGGAGGAAATTCTGGGTTTTACACTCAAAGGATTTGTCACCCTTCTTGACTGTTGCCCTTCCTAGTAGGAGATCACTTAGAAAGGAGTTGTGTTTGCTTCTTATAAAAAGAAATGTATTTAAAAACATTACATTGTTTCTCCTATTTGCAGCACTAAGAAAGAGTATACTTAATAATCTTAATAATCTTGTAACCATCTTGAATTTGATTTTTGAAATACCAGATTTGGTTATGCATGCATTTTCTTTCCGTGTGTGCAACAGATGCAGGTGAATTATGCCAAAATTGCTCAAATAGTTCCACAGTTGCAAAAAAAAAATCCTTGAGGAAACATCCTTCTTTAGCCTTAACCCAAAGTGGTACCAAAGACCCCTTCAGCAACAGCCATCAGTTGTGTTGCAGAAGCCAAGTGTGGTGTGGTGCTGAGAAGAGCCAGTGTTGACATTTGGGATGGGAAGTTGAAAGTCTACAAGGCATTTGAGCTGTGGGACCCCTTCCTGAAAGGGTAAAAATGGTTTTTAGTGATGGTTAAAGTGATAGTTAAGAGGGGAGAACAGAACTATAGTGGGAGATCTGCTTATGTCTCAGAAGGCAGCTTAGCTTTCTGCGTTCTCCATGCAACCTGAAGCTTCAGGCTGCCTTTGGAATCCACAATCCCCTGGACTTTGCAGTAGAATGGTTTAGCCCAAAATACAACAGTGAAAGCCTTGGCAGTATGCTTCTGGGATAAAAGCAAGCCTTGGATTTCAAGGTTCAGATGAAATCTTGCTTTTGAATCTACCAGGTCCACACTCTGTAACTCAAAGGACTTACAAGGTCTTCAGCTGACCTCTGCTGTCATGTGCAAACATGCATGATTCAGTGTGGTTCCATAGGAAGTATTCAAGTTTTTGAAATGTTTATTTTAGCTGAGTATGTGCAGTGGGAGAGGAAAGCCTGGAAGTATCCTCCAGGCAAAAGGGTAAGCATCTGGCACCCATCCTGTGCTGTCTGGTGTAAGTAGGGCTGAGAAAATGTTGGAGATGTTGGTGGTATGATTTGGATTTTATGACAATTTTTCAAAGAATATGAAACACAGTTATTGCTGCTTGCATCCTTAATAGGCTGTTACCTGGTGAACCGTGAAATGGACCAGAAAACCCTCTTTTAGAGGAGTATTCATGTTCCATTCCATATTAAAAGAAAGTAGTTTTTTTATATATAACTCTGGAGTTGAGATTAGAGTGTTGCTTTCCAGGGAGTGCAGCACCGCTGACTCTGAGGGAAGGTCAGCTTTTCAGTTTATGAAATGGGAGCATGATATGTCTCTTTTTAAAGCAGACAGCAAAATAAAGAATTTTTCCCTTTGAATTTTGAGCTTTACAAGCTGCTTTCAGTGGTTCTGGATAACCAACCTCTCACATTGCTCTCAACTGTCAGATTTTAAAGCAGCTTAACCAACCTCTCACGTTCCTCTCAACTGTCAGATTTTAAAGCAGCTTTTCAACAAGTATAAAATTTGTATGATTTCCCAAAGTTGTCATTTCTATAGATATATAGAGATATACTGTGTAGAATTTGTGCATTGTCAGAAACTAAATCCAAGCTCGTAGCTGGAGTTAGGTTGTCTTCAAGCATTAGCAATGTCCATTTGCTTCCTATTCATTTGGCTTATATTGTGAGTAGGACAAACCTTTGGTCATATAATCTGTTTTTTTCTTTGAGTGAAATCTAAGTATCAGCCTGATAAGAAGAGAAAAATACAGAAATCTTCAGCCCTAACATCTGTATATTTTCTGGATTGCCATTTCCTCTTCTCATGGAGTGGGATTAAGCTGTTGCTGACATTCCACAGAGAGCATGAGCTCACAGAAAAGGGACATGGGGAGGGACATCAGCTGAGTTATATATCAAGAAATTTGGGCTGCAATTTACGAAATGAAAACAGTTATTCTGGACAGGGATTTGTTTTCAACAGGAAGATACGATGTGGTTATCTGTAATTTCAATGCATGCTGCTAGACATCATCCTCCATATTAGGAATGAGAGTTACTAAAAAACACAAGGGGCAAGCTGGAGTAAATGTTGTGTACTGCAGAACAAGTAGGACTAATGCTGTAAAACTGCAGAATGAGGTGGTATGTATTGTTTCTCATGTGTTTTTCTAGGAAAACTAGGGCACCAGGGATCAACAAATAAATGAATATTTAATCAATTTCTATTCTTAGGATTGGAATTTTTGAACTTTTGCATTGGCACAACTGTGGCGCGTTTGCCAAACTAAAGGCACAGATCTAATTTCTTTAACACAGATTATGCATTGTCGTTTTTTTTATACAGCATTGTTTTTAATGCTTTCAAAAAGTTTTAGGGGTAAGAGATTTTAAAATTTTGCTGGCAGCTAGTAAAAAGGTAATAGAAATTTGAAAATAAATACAAAGTAAGGTAATACAAAAGTTTTGCTCTGTCCAAAGACCATGATATCTTAATAGGCAAACTTTCTATGAAAATTTATTTTCTAAATGCTGCTGAATTCAACTCCATTGACCACAGTTTTTAGCTGAGGAGTGTTGCTTTCAGTGGAGCAATCTCCAAAGGTGCCAGCTGTGTCCTTCCACACAGTCGGCCAGGCAGCCCAGATATATACTTACCATTTCTCTTTGCATCCCATACCTTTGTCATCGTCTCCCACAAAGAAGTCCACCAGGCACAAATGCTCCTACATGAATCTGTAATTAGAGATTTACAAAACTATTACTCATGCTGTGTATACTCATACAAAATAGTACTGTTGAAGATGTTGGTGGATGCTGTGTTCATGGTCTTTTCATGCCACCCCTTATGCTACCCCCCCAAGATAATAACCTCTCAAGTGCTCATTAGGTAGCCTTATTAACGCAAATCACAATTAATTTGACTTGTTGTCTTGCAACAACTTTGCAACTCTGATTCTTACATGGATATTTGATAATTCTCAGCTCCTTTTAGATAGTACTAATTGCAAAACAATTGTTTCCCATTTTTTTAATATATATGTGTTTTCATTGTTATTAAATGTAATACTTAGCACTTTGTTGTGTTTCTTTTTAAAGAAATACTAATTTTAGACCATTTCTCCAATGCATCAAAGTTACTTCAAACTAACTTTAACTTTTTTTTTTTGTTTGTTTGTTTTCTGCAGAAGCATACTAGGACCTTACAGTCATAGAATAGTTTGGGCTGAAATGAACCTTTAAGGGTCATCTAGTCCAGTCCCCAAGATCTTAAGGAAAACACTGAAATGTGTTGCCATCACAGAAGTGCATGCACACATGCAGTATATGTAAGTTTACATATATGTCTTTTAAGATATAACCACCAACTCCATGGTACCTAGTGAGTTTCCTCAAGCATTCCTGATTATGTCTATACATTTAATTTGTCTTACTATTCCCTAGTCTTTTTTTCCTGTATCCTGGCCTGCCATTTTGAAAAATGAGCAAGAGTATTCTAGCTAATGCCTCTTCCTGGTCTGAAAAAAATTGAAAGCCAGACATGGTTTAGGGAATAATGGGTTTTTACCACTGTATTTTAATAAGGATACTTATGGTGCTCTCTTTCACCAAGGTGACATGTACTGCAAAGCACAGACACTATAGACCGCGTGTACAATTTATAGACCTTACAAATTAGTATATCTAACAAGGATGCCCCAATGGAAGGCCTGGATGAATGGCATAATACTCCCCCGTCCGAGGAATACCCTCCTGGATGGGCCAAATCTCTAGTTTACAGGATATGTTCTAGAGCAGGCCTCAGTTTCTCAAGATAGTGTAAGGGTTTCTGGCCTTGTATTACAAGACCTTTAGGATGTTTGGTCTCCTGGCCTAACAAAATACTAGGACTATGCTGTTATCAGACTTAAGGAATTGCAAGTATGCATATAAGAATACTGAGGATATGTGAAAGTAATATAAAAGGTATATAAAAGAAAAGGCAGAAAATCATCCTGGCATCATAGCAGCTTATTTGTTTAATCTCCCATCTTAAATGACAGCTATAAATTTTCCTTCTTATTTCTTTTGTCCCTTAGACATTCTCAGCTTTCTTAGCTTTTTCCCCTGTCTTCATGTGGTATATTCTTCATATACTTCCTCTTATTTGTGTACTGTTTGTCCGCTTTCATTTTGAGTTTGGTTATGAAAGAAATACAGCTTTCTTCTTGCACTGATTTTCTCCTTCCATGTTACTACTTCTCCTATCCACTGTTATTTATCTCCTCTCTTCACTCCCACTAGAAAAGTTACTTTTCTTAGACATTTTAGAGAAAGAGCTGTTGCAAGATTTAAAACATACCTAATTTACCCCACAGCATGAATTTATAATTTTGGAAAACTGTATTAAGTCCAGGCTTGCTGCCTTTTGTAAAAACCTCCCATCTCTGGCAGCTCCATAAGTTCCTGATGTTTGCATCTATATAAAACACAGTTATTCTAAACTCACAGAAAAAGCATTTTTGTTACAAAATTAATAGTTACTTTCAGCTTTACCATTATTTTTACCAGGTTATGATTAACGCAGTGCTTTCAGTCTGTGTTCTCTTAACTTGTTAATCAACACAAAAAGTTTCTAGGTATTTTCTCTCCGCTGCAGAGCTGTGTACCAAGGAAGGCGGCATTTGCCAAGAAGGTAGTGTCTGTGATGCTCATTAAAGATAAATGTGCCCAAATGTCAGCTGCTGATGCCTGTGATGCCCAGCTATGCTAAACAGAGCAGCTCTTGAGCAGGACAGAAGTACCCTGCAAGTTGGTTTCTTTGCTCACATGGATTTAGTAGTATTTCTGCTTTTTAACAAATCAATTGGGTATGTAAACATCAACCTGAAATACTGAAGAGTAAGTTTTGAAGTGGGCAGGATATGCTGCTTAAATAAAATTTATTTCCTCAATTTGCATTCAGTCTCTACAATCCTGTTTTTACTTCTATATTCTGTACCTTTTGATTCAACTACATAGAAAAGTAAAGGTTTTATTTTTGGCAAAGTCTTTATTGGGAGACATATATACATATATCTGAGAAAATGACAATGTACTATATATATATATATATATTGTGTATATATATACATGTATATATATGTATATTTATAGATACAGATACAATTTACTATATATATCTTGTACTATATGTATCTTGTCATCTGAGAAAATGACAACATACCTCATAGACTTAAAATATAAAATTGGCTTTTAAACTGTATTTTAAACTCTTTTAAAATTACTTGAGTGTATTTCATGGTTGTGGTGTCTCTTTAACCTGTCTGCTACTGGGTAAAAATTAAATGTAAAATGGGAAGGAAGATGTGGAATCTGAATGCCGAAAAAAGCCACTGGTCTTACATGAGAAAAATGATCACTATGCAAAAAACCTTTCTTTTAAGAAATTTTAAAATCATGAGATCACTTTAATATACTTCTAGCAGATCATTCAATTAAAAAGGTTTTTACATTAAATTTCCTGAACAAGCAATATTGCAATGAATCTGAACTAGCAATGTGTGAGAAAGAGCAAGAACAGAGAGTTCCTAAGGCCTCGGACATACAAGCTCAGAGATAGAGATGAATACAGTGTTTCATCTAAGACCTTGGAGAAGGCTTGAAGGTTTAAAATAGAATGGTCAAACAAGCACAAAATAAGAATAAAGATTTGTAGTTTAAGCAGAAATGTTTTAAGCAAGTAGAAATATGCCTCATGTAAGCAAATATATTTTTTAATCAAAAAAATAGTTTTAAAGTCTACCAATAGAACTTGTTATAGAGGTGGTAAAAAGTAGAAGGTACAGCAATAAGTTTCTGTAGAGTTATATGATTGGATAGAAAAATATGCATTGCGGCAAATTGTGTAAAATTAGCAACTGATTTATGAAGATGCTAGGGAGTTTTGTGGAAGTAGCTGATTGCATAAGAAATTTATAAAAGACATTGTAACTAGAATTACAATGAAGAATTGTAAGCTGTACAATCAGAACAGCTTCTGATGCAATGGCTTTGGATGTAACAACCTTACAGTCTCACCCTTCCATGAGACTGATTTTCCAATAAACCTTCTTTTATTGCCTAGTCAGTTAACCCCATCTTTCTGTATCCTGAACAATTGGTGCCCACTGTGTGAGGAACAAGACTAAATTGTTTAGTGGGTAAATGTTAGACCATTACATGGTTAGAAACATGGAGAGAGTTTTACAGGGTGAAGTGTTCAAGCCTGTCCACCTCAGAGTGAGTTCTTAAATGTTTCTGGATGCCCTGGTCTTGTTTTGCTAAGACATTTATCACCAAAGGGGTACTGGGGACAGACAAAGGTGATACAGAGACCCCATCATCAGAAGGCGTGGAAAAAAAACCACTTTATTATTAGAAATCTACAGTTCATCTAGAAACAATGCTGGACCTAAAACCTGATTGGCCTTTAGGAATCTTCTCTCACACTATTGGTGAACTATGAATAGCACACTCTGGAGAATCACATTTATAAACAACAGTTACAGAAAGAGAGATAATAATTGTTTTAATTATTTCTCTGAGTTTTCTCACAGCTTCTCACAGCTTCCCAAGAAAATACTGGGACAGCTATGTCTCAATCTGTTCAGAGAATATGTGATTACCACAGACGTTTATACTCGGGCATGTGTCTAACTGGTCTTCTGTTGATTAAGTAGAAGCACATTGATACTGGATTTAGATGTAGCAGTGTTTAGCCCATTGCAAATCACAATTGAATTCTCCTTTATTTTCCCCCATGAACTCTTCACATGAGGGCTGGATATTGCCCCAAGGATGAGGAACAATCCAGAAAGCAGCAGGTTCCCCTTCTATGCTCTGGACAAAGATGGGTATGAGATCCATCTCTACATGAGACTTACTTCATTTGTTTCATGTAGCACATGCGGTTCCTTTTCACAGAACTGGTTTTGTATGTAGTTGAGGAATGTCATGTAGTTTACTTTTGCAGGCATTTTCTTTTTGTATGCAACCTTTTGAAAAATTCCTGTTCTTGTCTTCCTTTATTCCATGCTTTCTCTTACTCTTTGAGAGAATTGCCATGTACTGACAGCAGTATTTTGTTTGGTTTTTGTGGTTTATTTTGGTTTGTTTGGTTTGTTTTTTTGTTGTTTTTTTTTGTTTGTTTGTTTGTTTTTTGGGTTTTTTTTTTTTTCTTTTTTGGTTTTTGGCTTTTTGGGTTTTTTTTTCAACTTGTGTTTCACCAATAAATAGACGTTTTACAGACTTCATGTGTGGAAAGCTTTTAAGGGAATCTGGGACAGATGCTGCTGGGGTTTTAGGAGTATTCCTTTTGGGTTTTTCCACTTAAGGAATTTTCCCTTTTCCTTCATACATGCCGCTAGGAGACATTAAGGACTGGATACGTAATAGGTAGAAAAGAAGTTGTACTACTCAGAAGCTGGCTACTCACTGTTTACCTGAGGTTTCCAATGTAGGGCAGAGATACCTCTCCCTTTCTCCCTCTCCCTCTCTCTCTCTCTCTCTCTGCTGTGGGGTGAGCCTCCGCTCATGAAAGCAGCCACTAAACTGGGACCTTACTAACAGCTGCCTCACTAGAAAAGGGACTTTTCATCATCTGCTGGAGTGGCCGCATCCTGAGCCCGCCTTTTCCTGCCCTGCGTGCTGCTCCGCCCCGCCACTTTGCCAGGGCTCAGAGCTTTGCTGGACTGTAGCCCTGCACCCCCTGCCTGCTGAGACGCCCCGTGGTTCCACCTACAGTTGCGGAGCTTTCGATAAATCGTCCACCACCCCGGGAGTTTTGCTCATTCCTGCCGGCTATGACCGTAACTACACCAAAGGGGAAAGTGCCTGCAGCCCAGAAAGCTGATACTGGGTTTCTGGTTCTGTTTTTTCTCATTGCCATTGTTGTTGTTTGTTTGCCTTGTTATACATGCTGGTAAATAACTGTTACTCCTTTTCCCCATGTCTTTGCTTGATAGCCCCTTGGTTTCAAAATTACAGTAACTTGGAGAGAAAGGGTTTACATTTTTCATTTCAAGGGAGTCTCCTGCCTTCCTTCGCTGACACTTGTCTTTTCAAACCAAGACAGATGCTCTCTTTGTCCTTGATGAATCAAAAGATATATTTCAGAAATTAGTGGCCAATATGTGGTTTTAAACTCTCTTGTAAAAACCAAGAGTAAGCACACTTAAAAATTGGTTAGAGCTGCATGAAGCTGTTCCCTAGCAATTTGAACTCTGGGGGATATGCCTGCACAGCAGCCTCACTTGTTGCTATTTTACCCATTTAGTTTGGAGCTGGGTCACCTTGTTCATTTGTGCTGACCTAAATTTTGTGATTAATTTAGTTGATGGGAGGGGAGGGAAGAAAAGACTAAAAAAAGGGGGGGGGGGGGGGGGGAGAGGGGGCAGAAATGAGAAAAAAGAAAGAAGTTTTTTGCATACAGTTCTGTCAATGCATTCATTTTTCTCCCTTGCAGTTTTCTCTGGTTTTCGCATCTTTTAAGCATGGGATTGCTTATATACCATACTGTGCCACTGCATGATAATCAGCTTCAGCAGATGTCTCTTCAGGCCTCTTCTTGGAGCAGAGACAGGAGGATTTTTAGAAGAAAAGTGTGAGCAGAAATGCATTTTCCTGGGAAGATAAGTTTATACTTTGTCAGTGAGCAGGATGAGAGGAAGTGATGTTTTCTTAAAATCAAAATCCAAAGGACCACTCTCTTCAAGGAACTAAGATATTTGTGAATTACATTAATAACTGTGGTGAAACCCATATTTTCCAATTCTTTTGATTTTTATTAGTTTAGTATGTTTTTGTAATTGATTTCTTAATTGAAGCTGAATAAATTTTCCTGTCCTTTTGAGTTATTCTGAAATTTTTCCTCCCACACACCAATATTCTTTTGTTTTAGTAGCTAAACTGAGATAAGCCTTATTTGCACAACTTCCTAGTTAAGAATGTCTGATCTAGACAATTCAGTGTTGCTCTCTGCTGTGTGGTGTAATAGGAAAAAAAAAGTGGTAAGCTTAATGTATTTTCTCATATATTTTCAGTTCCCAGCACAACTTGCTTCAAGTGTACATCTCTTCCTGACCATAAAACGCTTTCAATACTAAAGGAAAATCTCTGAAGATTGTCCAGCCCCTTCATGTTTTGGGGTTTTTTTGGTCGTGAAGTGGATATTAACAAAAAAAAAGAATTCATGATAGCTCAGACAATGTTGCATAACTGATTTTTTTTAATTCAGAAAAGTAATTTCTTTTTTTTTATTTTTTCTTGCATCCTATAATCCACTTTTTTCTTGGTGAATAGCAAAAATTACAAGAGAAAAATACAGAACCATTTCATTTCACACCTGCATTGAAGGAGTTGAATTACCATAATTTTGACTATATTCCTTTTATAAATCTGCAGTGGTTGAAAGAGACTTTATGGAATATGAGTGTTTGGAGCACAAGTGTTTCAGAGCAATTCAGAATTATTGAAGCACTTCAAGTTTTGTAAAGTGCTTCCATTTGGTAGTGACTCCAGCACTGTTGTAATGAGTTTTGTAGAGCTCTTAGCAAGGTTGTGTGAACAACCTGTATATGGTCTTGTAATTTTTCCTGTCTTTTTTCCCAATCTGCATGTTGGTGCTTTTGCTATAAGTCTCCCTCAGCTTATATAAATATTTCCAGTGAGCAACAGCATACCATAGTCTCAGCCTGGCCAGGCAAAAAGGGGGGGATCAGTGCAGCTCTACCACCATACTCCAATCCTGGTGGTGACAGTATTCATGTGGAAGGGGCATCACGCCCTTGCCGTGGAAAAAGAGGGTGCATTTTACCCTCACAGATCTGATGACTAAACAGTTTGCAAAAAAGGGTTTTTAAAAAACTACATGCTAGTTAAAAAAAAAAAAAAAAAAAAAAAACAACCCAAACACAAAAACCTGAAGTTGTCACTTTTTTACTAACTATCTAGGACATGAAATTATTTTCCTATTCAAAGTTGTCTTATGAATTGTAGAGAAACTGTCTCATCATGCGATGGTGTGGTTTGGATATTTGGAGTGTAAATCATGGCTTTCCCTCAATTTTTTCATCTCATTTTGAAAAGCAATATGGGAAAAAAATAGTTTGATTTGCTCAGCAATTTCAGTTGTCCACCCCAGTCAGGCAGGAATGCCTCAAAGCTGTGGATTTATAATATAGACATTTTGCCTTGAAATAACTAGCATTCACAAATCCTATCAATGTGCATTTTCTAGTGAATATTACACAGAATAAAGTAAAATTTCCTAAAAAATTTACACTAACTTTGTTGCAAAATCTTGATTTATTTTTCAGCATTACACATTTGGAATGATCTGTGTGGTTTTTTTTTCGTGTGTTGCTTTTAACTTCTGAAATCCAACATCTTCTCAGCTGTGCTTCAAATTGTATTTTGTCTTCTGAATGAGTGTAAACCCTAGATCATAAACAGAACCACAGTAAGATTGCAAGGGATCACTGGCAGGATTATCTGTTCCTACCTCCCTAACTTTATGTTTGCCTGTTCAGAGATGTGTATTTGTTTTCTCAAGGGTTGGTTGCCTGGAGGCAAGTGACAGCACTTTCATTCCTTCAAAGTTGATGGGAACATTCACACAAAAGAAAAAGAAATATCAAGAGTATTCATGTAAAATTTGTGTTAGTATTCAGGTCTATCCATAATAATGCATCTTTAAACTTTCCTATTTAAAGCATTTATGTTAAGGATACATTTGTCTGATATGCCATACCCTGTATAGCTATCATTTTGAAATACTGTTGGTAAGGCTTGGAAGACTGGTTTTTTAGTTGTTGCCATGGATGCATCTGACGTTTTAGGACTAAGGAGTGTTAAAAAGTGGCAGTAAGTCAAACACAATTATGCACAGTCTTACACACACACACATAAAATTTAAGACATTCTAGTCATGAAGTTGCAAATTCCTGGAAGTTTGAAGTGTTACAGCTGGGTGGTGAGGAAGGCCTGCTAAGAGTACCACTCAAAGTGCTCTCAGGCCTCAACAAAGACTCATTGACATTTACTGTGGTGTGCAAAGTTTACCCACCATTCAGTCAATATGTGCCTACCCTATGCCCTGGCTGCCCCCATAGCACTGGAAATTTGAATTCCCACCATGGAAGCACAACATGGTGCAACATGAGTGCAAGTCCTGGTGAGAGAAGGAAGTGATGTCAGGAGAGGTGAGAATTCATGTGATACAGCATCAAGGATGAAATAAACAGGGCAGGAGACTTTTTCTTTTTTTAATGCCTTTATTAATAGTGATCAGCTCAGGATTGGGCAGCTCCACGGGTGTGCAGTCTCCCGTTGTCTCTCCCAGGGTGACGCTGAGGAGGAGGATATGCGCAGCTTTGTCCACTAGGGGCAGAACTGGGCGGGTCCAATCCTCGTGGGAGCCTTTTGGGCATGACCCCAGATGTTATCCGCAGCCTGGCTCCCTCTCCGGGTCCCGGTTTTGGGATGACTCTACACACACTCAGGGTGAGGGGCGATGAAGGTTTTCAGCATCTCTGCAGGCCCAGCACACTGTCCCTCATGTCTAGACATCACTCCAATTTCCCAGCTCTATATTGGCTCGTTGTTTTGGGGGTCTCTTCAGTATGTTTGGAGTAGTAGCTTCTCATTGCATGCTGGTCCTGAGGTTATTTTGCATGCTCCCCTCCTCTTACGTTTTGTCCCTTCTCCCGTCTGGGGAAGTCCCCCACCCTTCACTGTCTGGGGAGAAGAGCTATCAACCTAGCCCAGCCAGGGCCCTCACCGATACAAAAAGAACCATTAACGACAACTACTTGTAATTATATAACAAACAGGTACAGCAACAGTGGTCTGACTAGTTTTTGTAACTTTTTTGTCTCACAAAAAATTGGGCAGATTTTTGTTTATAACAAAGGACAATATAAAAGGTCTGTACTGGAATTGGTGAGAGAGAAAGTGCAACAATATGAGATATGCTGCAGGTATTTTTTCCCTCAGATTCGTGCTCTCTGCTGAGGATGGTGGGCAGATGCATCCACTGCAAAATCCTGTTCTGGCTGTGCCAGGTTCTCTCCTAGAGCTTATTCCAACAAATCAGCATAATTAGTCTTCTTCAGGGCCACTTTGGAGCTTCCAACAACATGATTTCACAAGGTTGTACAAATTACAATCTCAAGGGACCTTCTTCCATCACTTTTTTCTCTCTTCTGTCAAAATTATTTTCTACTGTTTGTCCTCTTTAGCATGACAGGTTACTCCACATCACCAGGAGTATTCCTCACCCTTTCATAGCTTCAGGTTTTCATCATACTCTCCTTTCTAAGAGTTTAGCAATGTGGTAAATAGGTATGATTCATGCTGATAAATGGAAACAGTAATCAATATTGATACAGTAATCAATATTTGGGGATAATAAAACAGTTAAAAGTTGTAATGCCAAAGAAGAAAGGGAGAGGAGGGGCTCCACCCTCCCTCCCAGCAGATGTTCTCAAGGACCACAGGAAAAGGCCAAAGATGCAGTTGCTAAAAATGAACAAGAACCTGGTTGGGTCCCAGAAAATGCTAATTATAAGGGATTTATTGTCTTGATATGTAGATATAGTGATATGTTAGTTTGGCTCATATTGTACTGGCTTGGTGCGCATGTGTAACCCAAAGGTGAATTAAAGGACACAGAGGAAGACTACGGGATCTTCATCCAAAACGACCCCCAAAGACTTGTGCGACCACCAAACTGAGTGGTGGCGCATGCGTGGTAAAGGTGGTAATGAGGGCGGAGATAAAGATGTGACGAACCGAAAATGGGAGGAGATGGCATTAACACCTGGCATATAAGGGGTAACTTTTACTTGACAAACTTGTAAGTGATGTGGCACGGGTCCATGAGCCCTGGACTCCGTACCCCGCAGTTATCTTTTGCTTATGCGCTATTATTGGAACAAAATTATCCCTTATTTTAATGAAATTATATTGTATCCAATTTTATATTTTTTTATTCAATTAAAATTGCTACTACCTTTAATATTGCTTGGTTTTTTTGATGGAGGGATAATTGGGCAAACATAACAGCAGCATTATTACTATTTAGGGTACCTCTGCCTGCTCCAGGAATGCTTCCCCTAAACCTTGTTCCTCCCATTGCTGCCATTGCTAGCATCTTCGGGCAGTACAGCAGGTCACTCTTCTGTGTGTTATTACATCTTAATTACACCTTCTTTTGAACACTGATCCCTTCCTATGTATGTATGTGTAGGGTTGTGATATAACAAAGAAAAACATAAAGATTAGCTCTTGATGTAGTGCTCTCCCTTCCTATCTACCACCTACCTCTTTTCTCTGAATGCAGAGAACTTTTGCCATCTCGTATATCATATATCTTGTTTCCAGACTTCACTTCCCAGAAAAAAAATCCCTTCTGAAAGCTGCTGAGCTGTGGCCCAGCAGCAAGATTTGATTGATAGATGGTTCATTCTTTCACTGAGCTATCAATCAGTGCTTATAGCATTGTGTGTTTATATATATGGGTTTATTATAAGTTGGTTATTTTTTATAAGTTAAGAATTTGGTTTGACCCTCGGTTCCCCCCATGTTCTCCCTCCTAATGGTTTGTTCCTCCCACCTGTTACCTGTCAATCATTGTAACCGTCCCCTCTCATGTCGAGAATCTTCTATGTCAATCATCCCTTACCTAACTTATGATTTGTCCCCTGAGACCTTTCCCTCCCCTGGGCCCTTCCTATTGATTCTGTGCATCCCTCGCTCCATCCCTAGGCTTTGTTCATTGGTCCCTCATGTCCCCGTCTGTTACCCCTTTCCCCTTTATGAGTGCCTCCCCAACGGTTTTTACCCGACACTGTCACTGGCCCCGCCCGAGCTAATAAAAGCACCTTGGCACCCGTACGAGTGTCCACTCCTTCCTTCCTTTACCCCAGTAGTTCGCAGTCCTGCTCTCGCCTGCATCACCATGCAGCAGACGCAGCCACTACTCAGGGGTTCTCGCTGAGAACCTGGAAGTGGCGGATCTTGCAGTCTCCACCGGTCACTCCAGGAGTGGCTAGCTGGATCTATCGGCTCCCGTCGCTGCGGAAGCGAGACTGCAAGTGCTTATGGATGTCATCGTGGTAATGCTCAGAGGATGTGTATGCATCTCCCTGCCCATCATCTTCTAAGATAATTTAACTCCCTTCATCTAGTTTTGAGAGATTCAGAGTGCACTGCTGGGTTATGGCTGTAGCAGACAGCTGTCTTGCTCTTCCATTTAAGTTCTCTTTGCAGCTTAAGCCTGTCTTGACTGATTTGCCTGGATCTTCTAAGCTGTTTTGTTAACAAAGAATTACAAAAATAAATACAGGAAGAGTGAAATCAGGTGAGAAGTGAGACTTTGTGGTCTTTGCTGCTATCGTAGAATGATTTGGTTTGAAAGGACCTTTAAACTCCTATCATTCCACTCCCATGCCAGGGGCAAGAAGATCTTCCTAGGACCAGGTTGCTCCTCGCCCCATCCTACCTAGGCATGGACTTTAAGGGCTGGGGTACCTACAACTTCTCTGGCACTGTGCCAGTTCCTCACCACTCACAGCAAGGAATGAGGTTGTTATGTAAGAATGCTAACAAAACTGTTCCAGAAACTTCATGCTGCACCTAGATCATGCCATTGCATCGATATTAATGGCCAGCTTTCTTGTGCATTGCTTTGAAATTTATAGCTCAGAAAAAACCCTTGCTAAATCATTCTAAGAATGGATGACCATCTTTTCAGGACAAAGATCTCAGCAGTGTAAGAATGAGAAACCTTCTCACAGCCAAACTTTAAAAGGCAAAAATTAATGTTTTAATGGTTTTCAAACAATTTTTCACATATTTTCATTTTCAATGATGTGTGAATATACTGTGAGACCTCTGGTGAGGAAGTAGATCTGCATGGCCAACTTCAGTAGTCCAAAACAGGGAACTTATCACTGAAATGTAAAATAATTGGCTGACTCAGAATTTTTGTTTTCTTTTTAACTATTTCTTTGTCACCCCAAAATGAAGGAACCAAAAATACCAGTGCTCAGACTCAAATTTTAACTTAGTTAAAGTTGCTGGGATCCATTTTAACCATTCAACAAGTTCACATTCTGAGAAAAATAAGAGCCTTTGGCTACAAAAGTAAATATATGCCAAAAGGTGAAGGCAATCCATTTGTGCTGTCAGTTTCTCTTGGAATTGACTGGAAAATGCAGTGACAACATCTCCTTGTTTCTCTGCAAGTGACTGAAATATATACATTGATGAAGGCAGCAGAATGACTCACTTTTTGTTGTGAGAATAGTTAAGTATGCTTAATTGAAATATATTTAATTAAGCATAATTAAGTAAATGTCATTATTGAAGTGAAAATGCTTTGATATCTGATCGAAGTTGAGAGAGTCCAATTACTAAGAGCCTTATACTTCTGTACCTTTAATCAGCTGCTTAACCAAATAATTTTAAAGACTGATTTATCAAAGCAGAAAGGTGGTTTTTTTTAAATTTAGAATTGCATCATTTCAGTACCTTGCAGATTTATATGTTTACAAAATAATTTCTTATATACTCTAAGTGAGCTCTGCAAAGTGTGAGCTAAATAAAAATCATTAGAAGAATAGATTTTAAAAAAGAAGAAGAGGATTTGAGCCTTCATATTTCAATGGCTGTCGGTGTACTTTGTTGCTGGCTGCAACAGCTAACCCCAGCAACAGGTTGTGATGTTACTTAGCTGACTTGAACATTTGACATTGTTAATAAATGGCTTTGGTTCTAATTTTTTTAGTCTGTGTCATGTTCATGTGGCACATCACATGGGACTACCAAGGGGCTGGGAATACTGTGGCATGCAAAAGTAGCTGAGAGCATTTATCACCTCTGGTCTGTGGATAAAGGATTTCAATGCTCATCAGTGTTGGTACTGTATCTTTTCTGGGAATTTTTTCTGCATTTGCTAGCTGACAGTTCACCTGTAATAAATGGTTCTGCATATGTAAGAACAGCCTCTTGAGAAAAAGATAGGGTAATTATAAACACTCAATATTTTAACAAGATGATCCTACAATGTTTCTTTTTAATCCCATTTGACGCAAGAGAGGGAAAAACATGTTGGCTGTTCAGGAAGGTATGGATTTGCAAAACACAAAGACTTGTTTTACATTGCTGCTGTTATTGATGATGATAATAAGTAATAGCAGCTCATGTGTCGAAAGTAAGAAGCGCATTAGAACTAAGTGAACTTGATTGACAAACGTTCCCACAAGCTCCAGTACTCCAATCCCAGTAACAAAATCAGGAGTGGAGGTAAGGTGTCAGCAATTACTCCAGAAGTAATCACTACAAAGTAAAAGACTTCGGAGTCTTTTACTTGTCTTGAGGGGTAAAGTTGAACGTATGAATCAGACTCAAAACACAAATTAGCAAAATTTGTCAGAAAACATCCATGACATGGGTTCAGACCTTGCCTATAACTTCACTAAGAATCCATGTACAACCAAGGTGAAGGGATAACAGCAGATAACACTATGAAATACTCTATGGCAGCCCGTAGCAGATTCCACATATTCCAGGTGAAATTCACATGAAGGGGAAACGTGATTTGGAGAATTATCTAATGGCTTTAGGTTCTACTTTGCAGAAGCTCCAGAATTATATTGTGCTATCCAGACCCATAGGACTGGACACACCTGTACATCCCTTCCAGCCTGGAGACTGGGTCTATGCTAAGTGGTGGCACAGTGATCCTCTATAAGCCAAGAGGAGAGAACCATTCCAGTTTCTAATGACTACCCTGACACCAGTCAAAGTTGCTGGCAAAGGACCCTGGATTCACTACTCAAGAGTTAAGAAAGCTTCTACTCCTGAAACAACTGTAAAAGCAGAGACTAATGCAGATGAAGACCTGTTTTAAATTATTCCTCTTCTGTGCCCAAAGAACTGTCCACAATAATCATTATACTTCTTTGCATGATACCCAACTGTGCATTGCTGTTGTTAGATGTTTATTACCGTTTACTATTGCTTATTATTAATATTACTATATATGTACCTATTATTGGACATTTACTGTTAGATATTTACTTTTATTACATATTTATCCAGTATTAGATGTTTATTTTCTATTAGATATTTATCTGTTGTTAAATGTTTATTATTAGATGTTTATATTGATAGTTGTTTACTATTGTTAGTTACTTATCTGTGTTGTGTTTGTTAAGTTGTACTGTTCTCCCCCTGCCTAAGTTGGTTTGTTCTGTTTCCCCCGAGTTATAAATGGTTCTGCCCAGGTTATCCCTCCCCTCCCTGTTAAGTGTCTGTCACTCTGGTTCCTATAGTTACCATTGTATCAGCTTATTCCCCTCCCCGGTTACCCTGGAAACTTAATGTATCCTTTCCTCGATCCTGCTCCAGCTCTCTGCCAGTCACTCCTTGCCCCCACCTTTCCCTCCAGAACCTTCTTCCAGGAGCTTGGAGTGATTGGTCCAGGGACTGGGGCCCCTCCCTTAAGCTGTTTTTATTGGTCCTTCCCACATGTCAATCCCATGTACCCCACTCCCCCCGCAACTCCCATTGGTTTCCACTTGTTTCCACCCCCTACCCCCCACGCCCTTTGTAAATTCATGTAATCGTGCCTTCTCTCTCTTCGCTTCCTGGCTTACCTCAGTGTGTGTTCTCCCCTACCCTAGATAAACTGAACTTGCCCGGACCTAAGAGCGCTCGTCATTCCTGCGGCTCGAAGCTTATCAGTGGCCACGTCTCTCACAAAGGCAGTACCGCTGCTTTCAGGCGGAGTGTTTGCCTTAGGCGCTGTACCCGACAGCAGGGTTGGGAGAGTGCCCTCACGACTGCAAGCGGTGCTGGCCGAGCTTGCCGGACATTATGCCATCTGCTGCCCGCCGCTTCACTTATCTGTTATTAAACACCCATTATTAGTAAATATTTAGAACAGACACTCAAAGGTAAAGGTTTGTCGAGCCTCCAAAGGGGGGAAATGATGCCTCAGGTTTTAGCTTTCATATTTTTCAGATTTTGTGCTGCTTTAGTGTGTAGTTCTGAGCTTCATATTAGGGGATAGTAAGTTCTCTTCACACAGTAGGTAGACAAAACAATTCCTTCTCTAGCTGGTGACCAAGGACAAATGATCCAAATTTCAGGCCCAAGAGTATAAACAACAGTGAGCTGAGGAGAGAAAAACAAGAAGGATGGGACTTTAGACCAGTCATCCATTTTGTGACCATTTTGGTTTCATCTCGGGTGTAGCCCTGGCTGAGCTCTTGTACTGCCCAAGGTGTTTCCATTGAGGCCTTGTAATAAATACCTACTTTATTCTTTAGCTCCATCTAGTCTCTGTTCTAGGTCAGCCTTCACAAGGCATCCATCAGTCTGATGCTTGTGCATTGTTTGCTGAAGGGGGTAAGTGGGTGACCAGTGAAGCTGGGCTGCAGGGTGAGCCCTGAGTGATTTGTTCAGGAGCCCCCTGCCCTTACACTGCACCTCCAGCCTGTGCATGGTTATGACATGCTGCCTGGTACTGTTCCTTCAGAGGTGGCTGTCACTCCACCAGCACATGCTGCTGAAAACCCAACATGCTCTAACACCTAGATCATCAATGAAATAATAGTTTTCTTCACTTGTATATAAACAAGACTAGAAAAACTGAACTGTTCACCTAGTAAAATGGTGGAATTTTACCGGTGCTTTGCCTTCTTTAGCAGAGTGCGGGTTTTTTTTCAGCAAAGCAATGAAGCATATGTGGCATTTGACTGTATTTAATTAACCTGGTCTTTTTCCTCAGCTTTCTCCCATTCTACATTCATTTCACTATACAAAAATCTTACCCTACAAACCCCAAAATGTTCCTGTATTTCAGAGGTGATTGGTTCACATTCCTTATAGAATAACATCAGAAGGAAAGCATGAGAATTGTGAGAAGACTTGTGTGCACAGCTCTGTGGCAAAGTTGCTCAATCCAAACCCTGACAAGTTTTACTTATTTTGGGACAGACGCAAACATATTTCTGTTTCCCAGAGATGATGGGTGTGAATTTGTTCTGTGGCTAGAAGAAGAGTACAGAGAAGGGGGCATCTACATCAGCCTCTCTAGACCATCACCTCAGAGAAAATTTTGAAACTTAGAAAGATTTCTGCAGGTAAATGTTCCAGTTTTAGATAATTCATAAGTAGCACTGTCGAAGACATCTTTGGTGAAAAAATCCTTTCTTAGGATTTTTTCCTTCTGAGAGCTGCAGTTTCAGCGAAAAATGTAAAAAATGGTTATCTGCTGCTGTGGAATGCAACAGGTGGACCTGTGGTTGGCCCATCTTGGATGTTTATGGTTGATGGCCAGTCAAGGACTGAGCTCTCTGGGACAGAGTCAGAGAGAGCTCCTTGTTCTCATTCTTCTCTATTCTATTCTTAGCTTAGCCTTCTGAGGAAACCTTTCCTTCCTTTTCTTTTTAGTATAGTTATAACATAATATATATATATATATCATAAAATAATAAATCAAGCCTTCTCATGGAGTCAACATTTTCATCTCTCTCTCATCCTGAAAACCCTTGTGACCACCGTCACATAGCACAAAGCAGCTTCTTTGAAAAGAAAAAAGAAAATGAAAAAAGAAACTGCTCTTCAATATTTTTATACAGATTTTTGTCACCACTTCCCTGTCACCACCCCTTCCCAGAGGCTACAAAGGGCATAGTGCAACTGTGGTACCCCAGGCTCCTCTGGCTAAAGTAGAAGGCAGGTCATGGATTGAATAAAACTACTCTTGCAGGAGAATTTACCTGGAATCATACAAAATTGCTATGGGAACTTCAGTAATCATTTTGGTGTTTCATCTGTGTGATGTCTATTCATGCTTCCCATGCAGTTTTGTGTTAAACTGGGTCCTACTGATCAACAGAATTTCAGAATACGGCTGAAGAAGGAATTCTTCTTTGTGTCAGTATTCTTGGGTCTTTTAATTACAATTAAATTGTTGCAAATACATTATTTTGTATGAATATGTGTGATTTGTTTAGAAGTGAAGACACCTTAAAGCTTTGTTTGGCTTTGTGATTTTTTTCTTTTGGGGGTGGGAAATCCCTACCACTGCAAACTTTTCCTCTTAAACCTCAAAGGATAATAGTTGCAACAACTGACATAAACATTCTGCATTTTGACAGAATTAGGCTGAAATTAAACTTTTTTTTTTTAACACTTGGTAAAAGTGTTGCTCTGGCTGAAGGAAGGAGAAGTTTCTAGCATTTGTGCAGTCTGCTGCCACCCACAAGGGACATATGTCATGCAGCTGTTGATTGCTTAATTGATAAAATGAAGCCTTCATTCTCAAGAAAAAAAAAAAAAAGCAAAATAATGAAAAGCATTAAGGTGCTTGGCTTTGGCAGCCGTGTATCCCCTGGCAGAATACTTTCAAGCCACTGGCAGGACCAGTGATTCTGACATGACACACCTTTCCCATTAACTTCTCCAAGCTGCACTTTTACCAAAACAAAAAGTATCCCATGGCCTGGACATACCAGCACAGTTACTTCACACAATGTTTGGTGCTCTGCCAGGCAGCTCTCCATGACCTCTCTTCTCTCTGGATAAAGGAGTTACCATACCTGCAAAAAACCTAGGGTTTTTCCCAGGCAAGCTCATTTTATCTGTCTTGACAAACACAGCAGAAAAGTGTTGTTTGGAAAGCCCCAGGTGCTCTCAATGATTGAAGCACAAGACTAGAGCAATAGATGAAAATCTCTGCACAGAAATGTTTTGATTTAGATGCAGGGTGGTTTTAATTAACAATTTACACTTTTGTAAAATTGAATGATCCTGGATTATAATAAGCCAGACTTCCATGTCATTTTGCAAATGCATCTCTTGCTAGCAAAAAAAAAAAAAAAAAAGGAAAATTGCAATCTATGACCCATCCTGGATTTCTAAACAGAAAAAAAAGAAAAACAAATCAGTAATTTGGACATGAGTATGGGTACAAATATTTAGTATGGATATGCAATACATGCAATACACCCAACTCCATGGTGGGTGGGGGTGATAGCTATTGTTATTGAATTATTCAGGCCTTTTATTCTCCAAAATATTTTAATCTGCTTGATGAAAAAGCTTTCTATAGAGCAAGGTACAAACTACTGTCTTGATATTTACAATCATTAATGTTAAAAATGGGAGCAGACTCTGGTACTAAAAGTGATTTCAGCATTTATTATAACAATAAGGCCTAAAGCATGGGGGTCCGTGGGCTGAGCAGGAGTGTTCCTGTCGAGGATGCTGCAGTGCCGGTGCAGGACCTTCTTCAGCAATGATGTCCCCAATGTTCCAGGTGGAGCGGCACGGATTCAGTGGGTCAGATCCCCTTTTTATCCTGTTTTTTTAAAGTCCCTCTGGATTGGTTTCTTTTTGGAGCCTTCATTTTCATGAAGGTTTAAGGCACTTGATTGGCCCATTACAGTTCTGTCCAGGCTGGCTCTTTTGCTTGGGGGGGTGGTGCACTTTACTTAGGTGTAGTACAGTACATTGAGTATCATATTTCTTATACTTACCCTTTTAACCCCTTTTACAATATAATAACCAAACTAACAGTACATGCTTAACAATTTTAAAAATATTAGTTTATAGTTCCTTCAGCTTCAAGTGAACTGAAGGAGGAGAGGAATGGAAACATCTGCTTTAAAGCAAAACATAATAGCATTTCAGTGATTTCTCCATCAAGTCGATACTGACATGGATTTTCTGACTCAACCCGTCCTGGGAAGAAAGGATGTTCCTGAGCTTCTGGGAGGCCACAGCAAAACACGACAGTAACCACACAGCATACTTACTCCTCCATCCTCCTCCTCCCTGCCTCCTGCTTTTCTTCAGTAGTTGCTTTTTAAATTACTTTAATTAATTTTTAGATTTTTCTTTGTTGCTGTTTATTTGTTTGTTGTTTATTTTTGTTCTGAAAGGATTAAAAGCGTTGTGCCTAGACGTACTTGGGCAAGAATAAGATACACTATAACTAATATAGGAGCTAGCAAATATTAGCCACACGTTAGAGACACAGGATGAAACTTGGCAAGAAATAGGGAACAAAACTTGCAAAAAATGAAGGACAGAGCTTTCTAAAACCAGTGAGGCAATTGTTGAAACAGCTAACAAGAGACTGCGCTTGCGTAGAGGAGAAAGGTGAAAAGTGCACGGCAAGGAAGACATCCATCCTTCATTAGGAGACCGCTGAGGAAGATGCGGAGCCTTCCTCCATGCGACCACCAGGGTGCACTGTGCCAGCCCATCACGTATGCCAACAATAGTAATAAGCACTAAGTAATAGTTTGTATAACCACACCTTTTCAAAGAAAACAATGACTATACATGACGTGTCGCCATATATTGTAATTTGCTGTGTGCCTGGATGTGCACGTGTTAGGAGGAGATATCCCCCACACACCCGGCATGCTGAATAAAGCAAATACTCGCTTCTTGGACTTTGTCTTGGAAGTGTCTCTTGGCCTGGTTTGGGGTGATTCAGTTCCTTTCCCTTTTGTTGGGTTTGGGGAGAGGAGATAGAGTTTTTTGGGTTTGTCTTTTTCTTTTTGTTGTTTGTTTGGGGAGGGGGGTGGTAGTTTTGAGGGGATGTTGTGGGGTTTTTTTTGTTTGCTTGTTAGTTTGTTTTGGTTTTTTTAGGTTTTTTGTTTCGAAAGACAAATTTTGTTTCGAAAGACAGTTCTCAGCTGCTGAAGTAATGGCTGGGAAGCCTCAGAGGAGGCAGATCCCTGAAGGACCCTCCCACTCTTTTCTTGACTGACTGCAGCTGCACTGGACAGGCACTCCCCTCCCAGAGGACATCCCAAGAGCTTCCCCTATCCGCAGAGTATCTGGATCATCCAGTGAGAAACACAGCTTACTCTATAAAATTTTTAAATGTTTTTGTCCTTGTTTAGGGCAAATTTGGGACAAAACCTCCAAAGGGGGCCCCTCCAGAAAGCAAACCCACACACCCCCTCCCCCCAACCAGTTTGGGAAGGATTCCTCAGAGAGAAGTGGAAAGAACGTGTCTATTTAACAGGCAAAACACAGCACGCAAAATGAACAGTACCAGATGACAACACTCTTTTATCACTCTGAAAAAAGATGACAAATTTGGAAAGTCTCTCCTGGGAGTGGTCACTCTGTTATTCACAGAATCACAGAATCACAGAATTTCTAGGTTGGAAGAGACCTTTAAGATCATCGAGTCCAACCCATGCTCTAACACCTCAACTAGATCATGGCACCAAGTGCCACGTCCAGTCTTTTCTTAAACGCGTCGAGGGATGGTGACTCCACCACCTCCCTGGGTAAATGATTCTAGTGTCTGATCACTCTTTCCATGAAAAACCTCCTCCTTAGTTCCAGCCTGTATCTCCCCTGGCGCAGCTTGAGACTGTGTCCTCTTGTTCTGTCGGTTGTTGCCCGGAGAAAGAGACCGACCCCCAACTCACCACAGCTATCCTTCAGGAAGCTGAAGAGAGTGATAAGGTCACCTCTGAGTCTCCTTTTCTCCAGGCTGAACAACCCCAGCTCCCTCAGTCATTCGTCATATGGCTTGTGCTCCAAGCCCCTCACCAGCCTCGTTGCTCTCCTCTGTACACGCTCAAGCATTTCAACGTCCCTCCTAAACTGAGGGGCCCAGAACAGGACACAGTACTCAAGGTGTGGCCTCACCAGTGCCAAGTACAGGGGAAGAATGACCTCCCTGCTCCTGCTGGCCACACTATTCCTGATACTGGCCAGGATGCCATTGGCCTTCTTGGCCACCTGGGCACACTGCTGGCTCATGTTCAGCCGACTGTCATCCAGCACTCCCAGGTCCCTTTCCAGCTGAGCACTGTCCAGCCATACCGTCCCCAGCTTATAATGTTGTAGGGGGTTATTGTAGCCAAAGTGCAGGACTCGGCACTTGGACTTACTGAACTTCATCCCATTAGATTCTGCCCATCCATCCAACCGTTCCAAGACCCTCTGCAAAGCCCTCCGTCCCTCTAACAGATCCACACACGCTCCCAGCTTAGTGTCATCTGCAAATTTGCTAATGAAAGACTCTAAACCCTCATCCATGTCATCAATAAAAATATTAAACAGAACTGGTCCCAGCACAGACCCCTGAGGAACACCACTGGTGACTGGCTGCCAGCTGGATGGTGATTCACCACCACTCTCTGGGCCCGGCCATGCAGCCAGTTCCTAACCCAGCAAAGAGTGCTCCTGTCCAAGCCACGGGCTGCCAACTTGTCTAAAAGTATGCTGTGGGAGACAGTGTCAAAGGCCTTGCTGAAATCCAAATAAACAACATCTACAGCCTTCCCTGCATCCACCAGGTGGGTTGCCTGGTCATAAAAGGTGACCAGGTTGGTTAAACATGACCTACCCCTCCTAAACCCATGCTGACTGGGTCTGATACCCTGGCCATCCTGTAAATTCTGTGTGATGGCACTTAATATAAACTGTTCCATTATTTTGCCAGGTACTGAGGTCAGACTGACTGATCTATAATTACCAGGTCTCTCTGGCACTGGGAATGGCTGCTGCAGGCCACAAAGTGCAAACTTGGTATTTCCCTGTCCTGAGCAGGCTCGAGTGGTTCCAAGAAAGGGAAAGAAAAACAGTCCAGGGAAAATTCGGACTGCCTAGCTAAACTAACTAACAAGCAGAAGCAAAAGCAAGAGCAAAGCAGCAACAAGAGAAAGTGAAAGCAAAGCAAAAAGCAAAAGCTGCCCTATGTACTGCCCCCGTCTTTGTGTCCCGCTGACCATTAGGGGAGTGAGCAGGCTGATAATAAAACAAAACAAACCAAATCTTCACTCTTCAGAGCCAATCTTGAAGGCACAGAACATAATATCCTGCATAAACAGAACACACAATTGTGGATACAAGCATCACCCTAGGATAGTTTAATAAGGGATAAAAGGGACAATATGCAGAGCTATATTGCCTGGGGTAAATGCCAGAAGCACACAGTTAGCTTAAAACAATTTTCTTATATACCTTTTTAGTACACTGGTTACATACATATTAATAAGGTCGTACACATATATTCAAACATTCCTGTGAGTTCTTTTACTTGTTCTGGGAATTCTTTTAACTTTGTTCGACCCTTGACCTGTCATAGTGTAGATTTTATTTCGGGGACTCAAATATGTTGTTTCCTTACAATGTATTGGCCACTTCCTCATGACGACAGACAGTAAATGCAGAGCCACTAGGAGGAGTTTTTCCACATCCTTTTTCTGATGTTATCTGTGTGGTTCCTTCAATGTTATCTAATCATACAGACAGTTTCACCTGTTTCTAAGTTATTCTCACTATTGTTGACTAGTTACAAAATGAAAGCATCCTGCAGAAATTAACAGGTTTTGCTAAAACTTAAACTAATATATATTTATCACACTACTATTTGTATGCATACGAAAGCTGACAGATTATACTATATTGAAGTAGTTAAAAGGGGTTACAAATAGTACTACATCAAAATTGTTGTGATTAATAATAATTTGCAAAAGTCAACACATAACAGCGAAAGCCAATAGTTCCACAGTTATAACTGTTAGCACAGTTTTGGGGACCAGCAGAGCTAAGGGAAGGCAGTATGACTGTGAATGCGTGAGATGCTGTACGTGCTCTCTCCTGCAGCCTTCTGCCCCTTCATACTGCTCTGGTTGCGTGCAGGGGCTATAATGTGCAGATCATTCATTACATAGCATTTAAAAAAAAAAAAAAATAGAGTAAAGGGTAAAACAAGAAAAGAAAAATGAGAGGGAGAAAGGGCAAAAAAGCAAGGGTGGAGAAATAAAAAGGGCAGTTGGAGTAGATAAGGAATGTGTTTTCTAGGATGATTCCCTTCTGTGTGAGGGAGAGAAGGCATCCACAGAGATAGCAAACCCTACCCTAATTTGACCCTGTAGGGAGCTGCATGAAATTTAAGGTGGATGGGAGAGGGGGGAGGAATCTGGCTCAGCAAAATTCCGGGGGGTGGGGAGAGGGAAAGTTCCTGGTGCCCTGTGCCCTGTGGAGGGAGAAGGATGATCCTGGCCATGAACAACTTTGAAATTATCCTTTGGATGGAAGGACAAACTGGAAGGAATGGGTTAAAACGCTGTGCTTTTCCCCCTTTCACAGAAGTAGTTGGATGTATTTTGTCCTTTTTGTCTGGTGTTACTGGACCAATCTGGCAATAACTACTGAATTATTTGTCATCACCTGTTTTTTTTCACATATCAGCTTAATCCTACCTTACTTAGTTTTTGCAATGATGATCAGAGCCTGAGAATAATTCCTCTACCTCACAAATACTTTCTTGTATTTTCAATGTTTCTGATTTCATCTTTACAAGCATTTTGCAGTCCAATACAATGTGGAGTTGATTTTTATCTCTCTCTTTTTAGAGTAAAAGCAATTTAACACAGTCTCTTCAGTAAAAATATTCATTTTCATGCTAGGTTATTTTTGTTATTAAACAATAATTGTATTAACATCTTTTAATGACAAATGCAAGTAATGTTTTGATGTTACTACTATCAAATTCATCTACAGACACATGATGAAATTATGGAAGAAAATTAGTTTAGTACAATGTGTGAATGAGTGTTCAAGAAAAATAAAAGAAATGTAAGAATTAATTATTTTGAGACATCTTGGAGGGTGGAATTTTCTTCATTAGTAGTAAGTATAAAATTTACTTTATCTTACAACCACCTGGAGGAAATTTTTTAGAGTCATAGTGATAATAAGTTGTAATGATATTTTACCTTAACTGTGGCAAGAGAAATGACACTTTTTTCTGAAGGAAAAAAGAAGATGTAACTGAAGTATCAGTCTTCTCCTCACCTGATTCATAAAACCCTCAGACTCTGCTCTAAATCCCTTTATCCTCAAATATGTTTAGTGATTTTAAGGTTCAAATATGTGAGCAGAATGGCAAAGATGCAGGAAGGCCATAAAAGTGTCCTCTTTTAATAATTCTCTTTGTCAGGATGACCCAGACAAACTCCACAATATGTGTCCTGCTTGTGTATCCTCACTACCAGCAGTGTCATAAAATGACAGGGTTTCTCCACCGTGGTTTCATCAAACTTTGCCATCATTTCAATGAGATGATTTACAGACTAGAAGATTACAGTTTTACCTTAAAGTGGTAAGGCAAGCTGTTAAAAATGTCTATTTGAGTTAGGATCCACTCTCAGGGACCATGTCTTACAGAGATTTTGTTGAGCTTTGAAAATTTGTCTTGAGCTTCTGGACGGAGGAAGTAAGGCTTGAGCGAGCTTTTAGTGAATTTGAGAAGTGTACTTGTGCTGACACCTTTCTATCACATTCCTCAGAGATAAATAAGCTCTAAAAGATACGTGAAAAATTATTAGAAAATAAAAGAAAAACTAAATCAGTGTCAGGAAGGAAACTACATTCCATCTCCACAAGAAATAATTATTTTCAACCACCCTGCCTGTGAGTTAGGAGAGATAGTATGACTGTTTAACTATAACATAGTTTTGACACAATTCAGTTACTATTTGAATTGTGGACTTGCTGTCATTGGCTTTCTTAAACAAACAGATGAGTTGAACAATCAGAACTTGGCTCTACAAAAATAAAACAAACAAAAAACAACCCAACCACCAAACAAACAAACAAACAAAAAACAACAGAACAAATTAAATGTCTCAAAGTACTCTTCCCTAATGCAGTTTTTAAGACTTGAATAATGTTCATACAGTGCATCTGTTTCACATGGAAGTCAGTGTATGATTGAAGACACTTGAGTTTATGGGAACATATTTTTTGGTCTATGCTCTTCCCAATAATCCTTGACGTTATTTTAGGCAGAGATTCAGCAATATTTGATACTAGATTTTATATAATCACATTTTCAGCGGTGCACAATTTTTCTCAGGAAAATGTGGAAAAATGAGAGCAGAACCTTTTACAAGACTTCCATCTTATGGGATGGCCATCACCCTGGTATTGAACAACGTTTAAGTTGATGTAGTTCTGTGAATTCTTCTATCAAGCATTGGGTCAACTGGATTTTTGTTTTGGCTTGTTTTCTTCATGATTCCTATAAAGTTATCCGGCCAGGTGAAATTTCTGTGATTATCTTCACATTTCATATGTAAGTTTATTTTTGCTTGATTTTTGCTTGCTATATTGTGTTCAAATTCTCTTGTGACTTTCTTCATCCTTTTTTCCCCTTGCCCAAATATTTTCACATGGCAATGATATTCTCCAATGGTTTTTGAAGGTCAAAATGTCTCTTTAAAGGCATTCCTTTGGGGTCTTAATACATTCTTTCCCCCTGGAAGCAGAATGCTTCACGTGGTATGTGACATGAACCAGCAGAAATAGTGAAGTACTGAAGTGTTGCTGTATAATACATGCACAGCAGATCTTCTGTAAGCCTCAGTGCGACAAGCTTGACACTCCATGTTGCTCTGCAGACAGTAAAATTAGATTTCAGTGTTTTATAAAACTCAGGCTCTCAGAGTCCTCCAATAACCATAAGGGTACACAAACCAGAGAGAAATAACATCACAGTATGTAAAAGAAGCCACTTCTGCACATGAATTGGCATTTCAGGTTTGGATTTATAGACAGTAAACATGATGCTAAGAAATTCTAAGCTGCACTAAACTAGCAGAACATTTTTCTTTTTTTTTTTTTTCAATGCCACAGCAGTGAAATAGTGAAATTCAAGGCCTATGTGTAGCCTAACCAAGCAAGGAAAGTCCCAGAGCTAGGTTGACTCAACAGTACCTGACCAAACTGTCAGAGGAGCTGAGGAAATACCATTGTGTCCTGGTTTAGAGCAAATTTGGGAGAGAATCCCAAAAGGGGCTCCGGTAGTAAAGCAAATTCAAACGGCCCCTCCCCCCAACTGGTGTGGGAGAAAAAATACCTCCTTGGAGAAAGGTGGAAAAAACCTGTTTATTAAACAGTAAAACCTAAACAATATTAAACAATAAAACCCCTTGCCGCTCCAAAAGAGATGACAAACTGAGAAAACCCTGTCCCTGCGTTGCGGCTCAGCTCACTCAGTCTTTATCAGTCTCTCTGGTGCTGGAGTTGTTGCAGGCCAGGCCCGGCCTGGTGGGCCAGAGATGTGAGCTGTCAGTGCTCCCCTTGGTGTTCAGTCCAGAGCAGGTTTCGAGAGGTCCAAAGAAAAGGAAAAAAACCAAAAGTCCAGGGAATTTCCTTGCCTCAGCTAGCTAAAACTAACTAAAGACAAAAAAAAGGAGCCCCGTCCTTCTGTCTGTCCGCAGACAAACAGTCCAGGAGCAGGAATGTGGAGGAGTCAGGAGCAGTGTCTGGAGGGAAAGGAAGAGGAAAAAAACCTGTGCACTTCTTCTCTCCCCCCTTCACTCTCTGCAGTAAGTCTTAAAGGTGCAAAACTTATTCAGCATAACCAGAACAAGACGACTGGGGATAAAAGTATCATATAGTCAACCCAGGACGCATTGTTATCAGGAATTAAATGTAAAGGATCCTTTAGTTTGTATAAAATTTTCTGTGCCATTTGAAACAGTACTTGGAGAAAAAGTAGGATGGTTTTCAATTTTATTGTTTAAACTCAACTCTTGTTTGCCTTGTTAAATTTGAACAAGAATTCCAAGTGAATAACATTTAAAACCACATTCTGCTATTTATTCTAATATAAACTCAATAATAGGGATATCAATGCTACAGTTTTATCTTTGTGGCTTTAAAAAATTCAGCATTTATATAAACATAGGTCACTTCATGTTATCTTCTAAATGGGCAATGTTATTGCATTCTGATCCAACAGGATAAATGTGAAAGTGATGTTCAAGTCCTGTTATGCTGCAGGCTGTTCCAGGTCTGGTACCCAAACAGAGCAAAACCAGCAAGTCTCACAGAGGGCTTTTTGCATATATGTGGCTCATTTCAACTGCTGTCTTTATTCTGCTATGACTGCCTGTAGGAGACACCTGTAGTTTGCTCACCATGCCCATCTTCCCAAGCAGAACCTCTGCCTTGCCTCACCAAGTCTTTCCTAAAATCCCCCTCTCCTGTAGCAGGCCTAGCTCCAAGCCCTCATTGTTGCCCACTTTCTTCCTCTTTGAGTGCTCCCAGCCATGATAGATGGTGCCAAGGTCTCTGCCCCTCCAGTGGGGATGAAGCCAATTGTTTCAGATTAGTGGGCAGTGATATTTGCTCAGAAGAGTTAGAGATACACCCTCATGGCTAACAATGGGATAATCATGGGACCTCCACTGGTCTTTCTCCTTTTCAGCCATCTGCTGCACAGCTGAGAGGAGATAGTACTCAATATGCCTTTGTCACTGTTCTAGTGGTAGATTGAGATGAGAAGGGATTAGAGCTGGAAAGAAAAAATAGATGAAGAAGACAAGCCCTCATGAGACCCTGAAGAATATCAAAGTGATGAAGAACACCAGGGACTGCTGCCACTGGGTTGATGAAAACAGTAGATTTTTTGCAACTCTGAGTATTCCTGATATGAGTATTCTTTGACTATTCCTGATCCTTTCTGTGTATAGGGGGTTGTCTTCCTTTCTAACATTGCTCCCCCTCTACTGTATCACCTTTTCTCCTACCAGCCCTATCTTCTCTCTGGCCAGACCTTTCCATTTCTTCTATCTTATCTACTCAGGTATTTCTAATCTGCAAAAGTTCATTTCCACCTCTGACTTCCTGCTTAAAATCTCCATCTCCATCCCCAGGTCTCTCTGATTTTTCTTGAGGTTTTATTAACTTCCTGCAAGAAGGACTGGCAACACCTGAAAAGCACACCCTGCCCCTTGTCTCTCTTGACTTGTTTACTGCCCTTTATGATGTGAACCCCTGCTGTACTTGGAAATTTCCAAAGCCCCTCCAATTCAGATTCCATAACTCAGCCACTTGGCCCACCCACCCCTGTGGAGTTTCTTCTTCCTGTCTGCTGCTGATCCCAGTTCTGGAGTCTCTGTTTTTCCTTCTCCATGTTGCTCTTCAGGAAGCCTGCCATCCTACATCTCCTAAATGATGAGAAGTGCTCATTTGTCCCCACTCACATTGTCTCCCTCCCTTGTATTGTCTCCAGCATCCATGCTTAATCTTGATGTCCCAAATTCTTCCTTCCTCCCTGGCCATTTCTTTAGGATCTGGTCTGAATGTTAAATATTTTTTACCTAACCAGAACTGTCCTATCATTTTTTTTCCTTATGTAGAATTGATTATATTTTGTATTTTAAAGCAAAACAGGATGTGAAAAGGTAAGCATTGACCTGTCCACTCTATATAGTATTTCTGCATATTAACTTTGTTAATGTCAGTTTTCAGGAGATTTACACTATTGTAATTAACACTTTGTCATCATTTATGCCTTGAACTTGACTGCAGAAAGTTGTGTAAGAATGGATATTTATGCTTTTTATTGTAACTGTGGAAAGGACTGTGAGCCCAAACCCTCTCTATCTTTTCCCACAATATTTTTTGGTCAAATAAGAGATTTTAAACTTTTCCTACAGCCTTGTTTTTCTGCATTTGAAAATGCTCTTCACAGGTACAGCATAATGACCGTCCAACTGTGTTCAAGTGCACTCAAAGTTGTGGCACTAGGTTGAGGTGTCCAGCACAGTTTTTGTGGCTGTTACCTGTTTTCTGCTGATATGATTTATATTTGTCTGAGGTACTTTCAAAACTCAGTACCTCAGAATGCTGAGGCTTTCTGCTGCAGTGGTGGGGCAGTGAGACCTCAGAAGCCAGACGGTTTGTAATTGTACATTTGCCACTTTTGGACTCCAGAGAGGGTTGCTAGCTCAGAAAAATATATTTCAAAAATTTAAAGCCCAAATAAATCTTTAGGCCTGTGGCACTGAAATGATGGGCTTTTGGGTAAATATTTTATTTCAGTTTTACTTTAAGAAAAACTAGATTAATGTATCTGTTCTGTGGATTTCCTTCATTTCTTACAATAACTGAGATGTCCAAAGTTAGGAGTTGCAAATAATAAAGCTAGAAATTATGTAAGAACAGCCTATTCCCTCCTTTTTTTTGTTGTTTTGTTTTTCTTTTAATATTGTGATGTTGTGTTTAACTTTACAAATTTATTTTTTCCTGGAGAGGGATGGGAGTGGTACATAGTTAAAATCAGAATCTAGTTGATTTTGGTTTTATCTGTGCAGCTGAATTAGTTCTCATTTTAAATCACTGTATCTGTGCTTTCACTGCTCATAACATGAGCAGAGCCCTTCACATATTACTGCTTTCTAGTCACTGTTGGGCCATCTGTTACTTAGTGTCTTATATTGTTATAGAAACAAAACCACAGCACAGCTGTACTGTGCATATTTATATATATTTTTCTCCCTACAATTTCTAGTGGTGTGGTGTGGTTTGGTTTGGTTTGGTTTGGTTGGGTTTTTTAAGCCTGTTTCACAGGCTGGGATTTACAGCAATAGTGGCACAGTTGCAGTGCTAACATATGCCTCTGAAATGGAGGAACACTTTCTGCAATCCTAACAGCAAGGGGCTTGAAGATCCTCAGGAACTGATGAATTGCATTATGAAGACATTTTCCAGGTGAAATGAAAAGAGAAGTTCTGCCTGCACACCTGGGGAAGTCAGATGGATGTGTACAAGTATATAGACTCTTCTCTGTAGAGCACTCACGCTAGGTGAGTATGACACTTGCCAATAATCAAAATGCTATAATTTTTTCCTCCAGAAAGGCTGTATTTTGGATATTTTTGAGCAGGCACATCTTGCGTATTGTTGCTAGATAAGCTCACAGTTGACTTTTGCAGGGACAAAGCTGTGGAGTGTTTAGAATTTCAAGGGAAACTCAGTCCCATGTCTCAACTGGAAATCTCCATTTTACACCTTCTTATAAGCTGGGTGAATACAGTGTTTGTTTACTCCGTGTGGACCTGAAGCCAAAAGACAAAACTTACCCTTATTCATGCATTACTGGCTGATACGGTAGTTTTATATGCTGAAAGGGTTTATCTAGCCACTGCTCTTACAGCTATTGGTAGCTCAAGTAGGGGGTCAAATATGAATCACAGAATCTCACAATGGTTTCACTTGGAAGGGACCTTAAAGATAATCTAGTTTAAATTCTCCTGCTATGGGCACCTTCAACTAAACCAGGTTTCTCAGGTCCCCATCCAGCCTGGTCTGGAACATTTTATGGGACTGTTCTGCTTAGCTTGGAAGGGAACCTCTGATGTGACATGCAGATGGGCAGTGGGTAATGTGACTGGATAAGGTAGGACAGAACATCTCTTAATACACAAATCTGTCTGATCCCTCTAACCTCTACTCTCCATGATGCCCAATCTTCTTCAGCAGTGGTGTAGCCATAGGTCCATTTTACCTGTAACATAACCCATGGACAGCCCTTTCACTGTCCTTGTGTGGGAAGGCTAGCAGATACTTCTGCCTTCCTTCTCACTGTGCAGACATCACATTTTTCTTAGCACAACGGGATCACAGTGCATAAGCTTGAGGAAATTATCTTGAAGAAAGCATCCAAGGAAAGCCTACCTTTATAAGGGCATTCCCACCATTCACCTTCCCCACAATTATCTCTCACAGAAGATCTATTATTAATCCTATAGAAAGGTGTAAGCAACATCAATCATAAAACTTGCATAGTATCTGTCTGTAAATTATGACAATACCTTATGAATGGGAGAATGATGACAGCAATGATGATAATAAATCTCAAGACACAGCACGAGTAAGATGAGAGACTCCAACAGACCTGCCAGATTTGTTTCTATCATGAAAGGGTGGCTTATTTCCCTCCCAAGTTAGCTGCTGCTGTCAGGAGCCTCTGAATGACCAACTAACGGGGCTGAGAATAGCAGCTTTGGGATACAGGGCTGGGATAGAAGCTCCTGGGGTGCAAGCATCCTCCCACACACAGGCATCCCAGTGAACTGTCCCACCTCTGCCCCCTGTAAGTCACAACCAGGAGTAAACCACTGTCACTGACATTAAAGACTCTTTTCCTCTGGTCTTTCCTCTATGAAGTTACCTCAGTGCCACATTGCATTTTATACCAAAACCTATTTTAATTTTCAAAACCCAGAAACATGTAAGTACATAATTGCTCCTGCATTCCTGGTGTTGGAGGTAGCCTAGCAACTCCTACTCCTCTGTAGGATACAGTAGCATGCAGTCCTGGTGCACATTCATCCTAATAACCGAGTGGTGGAGCATTTCACTTGCAGATGGTTTCACTAAACTCATGGTTCTCATCTCCCTCTAATTTCAGCAATGATAAAGCTCCCTCCCTCCCCATTTATGCCAAAATGGGGTAAAGCTCCCACCCTCAGCACATCCATGGGAAAAAAAAAAGAAAAAGGAATAGAAAAATAAAAAGAAAAAAAAAAGAAAGTGAAAGAGAAAAAAGAAAAAGAAAAAAGAAAAAAAGAAAAAAGAAAAAATAAAAATAAGAAAAAAAGAAAAAGGAAAAGAAAAAGAAAGAAAAAGAAAAAGAAAAAGAAAAAAGACAAAATGGCCATAAATTATTTTATTATCTTTCTTTTGGGCAGCCCTCAATGTCCAATAGCTTTAAGTGGTCACTGGAGAAGAATAGCTGAAGCTATTTGCTTGGGATTTTTAGCCTGCTCCTTGTCAACTTGGAAAAACAAGGTTATTTTCAAAAGCACATTTTCACGCCATGCAAGATTTTGCAGGCCCTTTCTCTCTTACTCCACAGAATCATAGAATCATAGAATAGTTTGGATTCAAAGAGACCTTGCAGGTTGTTTAGTTCCAGTCCCCTCCATGGACAGAATTCAGCGGCATTGAGTATTTTTTTTTAACTGAAACTGGCCTCATTTTGTTAACTTAAAAGCTAAATTAAATATTTTCACACAGTTTGTTTTATATTATTTTGCTTTTCCTATTACCCCATGGTTTGTCCCCTTGCTCCTCTTTTTCCAATTTTTTTTTCCCCTGGGGAAATTAGTGAAAAGCACAGAAAATAATTCGGAAGTAACAGAACACCACACTGAGGTAACTGTTTGGTGAAACATCTGGCATTTCAGTGAATTTGCCCAGCACTTTCAGAGCTGGAAACAGTCCTTTGAACAGCTGTGTTGTATTTATTTTTTACAGAAAAATAAAGTGGATTTGGTTTGACTGGAGAGTTTTTAATCATTGATGTGTATTTCTACATGTCAATATACTACAAAAAAAAAAAATTCTATTATAATAGCATGTGTTGCCAATGCCAATCCTGCAAAACCTGTATTTTCAGGTTCACAACGCTATTGTGATACTAGATTTACTGTCTCTGCCATGCAAAATTAATCTAAGTTTACTAGTATAGAAGTAAAACACAGCTGACCGAGACTCTTTATTTACTTTGTTCTAACAGATTGAAAAGGACCTTAAATTGAGAATAAGCAAATTTCATTTTCTTCCTTTTTACACAGGCAAAATTGGGTAAGACTTCATTTAAAATAATTAGTATAAATAGCTCCTTTTTCTCATCTCATGCTTACTATTCAAAATCATGTTCTACACATTTTTCTTCTCTAAAAGTCTGTTCACATTTGGATAATGAAAGTTCACCAAATAGTCATGTCCTAGCTTGATATCTCAATGACTGTAATTTGTGCTGAATAACAAATGACTCATTTCATTAAGACTGTTGCCACTGACTGGCAAACACAATGGTAATTATTATTGCTAATGCAGCGTATTAGGAAGGTGACAACATTGAAAAGCACAAACCAGGGTGTCTGGTACCTGGCCAAGATGTAATCTCACTCCTGAAATCAATCACATTGGCAAAAAAATAAAAAAAAAAAAAAAAAGAGGGGGTGCAGGGGAAGAAAAAGAAGAACATATTTGGCTTCGAAAGTTCCTGAATATTTTAGGAGGTGGGGATTCCCATGATGATCCTTTCAAACACATTTGAAGGCTACCATAGCTCATCATAAGAAAAGCACCATTTGTGTTTTGTATCAAGGTACCACAGAGTAAAGCCAAGGCCACCTACGATATCAGGCTCCTTGTTAGGGCATCTGCCAATTGATGAGAGGGTAGCTACTGCTGAAGAAATGGGATGAGGTGTGGTATTCTGAGCAAAGCTAAATGGGGATGAGCAGCTCTACTCTACTAAGCAACGGTGTGGATTTCAAGGCAAGTGAAATCTGACTGCTAAAAATAAATTAAAATTAAAAGGTACTGCTAAATCCGTCATTTCAGGCAGGTATGTAAATGAGTTGCTAACCAAAGAAAGGTAGATACAGTAAGCTGGGTTTTCACCTGGCCAGCTGGCAGTGCCTAATGATTGCTGGCTTTTGTGTCAAAATTCAGGATAAATCCGCTGCATTAGGTGGGACCATAATGCAAACACCCTCGCTGCACATACTTCTGCCAATGAAATCTCAGAGAGATTATTTCTATGGCTGAAGACAAGTCACTTTGAACACTTGCACAAAAAAATTAATTTCTTTCTTCTCATAATCACTGAGTATCTAATTCCCTGTGGTTTGAAAAAGCTTTCCAAGTAACTCTCCAGCATTTTATTTCTCATCAAATGCTACTTTAGGAAGAGAGGAAATCATTCCTTGAAAAGGCAAATTTCAGTGCAAGTCCTGATGTTTCTTTTCACTTTTATTTTTTGACCACTCAGCAAAACATAAAGAACAGACAGTCTTAGGGACAGAAACAGTAATTACCTATTTTCAAAATTTGTGGTAGGAAAAGACCTGGAGTGCCTAGCAGGTAGGCATATTTTTTCCAACCTGGTAATTTGTTTGAGATTAATACAGTGACTGGGTTGATGTTTCTGTGCATCCAAACCTGGATAGAGAGCTCCCTGATACTGGGTAAACAGCCATCACATAGCTGACACTGGTTATCACACCATATTTTTACAGTAAATAGTAAGAGATATTAAGAAATTTCTCCTCCAAAAGGAGTGACTTTTGTCCTTCTAAATTTGGGTACTAATCACAGTGATCCCCTTATTTGCCACTGCCAGTCTTAAGTACTGCAGACCTTTGTACCTGGCAAGAAAGCCCTACCCTTGAGAAAGCCATGGCCAGATCAGCAGCAAGTTACTCAGCAGCAGAAGTGACAGTTCTCATTCCCAGGTCAAACACAAAATTTCTTCCTTGATCCCTTCAGGGTTGGCTGGAGAAGCATCCATTGCCCAGTCACTCATCCCACAGCACAGCTTTGCTCTGCTGGGACAGTGCAGGCACAAGGAGAGGTAGATATAGTCTTTAGATGTATGTTAACAATTTTTGAAATGCATACCCCACCTGACTGCATTAAACTATTGTAGAATATGGGAGACATGGGCTCCCATCACCTAGACAGAAGACATTCAAAATTTAAAAAAATCAAATATTTTTTCCCTGCAGTAGGAGATATGCTACCTGGAAATAACATACCATGCAATTCCTTTGCAAATTGACTGTTTTAAACTATTATGCTCACTAGAAAAAGAGGTTTTCATATTGCCCAAGCCATTCAGAATTTCATGTCTATCCCTTAGAATAATTTGGGTTGGAACAGCCCTTTAGGATAATCACAGTTTTCTCTTTTTGAAACTAAGGCAAATTTTGAAGACAATATCCCTGTGTCCACTAAAAAGTTATTATCTATGAAGTTTTGCAGGTGGATATGCTAGATCAGCTTCTGACATGTGAATCTTGTGCAGTAAAATACTGGATCTGTTATTTGGCAGCTCACAGGTGTAGTTTTCTTCTGTTTTTCACCATTTCATAATGTGAAGCAGAATTGGCTGGGTGCCAGACTTACAACCTCACCTCAGAATACTACTATTTATTGAAGCTCGTGTGGCACACAGACTGATAGCATATTTTTAAAGCGTACTTTTTAAAATTTGGCTTAACTAAAATGGAATCGTTCTTCTCCTAAGGAGCTTGAGAAAAAAAAATAACTGTGATATGTTCATACCTTTTCGTATTGAATCTAAAATTATTCATGCTGTCACTCTGAAACATACAACATTCTCATACTCTCTGTATATATTTTAGAAAGACATGTAATGGAAAAAACTGTGCAATGAATACCTCAAAAACAGTGTCACTAGTAAGGAATTATGAAATAACTGTTGTGATGCAATTCCTGTTAATTATATCACTTTTTAGCAACACAGGATGCATATTTATTCTGTACACTTTCCCAAGAAATAGAAAGAATCTCCTTGCCTAGTATCATATATTCTGAATTATCTCCATGCAGAAGGTGAGAAAGGTGAGTATAAACCCCCTGTTGAGATTTCTGGTTTATTTCATAGCATTTAAAATTAAATTTGTTTGCATTTTCTTTAGCTCATCTCTTGTTCAGCCATGGTGCCTACTAACAGTGAAGCCACCTTTTCTCTAAATTAAAAAAGCATAGCAACAAGTGTGGGTAAGTTTTGTGGGTATAACACAACTACAGCATCACAGCAAATGTCTTGATGTGGGCTTTAGACCATGTCCCTTTCTGATGAATCTAACTGTAGTGCAATCCAACAGGACCACATGTGATTCCTGTGTATTACCTGGAAAGACTTAATTAATTTTTTTTTCCAAATAATAAGTCAAGAAAAAGAACATCTCATGAAGAATGAGAATTTCAGAAACCTGGAAAAAATTTTCATCCTTATGAATATTTTAATCATCACATTTTAATCTTTTTTCATCACATTTGAATCATCATCATTTATGAACATTTTAATGAACATTTATGAACATTTATGAACATTTTATGAACATTTATTAACATTTTAATAATCACATTTTTTTTTTCCCCAAAATAGACACTTTCAGAAAGGATCATGTGAGATGTTAACTGGTTGACCTTTCACTTCCATTAGGATATGTGTACCCAAGACATTGGAAGGCTCTGTCCTGCTTTAGTACAAAGTTCTAAGTCAGACCTTCGTCTTTCTAAATTATTACAAAATATTTTCACATTATATTTCCAAAAATGAATGTTTAACATGTAGAGTGAACTTATGAGAGAATTTTCTTCTTTTAAAATCAGAAAAAGTTTTGTAATTTATTGCCATAGAATCTTACCTTGGATATTTAAAGATGCAAGTTAATACAGCTCCAAGCAACCTCACTAGGAATTCAGCACTACAGAAAATCAGTTCATATAACATACTAACATAGAGCATGTTTTTATTTTAGCAGTTAATTTCCTGTATTCTGAAATTTAATTACATTTAATTCTATTTCTTGATCCATTAATAAAGCTTTGTAACAGCAGTTGCAGAATAAGCTGACTCAATAAGAATCGTAAGTCTGACCAAATAATAGATTTTCTAAGAATGAAACCCCTTCCACCCCTTCTCCAAACAGCTGAAGATGTGTTAGTGTTCCTTTGTGTGCAGGGTCCTGACCACAAATGAATAAAATACTTAAAATTTTGACTGTCATATTTCCATTCATGGTTAGTACTGTTAGAGTGATTTTCATTTCCAGGTAATGGCAAGCAAATACACAAAACAGTAGCAAATTTATTGAATTTGGCTTTTGTAGCTAAAGCCATGTCTCCTTTTTCAAATAAGAATTTGTAATATTTTCAAATTGTTTCATGTGTTCCTAGATACATTCCTAAGTACTTTTCTAAGTGAAAGCCAGAGACTCGCATATGAGGAACAAATCCAATGAAACCAAGCCTCAATAGTAGTGCTGATCAGTCTTTTTGTTGATGCTTTTGTCATTTGCTTCACATTCCCTTGGTTGTTTCAGCAAACCATTATGAAACCTGCATACCAGACTGACCTAAGCCCAATCTTAATTTTACAGCTATTTCTTAAATTGGCACATCAATCTTCTTGAAACAGCAGGCTGGAAAGTAAATTATTATTATATTTGAGCATAACCCAAATACTAATTATGAATTTATTATTTGTCCACAGTTGAGGTACCTGAACTCCAGCAGATTTCAACACCACTATCTCAATAATGAGATTGAAAAATGTTGTGAGGATTTTAGGTCAGCAGTATGTAACACTAGGTACTGTAGGTCTCTGTATCAAAAACTTTGCTAATGCTTTGTTAACATTTCTGGATGTGTTTGGATTGCAATCCTGACAAACCTAAAACAACCTCTAAAACTCAGTGCAGAACCTTGAATCTATATTTCATTAAAATAAAATCAGAGAATCATAAAATGGTTTGGCTTGTAAGGGTCCTAAAAGACCTATAACCCCCGCCCTGGACAGGGACACCTTCTACTAGACCAGGTTGCTCCAAGCCCTGTTCAACTTGGTCTCAAACACTTCCAAGGAGGGGACATCCATAGGTTTTCTGGGAAACATGTGCCGGAGCTTCACCATCCTCACAAAAAAGAACATCCTCCTAATATCTAATCTAAACCAAACTTCTGTCCGTTTGAAACCATTCCTACTTTTCTATCACTCCATGCCTTTGTCAAAAAGTCCCTCTTCAGCTGTCTTAGAACTCCTTTAGTTACTGGGAAGTGCTCGAAGTGCTCTTCTTGAAGATCTTATATGTACAAATACAATCTCTTTCAAACACAAAATATTGAATTCTAGCAAAAACATATCTACTAATGAGCTTCAGATTCTATTACTCTGAATTTGCAAAAAAAGAAGTCACAATAAATTGGAGATATAAGTCTGAAAATGCAGTCTCTATTGGTGGATTTTTTCTAAATACTGCCTGTTCCTGTAGATATATGCTAACTTGTGGGGAGAGACAGGGAGAGAGAAAAGTTATTAAGTTTTCACTGTTGCCAAAGAACACAGGGAAACCCTGAAGCTTGCTCTTCATCACCCTTCCCTGCTTATTTTGATGCTGTGCAGAAACCATTAGATGTAGACTTATAGAATCAGAGCAACAGGGACTTCTGGGCATGGCACAAAACAACACAAGTTGGACTGCAGTAAGAGAGCCAAATATTGTGTTTGAGAAAATTTATGAATATCTAGAAATTTTATGAATATCTATCTCCTCCTGTTTGATTATAGCTCAGACTGCCTTTGGTTTCAAAGTCCTAATTTTTGTTTTTTTAATGTTATGAAACTTTTGATTTGCTCAAATATGTATTGCTTTCAAAATAAATACAGCAGAATAAGCAAGAAAAATAAGCTTCTATTGGTCAGCAAAAACAGGTACAGGAAATGACAATTCAGAGAAAAAATTAGGACAAATCAGTTTCTAAAATTTAGTGAATGTTTGCATAAAATTAAATATTCAACATAGAGAATTGTAAATATAGGGCAAGCTGCTGTGAATATGGCCATGTGTGTGAAATGTTTCCTGTAGTAAAGAAGTCAGTCACTTCAGACCAAGTACCAAGCTGAAGTACTGACCTCTGGTTTGTGGGGCCAGGCAGCATAACCCATGTGCCCTGAGTGCTGCTCTGAATTCCTAGTACTTGAGACTCTAAGAATGCTCATGCCATATTGAAAATATGGCATGTTTCAGTTGAAGCATATTTTGCAAAGGCTTAAGAAAATAAACTCCTGGTCTTGCATCTCCCAGGCTTACACACTGACTTGGGGGAAGTTAAGACTTCTGCCTGTGCATAGAAATAAATATATTACTTTTCATCAACAGCAAGACTTAAACAGAAGTTAATGAAAAAGGAGGCAGAAAAATGTATTTTCTCTGTCATACTGTAATGTCTTTGTATATATTTCCTAGAAGTATATTCTGACCATCTATGGCAGAAATCTGCTTCAAACTATCTGCAAATCTTAATGATTGTGAAGTACTATAAATTGGTAGCAGACTTTTTTCCAAACATAAGTAAATATACAAAGACCCATGAGAAACAAAATAAATTAACATACTCCCATAAGGTAGGGTGCCAATATGGCATCAAAAACCATTTGCCCGCCGGCAGTTTATTTACAAGGCACAAACGGGACGGGGCAACTGGAAGCAGTCCTTGAGAGGTTTATTTTTCACATCAGTCTCAAAACATTGTTTTTACAAAGGAGACAAGGATGTGACCATCTCACTGTTTCAACAGAATGCCAAAGAAATTTAACATTACAACAGAGCATAAGACAGTCCCAGAGTAGGTTTCAGCCAATCATATAGAGGAAAAGCATATTGACAATAATTCTATCCAATAATCTTAAAGCGTATGTAATTCTGGTTAAAACAATAACGGCTTATTCTCAACACAACAGCTTGTTCATAAAAGCCTAAGTACAGAGCTCCATTCATGTTTAACCTTCTAAAATATACATTAAATAAACTTGTTGCAATTTAGAAGGCAGACTAACATTGGCCTATTGTCCTATTTCTGCACTACGGCCTAGAAATCTTTTTTGCTATTTTAGCATCTGTTCACATAACTTCTGCTTAAGGCCTGCTTTTCCACCTTCCTAAAGCTTTCTGATTTTCTGGATCCCAACAATTCCCCCTCTCTCTTGACCTAAGAAGAAACCTCTATATTCGTGTCGTTTGCTACTTGTGTTTGATAGCCCTACTATAACATTTTTGCTCGCTATCTGCTTGTGGCTTATTCGTGCTAACACTAAGCATTGCTATGTTACAGCACAGCAACTTAATGCTGTGAAGGCTTAGTCAGTGAAAAGATATGAGTCACGCTTGACAACAGTTGCAAGTCATTGTTCAAAAAACTCTTGTCGATTCCAGGGTCTTAACTCAAAACGTTCTTCCATTTCTATACCTTCATCTGAGAGTTCTGTGAGATTTCAAACACTCTCTGTACTTCTACTTCTTAATTCTCTCTCCTATATGACAAAAATTTCTCTGACTCTTTTGTTCATCATTCACTGCACACACTGAATTATGCAGGGAGTTACTATCAATATTACTACCAAAACACCTAATACATAAAGACTTAGCTTGCACAGTTGCCTTAGCCTATTCTTGGAATAGATCATCCAGCCAGGATCTACCATCCTCTTTAATTTGGGCTGTCACATCTTTCAGTTTTTGTATGCTTTTGTGTGTACCCAGTATGCTTTGGCTGTGTACCCAGTACATCTCAAGCCAATTAGAGATGTGATTTCCTCATCTTCTACACTAAAGCATCAGTGAGGATGGGATGTAAAATTTAACTGTCTTCCAATATTCCTTTTGTTGTACCACAACCTGGGCATTGAGGCACTGTATTTTTGAGTTTAAAATAATCTCTGATCTTCCATTTTCCACAGTCTAAAGAACTTCTAGAAGAGAAGTGGACTGCACAGTACCATTTAACAAACTTCATTAAAATGAGGAAGTATTTTGACATTCCTAATTCTATTACAGTGTGGACACTGAGTGCATATGTTAGTCCCTTTTCTGCTTTGAGGTTACATTGATCAATGAATGGAAATCCGGGTGGCAGCAGAAAGAGGTACTGCAGATGATGATGCAGGCAGAAAAATGCCAGGCTGATTTCCAGGAAAAACACAAAATCCAACAATTTGTCCACCTTCCCATGAGTTCCCACTAGTATACAGTCTACATATAAGTGTGTAGGTCTCTGCCTTTGCCTAATGTCTTCATTCAAAAGCTTGCCAAGCAATCCCACAAGACATTGCTTCTGTGTGTCTGACTCTTGAAAAGTATGCTTTATGTGGTGAGTAGCTGAATAAGCCCACATGCATTTGTTCTGCCTGTATATTAGTATACCTCACTGTCCATCAGAGCTACTCCTCACTATGATTACCAGATTGAATAACATCATGTATTTTCTCCACCAGCAGCACCAGAGGATTCTCCCTGCTGGTTTGATTAACCTATAATAATGCTACCAAAAAGCCTCTTAGATAACAATGTGACCCATGTTTCTGGCATTTACCATTGTGCCATCTATTTTTTTGTGAGAATCGCTTTCCCTGAAGAAAGACAGTGTGTTGAGGCTGAATCTATCACCAGCCACTTTGCTCAGAAAAAAACCCTTCCACCTCCCCTATTAATCAATACTATTGAGACACACAAGCTTTATGAAAAACCTGATTATTATGTGATTTACAGGTTTGGCTTTCTGAGGACTAATCCATATGGGTAGGAGGTGGGGTATCATGATGCATGGAGAAGAGGAGCAGGATTAGACCTTTTTTTTTCTGGTTGTCTCTTACATTTTAAGAGACATCCTGCAGTTCTGACCATGACTATTCCCATGCTTGCAGGTTCTATTAGTGCTGCTGAGAACATCAACTAAGTACCAATTTCTGCACTGTTCTACACATGAAAAAGCAGCCCAACAGTGGATGGAAGTCTTTAAGTAATTCCTTCACATACAAGATGTTGGTTTGGCAAGGAGATCATAGAGGGTTAGCAGTTACCTGGAATGAAGCAGCTCTTGAGAATATTTAACTTGCTAGTATTTCAGAAGATGTCTATTAGCCATGAACCTTCCAAGGGGGAGTGTTCTGTAAATTTTCTGCATGAGTAAAAATCATGGAGTCAAATAGCTTTAAATTAGGACTTTTTAACACTGAAATGGAAGTGAATTTTTAGTTTGTGAACACTTGACAAATATTTTCCCTTCTTTACTAGAGTGATGTTGAACCTAACACTACCTCAAATTTGTTAACCTATTTCTTTAAAACCTTAATTATTTAAGTAGCTAAACATGTAAATTAATGAAATAATGAGAAATAATGAAAATTGAAATATGAAATAATTAATGAAATAATGAGAAATTAGGAAAATAAAGAAAATTGTTTCATTTACTAAAATGGTATAATTCAATGAGTCACATCTGTTACCATTTTAAATACTGTCGCAGCAGTCCACTCAGAATCACTAAATAAATTTGTATCATAGTAATACCCTAGAAAAATAAATTAAATATTATCTAACAGTTTACCATTTATATATCTGTTGAATAGCTTCCATTAATATGAACCACAATGGAGAGAGGGTCTAATTTTTTGGCTTAACAATTTATTTGTCAGTCTACTCTGACTTGCTCTTCAAAATTACAAAAAAGTAAGTTATTTAGCCAATAGCAGATTTTCTTTTATTTTCCTGCTATCTGTAATTGAGAAAATGTATTGGATTACTCTAAGTAATTAGAGATTTTATGTGAAAATCCTATTTTATTAATTAAGTTGCTTTAAGGTCCAGATTAATAACAACCAGTTATAGCCTTCCAAATCAGCTAAGTTCTTCTAATAATCTAAACCCTCGTGGAAAACTCTGGGGTGTGTTAAATCACTCTCTAATTACTTTCCATTAAAATAGTTTGGGAAGTTCATGAAAGTTCATGAAATTCCATGAAAAAAGTTCAGGGCTGCTGGCACTGTATTTTCTCAGTAGGACAAAGAATCCCTTTTTACCTGGTCTCAACACATGAAAATACATGAATTGCATGCACTAGTTCATGGTTTGATGATGTGGTAATTTCTGCCCGCAGGGAAACAGGCAAGATCCCTTTTGTCCCTCCTGAGGTAAACAAGTATTAAGCCAGCAAACTCTTAACTCTTTATAAATATGCGCTTCAAAATATCTTGAAAGGTTTTTCATAAGGCTCGTCTCAAAATAAATGATTTTAATGAGTTATTACTGCACCTCTTCTGATATTCTGGGGAAAGCAGTGCTGCATTTCGTATGTAGTAATTCTGAGCAGAATAATGCATTACAATTGACCATTTCTTATGCAGACAAAAATGAGATTTTATTACTTCAATTAAAATTAGTAGCTACAAAGCAGCTATGAGAAGACTACATTGAAAGAAATACAGTAAACAAACCTTTGACAGAATAAAATATTAAATTGGTGTTGAAAATTAAAATTAATATTAGAAAGAGTAGTGGGAAACTCTTCTTGTTTATGTCTGACTGGTGCGTATTTGTTTTAGTGTGGTTCAGTATAGCCCCAAAGTCAGAAGCCTTCAGTAGAGCTGATGAGATCAGTGAGACAGAATCAAGACTAAATTTTCATTGAATTTTACCTGACAGAGTCTCTTGGGGTCTCTAGCTGGTCAGAGTGACTCCGAGATAAGTTAGAAAGTCTCTTTTCCTAGCCCGGCAGTTGAACGAGCCAGAACTTTTCATTTCTTGGTCTCAAGGTTGTTTATTATATCTTCTCTATAAAATTCTTTCTCTTGTCTAGCCGAGGTCTGCTCAGCAAGACAGTCAGAGGCACTCTGCCTTCCCCAGGGCGGTGTTATCTTTTTATATTAAAACTATGTGTACAATATTTACAATTACTTTCCAGTATTTATCACATATGTTAGACAGTGAGCTTCTACTCTAAACCAATCTAAAACCAATCTAAAATCACAGCAGAAGATGGAGGACAAGAAGAAGCAGGAGGGAGGCTGGACATGCTCAGATTCCTTCATCTTGCCCCCTGAACCCCCATTTAAAAAACTCCAAAAATCTATTTTTTTCCCCCGTGATAAATTCCGTATCATTCTACTTAAAATTTGTGGCTTGTAATTCTTCATATAAGGTTGGTAATTGTTTAAATTGTTTATTCCTAGGCCTAAATCAAAGGCACAGGGGTCTTGGGCTCTGTGCCAAGGTCTCTGAGCCCCCTGGGCAGGGGCTTGAGCCCTCCAGGGCAGCCAGAGGAATTTCCTGGGTTTTCTGACAAGATTCATCTATATGGAGCTGAATTTAATGCTGTGGAAAATCATAGTTGATGATGCCATATGCTTTTAACCACTGTCTTCATTCAAACCTATGTAAATCAACAGATACAATTACAGAAAAGATTCTAAAAGTCACAAAATACAATTTTTCTAACTGAATTTTTTGTTTATTTTCACAGAATCAGGGAATCACAGAATCAGCTATATTGAAAGAGACCTTAGAGTCCAACCTGTGACCTAATATCACCTTGTCACCTAGACCATGGCACTGAGTGCCACATCCAGTCTTTTCTACAACAGCTCCAGGGACATCTCTACAGGGACTCCACTACATCCCTAGGCAGCCCATTCCAATGCCAAATCAACCTTTCTATGAAGAACTTCTTCTTAATGTCCAGGCTAAACTTCTCCTGGTGCAGCTTAAGTCTCTGTCCTCTCATCCTATCACTCGTTGCCTGGGAGAATAGATCAAGCCCCACCTGGCTACACCCTCCTCTCAGGCAGTTGTAGAGTGATAAGGTGTCCCTCAAGCCGACTTTTCTGCAGGATCAAAAACCTCAGCTCGCATAGCCTCTCCTGATAGGTCTTCTAAGCCCTTCACTGGCCTTGTTATCCTTTTCTGAACACACTCCAGCATCTCAA
>VZSJ01004004.1:449021-501384 GCA_013398405.1 Pheucticus melanocephalus | reverse complement strand
TGTCCACCAGGACCCCCAGGTCCTTCTTCTCAGAGCTGCTTTCCAGCAGATCCACCCCCAACCTGTGCTGGTGCCTGCGCTGATTCCTCCCCCAGTTCAGGAGCCTGCTTTTGCCCTTGCTGCACTTTAGATGATTTATCTGTGCCCATCTCTCCAACCTTTTTAGGTCCCCTTGAAAGGCTGCACTCTGGGGTGTTGGCTATTGCTCCCAGCTTTGTGCTGGCAGTGACCTGCTGAGGTCACTGAGTCACTGCTCTGTCCCTTGTCTGACTCTTGTCTGAGTCACTGCTGAACAAGTTGAGCAGACTGGCCCTAGTACAGGACCCCGGGGAACACCACTATTGACAGGTGCTGAAAAACAGATAATTTGTTTAAAATGAATTTTTTAAAAAATATTAAAACACTGGGGTCCAGGTTTTCCTATGTTGTGTGCACTATTTCTGATCATTTTATTACTGAACTCAAAACCAAAATTGGCTTATAAAATGGCTAGGTCCCAGCTGAAAGACAAACATTATAAACACATTGATTCTAAATGGCTGGGTCTTTTGAATTTATTTAAGACATTTGTGTGTTTTTTTGAGGAAACACACTCAAAAAACCACACAGTACTTCCACACTCTTTTTAGAGCTAAGTGAAATTATAATTGTGGATACTCCTTTGAATGGCTGACTGTGTCACTGAAATCCAAACACCTGGCTAGTCCTTCTGACTTTACTGGAACTACTAAACCTCTCTGCCTCTGAAAATCAGACTAAGTGTCTAACTATTCTTTGGTATTGTGGAGCACATCATATTTGTATTTCAGGAGTAAAGGCCGAGGGATAAAAACTGAAGATTTAAGTCAGCATATGGCCACTATTACTGGAATCTGAAAGAGTTACGTTTACTGGGGTTTTTTTCCTAAAGGAGCACATTTGTCATTCTTGAATGATTTGTTATTTTAGGTCTTCTAACTTTTAAAAGCATACTGCATCTGGAAAGGTTTCCTTTAGTAAAGATAGTACAAAAGTAAGTGATTTAAAGATATTTTCACTAACCTGGCCAAAATCTTTTTCACATAGCTAGCTACCACACAATTTGGTATTTTCAAAATCAAAAGTAACTTTCATGCACTTTTCATATAACCTGTTTTATAAAACAGCCAACCTTTCCCCTCTGTGTAACTTTTCTTATCTCTAAATTTGGATGTGTTTTGTCTTTGATTTTACAAGCAGAATATGCACGTGTACCCTTCCACACTTCAAATTTTCCCTACTATACCCCTGATCTACCGTGACTTGACAAACAGTTAGTGAATTAAGTCACAGTTACTTGCATTTATCACTTAAAAAAAAACCCTTATATAAATCTGGGTGAAATTCTCTATGTGATTAGGCTGTGTTTAGGAAATTTGCTGCTAGACTGTCAAGCCCATATATGTGGGCTGCAGTGCCATCAGAGCACCATGAAGGATTTAAACTGTTTGCTTTTGTGCTTTTGGTTTTCATGCTGTAATTTACAGAAGTGGGTGAGGTTTTGCAGTGTTCTTGGATAATATGACCTAGTTTGGTTGAGCAGCTGGTTAAACCACACCTCTGAGCACTGGGGTCTTATGTAGACATGGTTCAGTAGTTTCTGTGGGGCACTTCTATTGCTAGACCTGGATTCCAGCACTGATGAACAAGCACTGATAGCAGCTTGGGGAAGGAGGAATAAAGGTGGCAGTGGTAAGCTAGCCTAGGAGTAAAAGACAATGACTTTGACTAGAGTGGTAATAGATGCTTCTTGAGCTTAATTACTCCCCTTCTGACAGCTCTCTGATCAATAGGTCATAATTATTCATATCGGCTGTCACATAAAACCAGTGAAAACAGCATGCATAGTATTGTTGCATGTTCATGCCTTTGCATTCTTTTGTCTTGGCTACTGACACTGGAGTTTCATGTCAAAAGAGTCTCAGCTGTAAGACTAGATGTTGGCTAATGATGTTCTTCTACATAGTGGTTCAGGGAGTCTGTTGGGACAAAGGAAGAACCCTGAGTGCAAAAAGGAAATACTAACTGATATGGTGTTTAACTGAACTATAGGTACTCTTGCCTACATGTTCCTGATTTTTTTTAGCAGGTTAGTATCTGAGTGTATGCAAACATAATCTGATTCATTTGGAATGAATTTGGAATTTATGTGGATGCCACTGAAAAAAATGGTCATTCTCTCAGTGAACTTAGCTGAGCTGAGCTATGGGCTGAGCCCTGATAAAGGTATCCAGCGGGCAGGAAGACAACTGCACTGCTGTAAGGTACAGACCAAAACCAGAAACTGAGACACTTAAGTGGAAGCAGTGAGAGACCAAGTCCACATACAGGATGCTCCAGAGGTTGGGAACTTTGATCATGCTCAGCCCCTGCCACTAGATGCACCATCTTCTCTGTCAAACCCATGGCTGATTCTCATGAGCTCTTAATAGCAGGAGAAGATATGAGAAACAGTTCCCATCTGGTCAGTCTTAGTTTGTCACATTACACTCAAAAATCTAACCTAGCAAATCCTTGTTAGTCATTATCTTAAAGGAATGCTTCATGGACTTGATGGTTTTTTATATTTTTTTTTTCAAATGGCAGAGGGTCTGTAAAGCTTACTTTGGGTTCACAAAGGAAATTTGGATGGTCAGTGGACTGCTAACCAAGATCATGTCATGCAAAAAGAGTATGAAAAATGCATAGCTTCCTGTCTCTCAACACTTCAGAAAGTTAAGGCTTTTCCAGGTTACAATAACCCATAATGGTGTTGTGTAGCTTCCTATCATGTTATGTTGGTTTTGGCTGGGGTAGAGTTAATTTTCTTCACGGTGGCTAGTATGGAGCTGTGTTTTGTATTTGTGCTGAGAGTATAGGGAAGGTTTTATTGTCACTGAGTAGGGCTTACAGAGAGGAAAGGACTGTTCTGCTCTATGTGCTGCCACACTGGCAAGCTGGGGGTGCTTGAGAGGCTGGGAGGAGACACAGGGGGGACAGGTGACCCAAACTGACCAAAGGGATATTCCAGACAGATGGCATCATGAGCAGGGGAAGAGGGAAAAAGGGGGTGATGTTTGGAGTAATGGGGTGTTGTCTTCCAAGTCACCATGACACATGATGGGCCTCTGCTCTCCTGGACATGGCTGAACACCTGCCTGCCCATGGGAAGCAGAGAATTAATTCCTTGTTTTGCCTTGCTTCTGTGTGTGGCTTTTGCTTTCCCTAATAAACTGTCTTTATCTAAACCTATGAGTTTTCTCACATTTACTCTTCCAATTCTCTCCCTGATCCTGCTGTGGTTGGAGGCAGAGAGAGTGAGCATCTGTGTGAGGCTTGGTTGCTGCCTGTGGTTAAACCATGATACATAGAAAACCTCAGAAAGGAGTCAAGTCCTTCTGAGATGTTTGCCCATGGCATAGGTCAGCATGTTGGAACAGCTTAACTAGACACACACACTTAACTGGCTTACTGTCCTGAATTTTCAGTAGCTCCTCTATGGAAATTTCCCATCACTTAATTGTCTCTCTGAGCCTCTAGAGTGCAATTCACAGAGAGGGTCTTACTCATCTAGAAGCCAATCTCAGTTTCAGGAAAGAATGCCTGTGCCCCAATTCCACTATAGCCACTAAAAACACACATTGGAAAATATGTGGCTGGTATTCCTCTATTTATGTAAAGGTGAAAAGGGCAAAAAACTGATTGCAGCACCAGGCTGGTTTTATGTTGTTGTTTATTCCATTAGGCAAGAGAAAAAAAGAATGACTGCACAATACATTGGTGTCTAGAGTCTCTATCTGTAGAGATGGACTTCTGTCTTAATGCCATCAGGGAACCCAGTACAGTATGAGGACAGACTGCAGCTTAATCTTGAAAATTAAGTGTTGTTTGCAAATCAGAGAGAAGGGATCTGGGTCACTTCCTGTGGGCAGGAAGTGAGTGGTCTCCCTTCTACAACACTGTGACTAGAGCATTGATCTGTGTCTCCCTGTGAAATTCCAGATGGAAATATTTTGGAGATTTTAAATATTCACTTCCAATTGGTTTTCTGTGAGTTCTTTGTTGTTGTTGTTCATCTGTTTCTCTTTTTCTGAAGGATCAAAGTAATTCAGCACAAACTGCTCTGCTGCAAGGACAGTAGAAGTGTCACCCTTTTATAGGTAACGCCTCATTTGTGCTTAGTTTCCAGATCTGTTAGCATATAGTATATATGCTTTAACCCCTGAAGTCTGAAAGGAGTCCAGGAGTAACTTCTGACTGGTGTCTCTATAAATATACATGGGCATAGAAGTCCATTATACAGCATAATTTCCCAGGAATACAGTCCATCTTATTGTCTTCCTGAGACAAATGCTGAATCCTCAAACTCAGACACAGAGAAGATATACTCTTTCCAAAATCCCTGAGATATTTTGCATACCATTTAACCCTTGAGAAATACTTGATGACAGAAATTAGACGTAGACACACACAGCTGTATAAGTCCATATACACAGGGCATTTCTGAAAACATTACTCTTCAAATACATATATGCAGTGGAAACTCCCTTTGCCTTTTCAGTTTCCTTACTGCTCTAAACCACTGTTTGTCAAGGGGTCAAACTGCAGTCCTCAGTACAACTCATGCCATTCACTCTGAACCACAGCTTGCTTTGTCATTTTCACTGCAAACCCTTTCCCTCAACCTTGTTTGACTGTGGGAGACTGCCTAAATTTCACTCAACTGGTGCTTTGTGGCTTTCATTTTGCAAAACACTTCTGTGCAGAATGAAGGGCTATTGCTTTTCCTCTCCTCCTTATCATGTCTTTCTCTTAGTCCAATGGCTATCTACTATCTATTCCAGGAGCAATGTAATATATCCTGCAAGGTACTTGGGAGTCATTAAAACAGACAGCAATACCATAACTCCTTTCAAATGGACAGCAACTGAAAGAAGGAGCATATACATAAGGAAATCCCACAAATTGTCACAAGGAGTAAGTCATGAATGGTTGCCATGCTCTCAAACTGCATTTTCAAAAAGTAAATTATTTTTATGACTTAGCTTTACATATGTCAGACTTATGTGCTTGAATTATATGCAACGGACTGCATCATATTATTTGTGTATATAGTACATCTTCTCATACAGGCTGAACAAGCAAAGCATACTGTGATATACTTACATCTCATGTAGACTCTATGTATATCATATGTGAAGTTGATTCTATTATTGGTCCTAGCCCCCCATGTGTACCTGTATCCCTAAAAACTTAGGCATGCCTTTGAAAGACAAGCATCTGAAGTTAGTGTCTTGAAGTCACTGCCTCAAGCTGCACATATATGAGATGTAGTGAAAGTGAATTGATGCAGTATGTGCCATGCCTCTGCTTACATGGCATAGGCACACTGGATTCACTGGTCTATCCCCCTGTGAGGCCTAGAAGTGGGAAGAGTTAGGAATCCCTTGTGGCTTACTGAACATGAGACCAGGATTGAAAAATGTGTTGTTGAGAACACCTTTCTCCCTTCCTCCTTTTAAACAGGGTTAAGTTATAAGCAAATCTGCATGCACTTCCAAAGAAGACACACATTTGTGCAATGGATATAATATTGGGAGCTGCAAAGGAAAACAAATGACATAAACAAGATTTTTCCCTTGAATCAGGCTACTGTTTGAGTAGCGTTTCTTCCTTTCTGTTCTCTGAGTCACTCCCAGTCTCCTTTAGCTTCCTTCCCTCTATTTCACTCTCCCCTCTCGCTTTCTCAGGTGGAAAATAGGATGTGGCCCCCTCAGTGTGTCTGTCAAACATTTTGGCTCTTCAGATAATCTTTGACTGGACCTGACTGTGTTCCTTTCAGTGAAGCAGAGGATTGGTTTCCAGTTAAGCCTTTGGAATCCTAGTGCTCAGGAAGAATAACTCCAAGCACTGCATTTGGGAAAGCTTTATTAACAAGTTGAAAGTGAAAGAAAGGTAATAATTGCATTTAAACAATCAACCAAAGCAAAGCTCACCTCTAGGTTTATAAATCTGTGGGGAAGACATAATTACAAGGGGTCTGTGTTGCTACATTGCTTTTGCTTTGAAAACCAGATTGCCACCCCACTCCCACTGGATGGATAATTGGGTCCTCATAGGTCTCTTGAATCAAAGTAGTGTTGCAGTAAAACTTTATTTCTCCAGTGCTCATTAAAAGAGAAGCTGAATGGAAAACTCCCACTTTGGGGATGGGATTAGATAGCCCTAGATTATTCCTCCTCCCATGCCCTTTCAAGGTTTTTTGTTTCTAAATCTGCTCAGCAAGAAAAAGTAAATTGCCAGAAGTGAGATTAGTGAAGAATATTGTCCCAAGGACAATAAGGCTTTATTGCAAGGCTGGTATGAGATCCCTGCTTCAAAAAACTACAGGACTTGGAGGTGTGTGAGCTCTTAATTGCCTACCTCTGATAAACTGGCAGTGCAAAAAAAAAGAAAAAAAAAAGAAAAAAAAAAGAAAAAAAAAAGAAAAAAAAAAGAAAAAAAAGAGAAAAACCCCATTCAGACATGAATTAGCTTGGATGAAGTCCACTTGCTAATCAGAGTTTAATGAGGATGCTGCTGGCCTTAACATATTCAAAATGTTCAAAACTGCCCCAGCTTCAAGTTTGTGCAGTTAGTATTTCCTCTCTGCTGTCAGTTCTGCACACAGGCTGACATGAATCTTTAGAGAACATAACTTTGTCTGGGGCAGGCATGGTAGGGAGAGTAGGAGAGTATGTACCTGAGAAAATGTGGAAACATAAGGCTGAGAGTTACTTTGCTAATGGACTCCCATATGATCCAAATTATCGATGCCTCAATTGCTGGAACAAATACCATGATTGGCACACTGTTAATCACACTCATAAAGGTTGGACATATAGCTGGATTTCCAGTATTGTATCACAGTCAGCCTTCATGTGCCCTTCCTGTCAAGGAGTCCATAGGATAGTTGTGTGTGTGAAGGCCTCAGAGTCCAAGAATCACAGATCTCACTATTGGCAATCACAACTGCCATTTGCTGCTTAAAGTCAATATAGCCACTGTGCCAGGGAACTCAATGTGTGATACCAGGAGATGCCCTGAATCCTGTTGGCTATACTGAAGTTAATGGGTTAGCTCACTGCAGTAGCTGCATCACTGAAAGCTACGCCTTTCTGTGTGCAGTGGGCTCCAGAGCACTGGCAGAAGGAAGCAGGCACTGGCAGTTACCCTTCTGATGCTCAGTCCTCATTCCCATCCTACTGCTTTAAACTAGATGCTATAAAGGCACCAAATTAACGAAAAAAACTCTGAACAAAGAACAAGAACTCAAGATTTAATACCTTCTAATTATGGGTTTGATTTGGGATGTGGGACTGACCACATGGGGCTATAAAAGCTTTTACATAAACCTTTAAAAAACAGAGTAGTTTCTATCCAGAAGGCAGTATGTGACTCTTACACTGTGAGAAAAAAAATACCACATCCTCTGTTGGCCAACACGATTAGGGCCTCATGGTTTGATCAGACGCTGCTGAGATGCTGTTGAGGGCAGTTACATCAGGTCATGTACACACTGTCTTCTGCTCAAATTTTAGTTTATTTCCAGTCTAATCAATCTTACAAACTGCCTATAAGACTGTAAACTTTATATACTGCAAAGATCCAGCTTTGCACCATCAAAGATCCATTTATATACAGCCTGATCCATCTTACTCCAATTTCATATTGCTGTTGAGTTCAGTGGAACAGCTCATGGTTTGCAGCAATGTGAACAAGAGGAAGATCAGCTGCAGGAGACCTCGGGTGTCTTTCTAACACATGAACTTTTCTTGAGTGTTGTGTAAAAACTGCATTAACCATGCTTCCTGTCTGCCTTTGTAGAACAACTATTCAAGATGGCAGGGAAATAATGAATTTACTATCAAAGTCACTAATAATTCTTGAGGGGGGTTTGGCGTTTTTTGGGCGTTTTTTTTTTTGGCGGGGGTTTTTTGTGAGTTTTTTTGTCATTATTGTTTCCATTTTATTTTAGACAGAATATTTTCATGACTTTGGTGCTATGGTCTCACAAAATCCAACACTGCTATTGGTTGAGAGAAAGTAATATATTGAGGCAGGATATTTTTCATTTCAGGTTGGAACTATAGGTAAAATGTACACTAAGTGAAACTGACTCTAAGTTTTCTTGCCCTTGACATTCATGCCATTCATTATGCAGTTAGAAGATTTCAAGTACTTTTTTTGCAATTATATCAGACAGAGAGATAAATCAACAAACCAAATCTATTTCTTCCCCTTCTCTAAAAACTAGAGGAAAAACATGAGGGTTGCAGCAACTTCATTGTTTATTTGTAAAGCACTACCTTCTGGTGTTAAGAAAGGCAGTATTTATATTGACAAGAGATATTTGAAAAATTAAAACTTGCTCAGTAATTAAAAATTGACTTGGTTAAACAATTTTTAAAGCCATTAACATTTTAAATCAAAAGTCACTTTTAATCAAATGGCCATTGTCCAAAAGAGAACTTCAAGTCAATTTCCCATTATGGTCTCTGTGAAAAAGGCATTGTCTTCAAAGAATATGTATGCAAGCATGGTCCAAGACTAAAGAAATGAAAATGAAAGCAATTTGATGTTATTTGACCCCATCACAAATAATGCTTTAGAGCAGCAAGGAAACTGAGAACTGAGAGGATAGGCAGCATATATTTTATATTTTGAAGTATAAGATTTTTTAGAAAATCTTTGCAAAATCTTTATAAAACCTGGATTGTTTCTGTAATATTTCTATTCTAGCTGTAATTTTTCATCAGCTTTAATCTCTGACATGCTGGAATACCAGCATTTCTTGAGCTAACTAGTTACAGCTTAATTTTTTGAGTTATGACATAGTTTATCATTCAGTTTTCCTCCTCTTTCTTCCTACTAAGAGGTGCAGCTTATCTGAAAATCTACATAATAGAAATATTTTGTGACTAGATATTGAAAGAAAATATGTTCATGTAATCTTAATATATCAGGACCTTTTTAAAACAGCACATACTTCATGTATTATTTAGAAGCAATAGTCTTCTTTCCAGCAAGAAGTGATTTTATCTGGTAATTGAGCTTTGATAAAGAGGTCTAGGTAAGCCCAGACAGATATGAAATATTTGTGTTTAAGAATGCTGAAGTGTTCCATCTGGATGAAAAATTCTTAACTGAAACACTTAGACATTTCCAAAGTATTTTTTTTGACATTTTCAAAATGAAATGTTTTGATTTTTCTGAATCAATCTTTTATCCGCTTTTCATTCTATACATTGCTTTGCCACTTTGACATTTTGTTTCAGTTCAGGACAAACCAAAATATTAAAACATCCCTGCAGTAAGAAATTCCAGTTTTGGACCATGTCTGCTTCTGATAATGAATGACATATAAATTTGTTCAAGATGTTATGAATCTAAAAAACTGTTCGTATTTTATCCAAATTGCAAGGGGAAACTTGCCAATGACTTTAAAAGTCCTTTGCAAGGTAATACAAAATCCTTTTGTCTCAGAGTAACCTGCCAGAATAGGAAATATATAGGACATTCCTAGAAGCTTCAAGTAACAACCATAAAATAAGGTTTATAAGACAAACTATTCAGGCAGTGCAGGGTCATAGTAAGGCCCAGTGCTTATATTATAGCTAAAAATATTACTAATATTTGTAGAAGGTCAGTGTGTATTTCCACGTGTAAATTACTATAATATCAATGTACTTATAGAAGGCTTAATTTTTTCTATGTGTTGCCCAGTTCAGGCTTGATTCTTGTGTCTTTCTGCAGATGTCCTGTTTGCTTGAAGACAGATACATGAGAAGGATGGATGGAGGCAATGCAAAGCCATCACTAGAAGTGTTGGACCTCACTCCATTTTTATTTGTCCCAGCATCCAGGATAATTTTCCACTGGAGCCAGTGAAACAGAGTTTGGCTTTTTGCATCTGTCCTGTGCATGGAGGTGGCACTAGCCACCCTAGCAGAGCACTTGCAGTGTACAGCTGGATGTCCTGTCATCAAAGAAAGAGGAACAGTTGGGACACTTTAATTTCAGCTGCTTTGAGCTACAGACTGGAACCAACAGAGCTGCATGAAAAATCTGCGTATCAAAGCAGCCACAGGGCTGCTGCTGCTGTCTGCAGGGGACTGCGTCAGCCTGGAATCTGTGACATGAAAAAGGTAGCGCAAAGAATGCTTGAACTCCTGGGAGGTGCAGGAGGTAATTTAATATCACTCCATTGGCACAGAATAAATGTGAATGAGGGGGAAAAGAGGCCCACAGTTTACAATAGGCTCAGTAATACTGCATGCATTTTGAGCAGGCGCAAAAGAGCAGCACAACAAATGCTTCTAGAAGGTTCCTAAAAAGCAGCCTTTCTGCTTAGATAGTTTTTCAAGGACTTGGTATGCAGGACTGAAACAACATTTTAAAAGGGAAATTTCCAAGTCACGAACTTCTTCTTTGAAGGAGTTCCCAGTTCCTTCAAAACTGAGAAAGGGTTTGTGTTCATTTCAAGTTTTGGGTGAAAATTTGGGTCAAGTTTCAAGATGGTTTCTCGACCTCTAATTACTATTATTAGCACTCCTAAATGGACTCTTTAGAAAATCCTCTGACTAAGGAGGGCTTGAGTGAGCTAATGAGTATGAGAGTGAGAAGAAGGTCCTTGTTTGAATTTTAAATACTCCAGCTCACTAATTGGGGACTATGGAAAATGCTTCTTTTGGTATGGAAGGAGTTCAGGGGCAGGTGAGAATAAGAACAATATTTTTTAGACCTGTCACTTTAAAATATACCCAATGCTGCTTTGACATGGCACCAAATGAATTTTTAAGCAACAATAAGTAACTTTATCCTCCCTTTAGGCACTTGCAGGACTTACTTATTTTTGTTTTTAAAAAATGAGCTGGGCTATGTTTACCAAGGTCTCATGGATTTAATGAAGAATAACATTCTTTGATGATCCTGGCAACGGGCATCTTTTCTTTTCCAAAGAAAAATGAAGAGGCTGAGTCTCGTGCCTACAAGTCTGTTATATGTTAGACCAGCAGAGTTCCCACTGACAGTACTGTTTCGATTGGACACTCTTCCTGTCTTATATTTTTGTTTTCCATTTTTTTTCATAAATAAATTTCTTTACATTGTTGTCATCACTGCATACATAATTTCTACCCCCAGGACCCATCCTGATTTTTTTCCTCAGAGGAGAGAGATTTTTTTCCCAATTGTGGCACTCTTATTCAACATGAAGACATTTTTTTTTCCCTGCAACAGAAATTTGTTTTAGTGATCACTACCTAAACACAGCTGACACAAACTCCATTTCTTTTCTGCTAAAAAAGAAGATAAGGAATGTGCTTACAAATACATATATTTATTCTTTTTATCTACAGGACTTGGCAAAATGCTAATGTAAAAATTCATAAGTCCCTCACAAACTTGGAAATTATGTGAACTCATGCAAAGACCATGAAAACTCTGCAGACTGGGCTGTACCTAGTATTTCAAAAGGCACTTGCAAGTTATGAACAACAGAGAATAAAAGAATCTCCAGTAACATTTTCTTTTTTCTATAAGCCAAGGAATCCAATGAATTGAAATGTTTCATTTTGACTGATATTTGGCCAATTACATTCTCTTTTACAATTCAACATACATAGTCAATTCCATCCATGTGAAGTTATGCAAAGTTTAAGAATTAATTAATGTCAGCCCAAACTTTCCCTGGTGTTTTTGCTTCTCAGCTGTAGAGTCAATTGAATCCCAAAGTTCCATAGTGACAGATTAGCTGGGTATTGATGTCTGACTTGAAGTAAATTGCACTCTCTTTTCCCACCTCACACGTATGCCTCTGAAAGCCTGGTTGTCATTCTACTGATGACATAAAGAAAGCCTTATTTGTATTTGAAAAATTTGCTTCTATCTATTGCAATGTTTTAGCATCAATGGAAGGCAGTTTTGCTCATCCTTTTGTGTTTATAGAGGCTGATCAAAATCTGTTGAAGGTTTTGCATCATGATTTTACAAAATAATACCAAGAATGAGCTTAGTTAAACTAAACTGTCTCAGAAAGGGTTAAAATATGGTGATATATTTTACAATTGACATACCATTACACTGTGAGTGTGGCCCAGTTCTGCAATGGGCTGAAGCCTGTTTGTTTTCTTCTGGCTCTCCAAGGCCCCTTGGCACAGCCTATCAGACTGCATAAAACTGAAGAAACAGCATACTGCTTTCCTCCCATTCCAGCATAGCAGGATCTCTCAGTTACACGGTTTTGCTGAGATTGTGATGATATTTTCCTTTACCTGGGGAAAGATAGGGCAATAGGAACAGGACTAAGAGGAGAGACTGCTTCTTGTATTTGCTTTTACAAAATGTTTATAATACACTGCACAGAGTATCTTTATTTTTTGTTGTTTGCATTTAAATTGCACAGGAGAAAGAATCTAACTGGAGTAAAAATGAAAGCAGAGGTGAGTATGATTCTACACTGGAAATAGACTCTCATTCCAACTCTCAGCTCTATAGAGATGTCTTTGCTTGCTTTCCACATTTTCTGGGCAGAATTCACTCTGCTGCTTAGGCAGAGGGAGGCAGCTGTTTTCAACATCTAAAGGACAAGAAGACCTTGAAAGAAGTTCAAGGTGCCATGCTTGCACTCTAGCTAAAGATTATGAAAAGATTTGATTGAAGCATGGTGTGGAAACAAGTAAGAAAAGTTGGCAGCTGCTTTCTACATGAGCTATGCAGTCAGCCTCTTGGAACAAATTTCAACAGCTTCAAAATAGCTTACCTAAATTTATTCCCTCTTTTAATCAGGTTTAAATAAAAGCAGATTTCTGTTTCTCCTTCCCTGTTTGCTTGACATCCCAAGGCGATACTGGCTGTGGGAAGCCAGGCATGTAACAAGGGGGATACATGGGACAAATGGGACTGGTTTTCACTGGTGATAGGCCATTTCTTTTTTCATTGGTGACAGACCAGGTTTTCATGTGGCTCTTCTCCTTAGACCCACCATAACATCAGTAGTTCAAAATTAAGTTGGGCACCAGAAATGGACCATGAAGTAATTGAAGAATTTTCATTAAACATTCAGATTCCTAAAAATCCTACATGCACACAACATATCTTTTTCTTTGTCGCCCTGTGCAGATACTTACAAGCCTGCTAGGAAAAGGTTTAAGGATCTGGTCCAACCTGACCAACCTCAGGTTTGCCAATGGTACCTACAGGTTGGAAGAAAGGATGTGGGTGGCTTTTCTTGAATGTTTGTCCAGGTTACAATCTTTGAGGTGGAGAGGAGTTCTTGTCATGCCTGGTGCAGAGCTCCCACTCAAGAAGCTCTGATCATGCCCTTGTCACCCCAGCCAAATTCACAGAGTCTGGAAAGCCTGAGAGCATTCAGAGGTAGTTGCATTAATTGGTTAATGAGTTCAGAGCCAAGCACATGTTTGTGCAACTTCCTTATCCTTGAGGAAGCCTGGATAGAAATGACTCTGCTAGCTATGCTCCTGCATAGGAGGCCAGGCCTCAGCTCTCCTGAAGCATATGAAAAATATGCAAGGTCTTGGTTATGTTCATATTTCACAGATTCTCATTGCTACTTGGGAACCTGGGCATCTCAAGAAACCCAAGACCAGTTGACAAAAGGGATAGGTATTGAGGAGATCTCAAGATTCAGTGTTGAAAATCTGACCTAGAATAGTTCTAAAACAAATCTGATATCTCAAAATACAGGTACTTACATCCATGGCTATGTATTACAGACAGTCATTCTCATGAGCACTGGTGCTAGTAGGTTCTGGGGTAAAAATATGGGCCCCTACTTAGGGCTGAAGAACTTCAGTCCTAAGCGTGTAGGCCGTCAGCAAATGTATAAGATATACTTACACATCCTGCAACAAAGCTGAATTCTTTCTGCCTGGCCAGCATATGTAGGGCAGCTTGAAGGCTGAACTCTACCAAATGCAGAAGCTGTGCTCCTTGCAGGGACAATTCCTCAGCTTGACTGTGTGATTTCAAAACAGCAGCAGGGCCCTGCATCCTGCCAGCCTCTCATTGGAACAGTCCAAAGAGTCACGCTTGGGATACAAGGAATAGGCCTGTGCACCTGTTGCTGGGCATCTGTATGCATGCATGCCCTGATTACCTACGCAGATAATTATGTAGAAGCTCTATTATTATCCTATTACATGAAAATCCAGCCTTCAGGGCCTCTGGCGCGCCTTTGCAGGCATGGAGCTGTAGAAAAGCCACTATAAAATCATACTTCAGAAATAGATTTTCAGAACTGAGTTGTGGAATATACACAGTGATTTAGATTAGAAAGAAAGCAAGGAAGAAGAAAATTATAAGAAAAAGGTGAAAAAAATGGTAGAATAAAGAAATCTTGTGTATGTGGATGTTGCTTTCAGAAACAAGAGACATCTGTTTGGGAAATGAAATCTGTCCAAAGAAATTAGGAGGGGGCAGGGGAAAAGGTGAAACATTGCCAGTGAGACAGAAAAAAATCTCAAACTTTCCCACAGAAGTCTTAGTCAAACCAACACAGAAACAGAGGAGTTAAGAACAAGGGATTTATTTCCAAAAGGGAGCCAAGACCAAGATTTCCAGACAGAAAAAATAGTGTCATGAACACTGCAGGAGTCAGGAATGCTCATAACCACTATCATCTAGCAGGTCTGGTTACATTTCTGTTACTTTTCCCTTTTTATGTGGAGAGCTTTAGCAGGCCCCAAGTGTCAAAGTTATCTTCTCTTGAGATCATCTTCAGCGGTCTTTCCTCCCATCAGGCAGATCCTGCCTCCCCTTTGGCTGATTTATGCACCTTTCAAGGCACAAAAAGCAGAAGAAAACTGCTAGCTCTGGCCCCAGAATGCTGTCCTTCTGTGGCACTGTCACCATATCAGCCTCTCCCAGTCATTCACAGTGAGAACTTGTCTTAGAGTGGTGGATGTTTTCAAGCTCCATTCTTCCCTAGCAATCCCAGGCTGTCAAAGCAACCCTGTGGAAAACTGTCAGACAGCATAAAATCGATCAGCCTCCAGTTAATTTGTGTGACGTGAGCCAGCCTGTTTTCTGTACCAGCATGGGAGCAGTATATGGTAACAATACCCTTATCCCCAGTCCACCTAAATTGTGCTCGATGCAGTTCAGTTTCAGAGTCAGAACCCACAGGTTACTACTATGGTAGAAACAGTAAATTGGAAGTTTGGTGCCTAAGAAACAACCTCTGGATTTTTGTTCCTATTATACAGCCAGTTCACTGTTTTATTGACAGAAAGCTGCCATAACAAATCTGCAGCACCATGCTATTTGGTTATCCTGTTGTTGCTTTCAGTAGTGAGGATTTTATAGGCATTCCTGTGAAAACCCCACCTGCTGTGGGGTTGCTTTCTTCTTCATAGATCCACAATCTGGCTCCCTCTTTTCGACTGAATTACTAGGCTTCAAAGAAGAAATGCACAGTAGTGTATAAAGAGCCAGGAATCATAGTGACAGAGAAAGCAATTGGTATTACAGATGCATTGTAATACCTTTCTTTATTAAGAGAAATTATGCTTAGAAGAACATATTTCTTTAGGAATAGGCTGGTTTTTAATATCCTTCCTAAAATAACCTAAGAAGAATGCAGAGACTCCATAACTTTAGCTCTTTATTTTGTATAATTTGAGGTGCCTAACAATTCAAAATAGACATTGTCATCATCACAAAGCATATAAAATGTGGGTGGTAAGACTGCAGAGAATCTTCAGTCCTGATTCAGATTTCATTATTGACCAGAACAGAATCTGGCAGGAATAAAATTTCCAGAACGTCTTGGAAAATGAAATCGTAAGTAACACAAGGGAAAAAACCAAGCAAACCAGCAAACAAAAAACAATGGCAAATGAGAAAAATATGGGAAAAATTCCAGTGTCTCTCCCTGCTCATGGCATTCCCACTTGCAAAACCATTTTTCATTCCTTTCAGCAGAGAAACATTTATAGTGTACTAAGCTTACATTAATCATGAAAAACACCCTAAGGCATAAAAAAACAAGGGGGGGGGGAAGTGAAAATAACTAGGGTTATTTTTTTATGTAAGGCACAAAACACAAATGGAGATTTTTTTCTTTCTTTAATCAGATCTTGGCAAAAATCATGCCAGAATTTAAAAATTTGTCCCTATAAGAATAAGCTATTTTTATTATCATTGCATTTTTAACATTAGTCCAAACAAGCTGCACAAACTAGCATTCTGATTTAACCCACAACAAGGTTGATATTCAGGATCCAGGACACAAATGTCATTCCTGAAGCTTTTCAACTCTTTTCAAGCACAGCCTGACTGTAAGTGGTAATCTGATCTGATATCTATAAAGTACCATATTGTGAGTATCTCTGCTCCAGAGATAACACTCTGGAATCATGACACTACCTAGATCCAAAGTATCACTTTTCTTCCTTAGAAGACCTTTGGAAAGAATCATACATATTTGGTGCTTTTTACTGAGTTATTACATGTTTGAAACTGCAGCCATGTGCACTGAATGACTGATGGCAAGATAATGTATTTTTAGTTTTGCAGAAATAGTAGCCAAACTGTTGTGTGTTTTGCAGTCTGCAGTGTTATTCCTGCACTTGCTTTTTTTTCCCTTTGTGACAGAGGATTATTAGGGTTCAACTTAGGGTGTTCAAAGCAAACTCAACAGTTTAGTGTTTTCATTAGGGAAGGATGCATGTCTGAAAGAATAGATGTCATCCAGAAAGACCTAGACAAGCTCAAGAACTGGCACCATTGGGAATTTCATGAGATTTAACAGGACTAAGTGCAAGGTGCTGCACCTGGGTCGAGGCAACCCCTGGTACCAGCACAGGCTGGGGATGAACAGATGGAGAGCAGCCCTGTGAGAAGGACTTGGGGGTGCTGGTGGGTGAGAAGCTGGACACGACCCAGCCATGGGCACTCCCAGCCCAGAGAGCCAAACGTGTCCTGGGCTGCATCCAAAGCAGCGTGGGCAGCAGGGCCAGGGAGGGGATTCTGCCCCTCTGCTCTGCTCTAGTGAGAGCCCACCTGGAACCCTGCATCCAGCTCTGGGCTCCCAGCACAGGAAGGACATGGACCTGTGGGAGTGATCCAGAGAAGGGTTAGCAAGATGATTAGAAGGATGGAGCACTTCTTCAGCTAGGAAATAACTGGGATTGTTCAGCCTAGAGAAGAGATGGTTTCAGGCTGACCTAATTGGGACCTTCCAGTATCTGAAGGGACCCTCCAAGAAAGATGGAGTGAGACCTTTTACAAGAGCAGATAGTAATAATACAAGGGGAAATAGTTTCAAACTAAAACAGAATAGGCTTAGATGAGATGTTAGGAAGAAATTTTTAAAAGTGAGGATGATGAGGCACAGGAGCAGATTGCCCAAATTTATGGGTGCCCCAACCATGGAAGTGTTCAAGGCTGGATGAAACTAAGCAACCTGGTCTAGTGGAAGGTGTCTCTGCTTATGGTAGAGGGGTCTATGATCTTTAAAGTCTCTTCCAACCAAAACCATTCTGTGGTACTATGATACACTGATCTTTTTACTTACCCTGGCCTTGTTCTACTGTTTTGTTGACATCATAAACCCTAAACATATGAAGATTTACTTGTTAACACATGCTAAAACTCATAGGGCCATGAATATGGAAAAGGAACTTTCATTTCAAACTCCACATAAACAGAATGATTTCTGACTAATAATTATGGCCAAGGTCCACCAAAATAAAGAGCTTGAGACCAAAGCCATTGGGTGGCTCAAAAGCAAGCCCTTGAGGCAGTCAAAACTATACTTTGAGAAAAATAGAAAAAACTTCTAAATACATAAAACTGGGGATAAAAAAAAAAAAAACAACAAAACAGAACTAGATCTTGTTATAATGCTCAAGTAGGGAAAGGAAAAACTGTTTCTAAAATACATACAGAGAGTAACCATGCCTTGCTCCACTTGCTGTCTAGGATTCATGACAAACCAAAAACTTCAGGCAGAGAAAGTAAAGGGGAAATGATACTGAACAGTGCCTAACTTTGTTGTGCTACCTAAAGGAGAGAGAATATCTCAAAATAATTTTGATGAATTGTAAGTTCGACACTATGGGAAAAGTGGACCCTTCACTTTCTGGTTTTCAGTTCAAATGAACCAATTATTTTGCTGACCTCAGGGTCCAAATTTCAAAGAAAGCTGAAGACAGGCTTAGGCCTGCTGCTATGGCAAATTCCAAAATACCCAATTACTGACCTCAGGAGGAGTCAGCATTCCTGAGATTAGAGTCACTGGGAGTTTACTTCACAAACTCACTTCTTATAATATACTATAGTGCAGACACCATTAACCTGCCTTTTCCAGTTAGCAAATAAGATATGTCTCAAGGCAAAATAGTTATTAACAGCCAGTGGTAGGAGTTACATCTCTAATTGGAAACAGCAACATCTGCAGGGGAGTGTAATAAAAGCATATAACAAGTGAATGTGTCAGTGGATTACAGGGACTCTAGGTAATTGTTCCATAAGACAGCTTTAGCAGAAACAATGAATATTTCAGGACTTCATAGGTCCAGACTAATTCTGGTCACTGAAGAGTGTACCAAGGATTAACTCTGTTCTTACTAGCCAATTTGACCAGCATTAAACTGGCAGACATCCCAGATTTCCTTATTATTTGCACTGTATTTATTTCAATGTTTACATCATTCTGTAGCTAGCTAATTCTCTTCTTTTTCTGCCAACTCTTATAAGGATGCTGTTCAATAACAAAGCCCATTCACATCAGTTGCTTGACTTAGGGCTATTGTGTCCTAGCTGTCAGATATTCTAAAACATCTTTAGGCCTAAGTTATTCTAATATGAATGACCTGCTGCTTCTATATACAAAACTCTTGCACTGCTTTTATAATTAGATGCACAAAGCAAAAGCCTGAAAACTGAGCACCTGCTGAGCACTCACAAACTCCTGGTGAAGCCTATCAGTATTGCAGATACAGATGCTGAGATACTTAAATATACAGAAAATGTTTTTTGTTACTCTCCATGTCTGAGGTCATATTTTGACTTCTGGATCAAGCTGCACTCCACACAATTGGAAGAGATTTCTAGACCTCTTTGAAAGAAAAACTCTTATAGAGTTTTCCCTAATTTCTCATTTTACGTTTTACTCAGCCCTTTTTGAGTCTTTCCTGTGCACCTACTTCAGATGACTAGAGAAAGTATGTACGTTACAGCTCTTGTGTACACCATTCTAGTGTTTGTCTGCATTTTAGAGGTGAATTTTATTTTGTTGGTGGCAGTGTTAGGTTTTATATTATGATTCACCATGTGCTGGCTGTTCTGTGGCATAGGACTTCTCAAGATGGACAGCAAATATATAGTTTTGTCATTTCTTGAAAATGTGTATTTGGCTCTGTTTCCAGAAGCAGCAGTTCAATAGATAAGCAAACATGTTCTTTTTGACTTAATGCCCCTTACTGTCTGGAACCAGATTCTATTTCAGGCACCTTTTAATACTTTTCTGTGCAAACTGTGAAGGGAACAGCCCACATCCATTCAGTAAAAGCAAAAAAATCTATTCCCCTGTTCAGATGAGGGGGGAAAAGCATCAATTTCCTTGTCCCTGAAGTTGCAGATGGCAATGATGCTGACATTCTCAAGTTTTATAGAATAATGCCTCCATCCACTTCTTAAAAAGGCAGTCTGCCAGGGGTATATGTTGCAGCTGATGTATCCAGGGGCCTTCCATTTCTCATTACCACCTTCTTATTTCTAAAATCTTAAACAAAGTTTGTTTCAGTAGGACTACCACAGGCATCACAGTAACATGGCAGTCTTTCACAATTTAGGAAGTGAGATGGTGAAGCAGCTCGGATGCACAAGGACTACCAGGCAACAAGAGGAGCACATAGCTGCCTTCTGCTTCTTCATATATCTGCTCTGAGATTTGTATAGATAATAATGTCCTCTTACTAGATATTCCACTTAAATTTACAAGCTGTAAAAGGAAAGACAAACCCCTTAGATGGTTTGAGAAATAGATGAAATGCTTATTAAGCCTCCAAATGTTCCAGCTGCACTTTCAGGAAACTTTGGCCAAGGCAGGTGGAGCTGGCTGGGATATGGGGCTATTCCCACTGTGCCTTTTAAATGCCTTTTCAAGAATCTATGGCTCTGGTAAGGAAGTATTTAAGAGGGCTGCTAGAGCACGTAGGAAAAAAATTAGGGAGTTCAAAGCTCTGCTTGAACTTAAAATTACAACTTCTGTAAAGGAAAATAACAATTTTTTTTATGAATATAATAAAGGAAGGGTAAGACCAACCTTTGTTCTTTACTGGATGAGAGAGGGAACTTAGTAATTGCAGATGAGGAGAAGGCAGAAGTGCTTAACGCCTTTTTTATCTCAGTCTTTAGTGGGAAGATGGCTTGTCCTCAGGACAACTGTCCTCTTGGGTTGGTTGATGGTGCCAGGGAACAGAATGGTCTCCCCATTATTCAAGAGGAGGAAGTCAGAGAACTTCTGAGGTGCTTGGATGTTCATAAATCTATGGCACCAGATGGGATCCACCCCAGGGTGGTGAAGGAGCTGGCAGATGAGCTTTCAAAGCCACTCTCCATCATTTAGCAACAGTCCTGGCTCACTGGTGAGGTTCCAGATGGCTGGAAGCTGGCCAGTGTGACACCCATTCACAAAAAGGGTGCAAAATAGAATCCTGGTAATTATAGACCAGTCAGCCTGACCTCTGTACCTGGCAAAATAATGGAACAGTTTATACTGAGTGTCATCACACAGCCTCTACAGGATGGCCAGGGTATCAGACCCAGCCAGCATGGGTTTAGGAGGGGTAGGTCATGTTTAACCAACCTGGTCTCCTTTTATGACCAGGTAACCCGCCTGGTGGATGCAGGAAAGGCTGTGGATGTTGTACCTGGATTTCAGCAAGGCCTTTGACACTGTATCCCACAGCACACTCCTACACAAACTGGCAGCCCATGGCTTGGACAGGAGCACTCTGTGCTGGGTTAGGAACTGGCTGGATGGCCGGGCCCAGAGAGTGCTGGTGAATGGTGCTGCATCCAGCTGGTGGCTGCTCACCAGGGGTGTCCCTCAGGGCTCTGTGCTGGGGTCAGTTCTGTTCAATATTTTTATTGATGGCATGGATGAGGGTGTTCAGTCTTTCATTGTAAATTTGCAGACAACACTAAGCTGGGACTGTGTGTCAATCTGTTGGAAGGTAAGAGGGCTCTGCAGAGAGACCTGGAATAGTTGGATGGATGAGCAGAGTCCAATAAGTTGATTTTTAATAACTCCAAGTGCCGAGTCCTGCATTTTGGCCGCAATAACCCCTTGCAACGTTACAGGCTGGGGACGGTGTGGCTGGACAGTGCCCAGGCAGAAAGGGACCTGGGGGTGCTGGTTGACAGTCGGCTGAACATGAGCCAGCAGTGTGCCCTGGGGGCCAAGAAGGCCAATGGCATCCTGGCCTGTATCAGGAATGGTGTGGCCAGCAGGAGCAGGGAGGTCATTCTTCCCCTGTACTCAGCACTGGTGAGGCCACACCTTGAGTGCTGTGTCCAGTTCTGGTCCCTCAGTTTGGGAAGGACCTTGAGACACTTGAGCGCATCCAGAGGAGGCAACGAGGCTGGTGAGGGGCTTGGAACACAAACCCTGTGAGGAATGGCTGAGGGAGCTGGGGGTGTTTAGCCTGGAGAAAAGGAGACTCAGGGGTGACCTTATCACTCTCTACAACTCCCTGAAAGGCAGTTGCAGTCAGGTGGGGGTTGGTCTCTTTCTCTAGGGAGCATCTGACAGAACCAGAGGACACAGTCTCAAGCTGCACCAAGGGAAATATAGGCTGGATATTAGGAAAAAGTTTTTTACAGAAAAGATGATAAAGTACTGGAATGGCCTGCCCACAGAGGTGGTGGAGTCACCATCCCTGGATATGTTTAAAAAAAAGACTGGATGTGGCACTCAGTGCCATGGTTTATTTGAGGTGTCAGGGAATGGGTTGGATTCAGTGATCTTGAAGGTCTCTTTCAACCTTGTGATTCTGTGATTCTATGGTCAGACTTTTTTGTGCTTCCAGGAGAAGAAGGTAGCAACTGCTGGAAAAGGGAGACAGTGATGTGCACAGTATCTTGAACATCAGCTCTTAAAAATGTGAGTTTTCTCAAAACTCTCTAATAGGGACGTTTTTCTTGTTGCTCTTCTCTGGTTGTAGCCACATCCCCATCCCCAGGATATGTCAGAGGAGTTGGAAACAGAGGGTCAGATCTACTGCTCTGCTACTAGTGAACCGGGGCAGAAATCAGCCACTCATTTAATTTGTGAACATTAAAAAAGTCAACAACAATTTTTTTCAAATCTACAGCCTGCCCTAAGCATGTAATGTAGTCAAATTAAAGCCCTAATAAAGTATCTATGAAATGAAAGCCAAACATGTTCATCTTTTGTAGTTCCAGCCTCCCCTAATGGAAAATGGCTGCATTTCAATCAGCCACATGTCCAAGCTGTGGTTGTTCTCACAAGTCTGATTTCTTCCCTTAAATAGGATACATCCAAGAATGTGACACTGTTGTTTCTCTTCCTGCAGACCTACATGACAGTCAGAAACAGCACTCAAACGAGCTCAGTCTCTCAACTGTGCTCCTCCTTAGAGACATTGAGCCCTTCTAGAACAGGATGAAGATGTTCAAACATTTGGAGAAGCCAGCAGTGCGGGGTTGCTCAGGACAGCTCTGGCAGCCAGGGATAATGGTGCAGTGCAGCATTTTGACATGCCAGCAGCACTGAAGGCAGCTTTGAAGAGCAAAGTCCCTCTAAACCACCAGAGTGGTGTAGAGAGCTGCAAGTGGGAATCCCAGCTGAGCACGGAGCCCTGAGTGCAGTGTCCTTAAATGGGAGAAGCCAGGCTGACTCCTTGGCATCTCCCACCTAGTTATCCGCTGTTACAGACACTCAGCATGACACAGCAGAAGAGAATGGGTGCATAGTTACAGGGCTCTAGTGACTCTCATTTCTATTTAACTCTATTTGCATTAATCAGGCTGTTTAAGTGGACCCTGATGTAAACATGAATGGAGTTTCTCTGGGGCTGTTTGCTTCCCTGGGAAGTTTTTGCACAGCAGAGACAAAGCTGTCTCTTATTAAAGCTTCATCTGACCATGATAGACTAAAATACAGGAATAACTGATGGTTATCCAGATATAAATAACAGATTGATTCTCCTGACTTCTGCCTCACCTCCTCTCATCTTTCCCCAGGAAGCATCAGTATAGGGCAGATTGCTAGAAAATACTGCCAGAACTTACCTCAGTGTCTTGTCACTCTGCAGGTTCATGCTGTTTGCACAGTCAAGGTGTCAGGATTTTCAGTTTTGCCAACTTTTTTTCACTCAGCCTTCCAATGTCATTAATTTCCCAGGCTATGATATGACACTGATATGATCCAGGCAGTTATTTTTTCAACTGTATATTGTGTGACTTAAGCACTGGTAAGCCTTGCTGTTTGTACCCTTTCCTATGGTTCTACAAAGCTAAGTCAATGACTTTATGTAGCAGATGAAACTGGCCATGATAATTTTAAACAAGTATTAGTTATTCATGATAGTTAAATGCTCCCCATGGTATTGATAGCAACAACTGGCCTTCAGAGACGTGTTTTCTTTTTCACGTTTTATTGCATTTTCCATGTGGAACAGTGTTCCTGTCTGAGCAGTCCCTTGCACCTCATATTTCCTAACAGCTACATCTGTGTCACTCTGTGCTTTAGACCTTCCTCAAAACATCAGGGATTTTTTCTCTTCTACCATATCTAGGGAAGGGGGTAGAATTTACATTGCCTCAATACGGCCTTTCCTGTGCTATTATCTTTCCTGGATGCTGACTTTTTTGTTCCATCTACTGACTCGCTGCATAACATATAGAGTGATCCTGATGGTACTGGTGGGCACTTGGCTGGTAGTTGCAACTTGCTGCTACATGCAGTGATGTGGACTACAGCTGTCAAGTCCCCTGACACTGTCTGTCCCAGGTCTGGTTTCCTCTGTAGCAGGTCTTCCCTGCATTCAATTTCACCACACTGCCACAAAGGAGTCCACTTTGGGAATCCTAGGATTGTCACAGCCATAGTGAGAAGTCAGTTTGAGCAGCAGTTCTGGACAGGAAAAGAGCAGAATGTCTCACACATTTGAAGATGTCTCCTTTGAAGATGAGCAGCTGGAGGGAGACAAGAGGCTCTGCTTCACCTCTCTCAAGTGGTTCTGCCCCTGGCAGAGACCCCTGGAGGCCTGCATGCCCCTATGGCCCTTGGACACGCTGTGCTTCTGCCCAAGGCTGTGCCAGCCACGGGCCTGTCCTCTACAGCAGTGCTGAGCAGAGTGTGAGGAGATGTGCTCCAAGAGAAGGATGCCAGGAATCAGCTGCCATGGCAACAACGCAACACTTTCCTACCGCAACTGCTCCTGCTGACCTGGTCGACCAGCATTACAGTCTTCAGAACACTCTGTTTTCAATAGTTTGCTCTAGCATTCTTCTATCAACAGCTTTTCAGAGGCTGGAAATGTTTGGATATTAATACTTTAAGCTGCTTTGAAAATTATGAATACAGAAAAAATGCAGACACTTTTGTTACAACTTAAGCCAGTCTAAGTTCTTATTTTCTTCCAAGCCAAAAAAATTTTTAATCAACCCTTTCTGAACCTGGCAAGAAAATGCCCCTCTGGCTGAAGGAGAAAAGAGTGTACACACTATATAGGCCAAAGAGTCGCTTTCCTCAGGCTTTAATTGTCTGAAAAGTGGGGTGCCTTTTGCTGTGATTTTGGCACAGCAGGAGTCTTGTCCCGACTGGGTGATCAAGTGAGTGGGGACAACCATGGTAAGGCTGTTTGAGTCAATATGTTTGACTGTCAGGGCACTCCCTCAGGCATGGCTAGGATCTCCATGGTAGACCTGTCAATTTTGTGGTTTCATAGTTTAGGCCCTTCTACACAGCCTGCCCGATTTTCAAGTGCTGCCCCAGGAGTATTCCTGGGCTGCTTTAAAAACAACTCAACACTCAGTACCTTGAAAATCCACACTTTGATTTCACACCTAGAGCAAAAATGCCAATAACCTGCGCCATTTCAACTCGGGAAGGTGGGAATGGACCCACTATTAAAGGAGGCAAATTAAAAGATGAGAATGTAACTCATGAAGGAAATGAACACGAATGAATGAAACTCAGGATGGCAAAGTGCAGAAATCATGTTCCACCTCAAGGCTGCTAATTTACTTCTCCTTGGTACACTCAGGTATGTTGAGTTCCCTGACTTTAAAAATCCTGATGGAGAGACTTTAGATTTATTTGAGTTACTGGGAATGGTGATTCATTAAAACCACAACTCCATTATAGAGCCCTGCTGCTCCTGCTTCTGTAGCAGTATTTCAGGTTTGATACTGTCCAAGTTGTTATTTTTGCTTGTTAGAAAGCCATGGTGTTTTACAGACAATTGATCTGTTTCTGACGAATGATTGAAGGAACTAATGAGCATGCTCACCTCACCAGGAATTTGGAGACCGGGTGGCAGGGGGCTGGCAGGGCGGGGAGAGCAGGAGGAGGAAGAGGAGGAAGAGGAGGAGGAGGGGCTACTATCAACTGGATTTTCAGAGGGCGGTCTCAGATGTTCTATCAGGTAACAAGTGGATTAATGAGTTATTGCACATCAGATGAACTGTAGTAATCAATCCTGCGTTCATGTTAGTCCAGGACAAACTAAATCTGAACACATCAGCTGACTTTTGCTAAGGGCACTGATGTGGCCTTGAATCTGCCATTAGAACTCAAATACAGTCCCTTATGATCTGTCTGTCTGATTGTCAGACAGGATACTGACAATCATGCTCAGGCTTAGAAGAAATTTGAGGGCATGGAACAGGTATCAAATGTGTGATACAGATGAGTTAAGGGACACAACAAATTTAGAATTGCAAACTAAACCTGTAGTTAAAGAGAGGAGATGCCATCTCTAAAGAGACAGGAGAAAGACATAAGGGTAAATCCATAGGGAATGTCAATCAAATATCTAATTTGCTTCATGTTCTTACCCTAGGCTGTCCAGAATATGTTAGGAGAATAGAGAACTGTTGGGCTGGAGGTGAGCTGACAGATGTACTTCCAATATTTAAGATGTAGATATCAGTGCTTCAATTATATCTCATTGGCTACAGTTTGCCTGCATCACTTGGGAAGGGGAGACCAGGTGATGACTTGCAATATGTGGAGTTATCTGTCACTTATGGTATGTTGGAAATAGTAGTTTCTGCAGTTATTGAGAAGCTTCCAAATGTGTAAAAAAGTTGGTCTTTGTCCCTCTGATCAAATACAACAACAATAATAATAAATTTTTTTTTTCAATCCCTACTAGACCTTTCTCTCTCAATTTCTACCCTAGATTTTCAGGCTCATCTAGACTGAAAACTCATGAGCTTTTTCCTGTTGAGTGATCAGTGGTACGTCTGAGTAACTTATTTAATTTTTTTCACATATATTAGGAGAATAGGAGAAGAAGAGAGAATGAAAGTAAAGAATCCCTAAGAAAAATCACTGGCCAGTTCCAATTCTGACCACCTGCGCAGCACACACAATGCAAAACCAAGACACAACCTCAGCTGACAGGAAACTTGGCTAGAGCTGCCCATCTTTCATAGCTGCATGCATCATATTGTACAGAGAAGTAAGGATATAGAAAAGTAACTTGTGCAAGTAATTTTCCTTGCTTTCTTTTTATGAACGAAAGTAGAAAGAGAGAGATCAGACTGACAAAGAATTTTTTTAATCAGGTGAGCAGAAGATCCTCAGGTAGTGTAAATCTGCATTGCTCTGGGGCTGTATGAACATCACACTAAAATGCTTGATGCTCTGATTGAAAACAAGTAGGAAACGAGATGAAAAGTCTACTGTAAAATCTAAAATATAAACAACACAAAAAAGAGAAACCGCAAGAACCCACAATGCACAAAATTTATAATCAGATGGTGTTTAATTCAAACCATCTTAACAATTCATATGGAATTTCAGGTCAGATTCAAGACAGAAGGTTGAGAAATTAGAATGTAATGCCATTTTTGTACTCTCTACTTTTGTCTCAGTGGGAAACAAAAAGCAGAATTTAGCCTAAGGGGCTAAAAACCTATCTTTTTCAAACTCAAGTGCTTGTTCTGTTGTTTTTTGACATGGTTTGGGGTGTCTTTTTGGAAGAATGGCAAAAAAATTCCGATAAAGGAGGACATACACTGGCTTTATTTTCTTTGCCTGTATGAATCCCAAACAAAGATAGATTGAAACTCTAAGTAACATTTGTGTATTAAAAGAAATTATTCCTGACAATTTTAATGACAAGTTTCAGCTTGATGTGATTTAAAATGGGCAAGTTACAAAGCCCTAAAAAAATGGGGTTTTATAATGGAAATGCTGACAGACCCTTAACTACGGCAGCGTTGCTGGGCGCCACTCTAATAAAAGGTGGCAAGGATCCAGAAGTATTCACAGCTGCATGTCTAAACTTTATTAAGTATCTGACTATAGTTTGCAGGTCCTCGCCAGATCATAACTCACTTAATTCTGACACATTCCAGTTTATAATTAGTGTTGTACTAATATGTTCCTAACTGGTACCAGCATATTCCTAATTTTTTTTTCTCCTGTAAAACAAGGCCCTTTCCCAAAACCAAGGATGCACTGACATTGGTGCTTTTTATTAGTGCTTTTTATTTTTTGGTCCTTGGGCTAAGATAATTCATATGTTAAAGGCCAATGTCTGTAAATGCAGCACGATGAACGCTGAAACATCTGTAATTCCCAAGGCAGAAGAAAGAAAGCAGTTTCCAATTTTTTCTAAGCAAAGTATTTTACTTGCCTTTGCATTCAGTGAGAAAGTAAATTATTCTGAAAATACATCAGTAATAGTTTGCAATTAGATAATAATTGTATAAGCAAACACAATTGTTTCAGTAATTTGCCAAGTAATAAAATAACTGTACTAGTACATTGAAGGTGTAAACATATTTATTTAAATCTACTGTTGGGTGTCTGCCACCTGAAAATTGGGACATTTCGGGTAAGCACATATTTCCATAGTTAATGTTTTATGATACCACCAATGTTTGGAACCTGAACCCTTTATATGCAGGGTTGATCATTACTGACACTGAAATCCTAGCTTCTTGTTTTCTATGCTCTTGGCAGTTCATTTTCAGTGGCTGCCATTCATTTCCAAGCTTCTTCATCTGTCTGGGCACGTATCTGGTCAATGACTTCTGCTAATGGTGAGTTTGGAGCAGCCAAGGAAGGTGTACTACTATAGTGTGTAATAGAAATTTCCAAATATTGATATTCTATTTGAGCACTGTTCTGGAAAGCTTTCTTAGGGTGCTTCTGCTGAGAACTGAAAGGGCAATGGGAGCAGCACTCATGGTGGAGTAGCTATACTCTTATGACATTGAAAGACTGAATTTTCAGTGAGAATTCTTCCCTTCCTTCATAGAGAGACAACACTCCCACTCTCTCTTGGAAGACTAATCTTACTGTTCTTTACAACTAAGATCCTAAACACAACTCAAAGCAAAAATCTAGTAGGATTTTGCATTCTGCAACCTGAATTAATGAGGAACTGAAATACTAAATAGAAGACTTTTTTTATCTATCTGTATTTGCCACAGCAACATGATCAGGAATATCCAGTTGCTGATCCGGTAAACAATTCTATTTTATCAAGTGTATCAATAAAGAATGCAAACAGAGAATTTATACTATCAGATGGATTAAATTAGCATTATGGCACTTTACTTTGATGGTATTAAAAGACAAGACAGATAATATACTTGCATGGTGATCAGTATTATATTTCTACTTCATCAAATGTATGATTTGGAGTCTATGAATAAATAATTGTGGAGGTTTCTTTAACACATTGGCTTCCTGGTGTTCTGTAAACAGTGTACATTAGCTCCTCAGTGGCTAAAAATTTAGCACTTTTAATTAACTACTTTGTAGAGAGAAACCAGGGTGGACAAAGCCCTCTCATATATAACCCAGGGTTTTGTAAAGTTGAAGAGCTAACTAACGTTCTCCTTCATCATCAAATTTATTTCACAAAAAAAGGCTTCAAAATGGCTCCACATTAACTTGAAATGCTGCCCCCCCCTTTTTTTTTTTCTGAGTCAAGGCCACAGGCACAACATGCAGCTGCTTAGCACTCAGCCCAACATAAACCTTATAGCCTTCAATTAAATTACAGACTAATGTTTGACTCAAATTCAAACAAGTATGAACACACATGGAGATGACAACAGGTGATAATTCTGCAATTTTCAGAAGAAAGCAAAGGAAGGAAAGAGGAAAGAAGACAGAAAACTAGTGAGATTAAAGAAAAACAGTTTCAGCTCTATATTTAAAAAGGCTTTTGGCACATATTGTGGAAGAGATGACTTCTATTAATATATTTTCCATTTTCCAAATTACTGCTTTTAGAAATTTAAACAACCTGACAAATCAAAAATATGTTGCCTACCTGCCCAATATTTATACACAGAGGCTTAAGTGTTTGCTGCTGGCAGGGTTTCTGTTAATTTCATTTCTACATTACCAAGAATGAAAAAAATTACTCTTTTTGGCCTCACAGTTTGTTCAAGAGTCCAACTGCCAATCTACAATCACTAGTCTTAAGGGAGTAAACTATGGATCTGCCATACCTATGGCTGTATGAAGCTTCATACTGAAAGGAGAGAGAGCAATTTCTACTATTGTGCAAATTTCAATGGATCAGGCTCAGAAACACCAGACATTGTGTTTAGGTAAAAATGAATTTTCTTAGAATTTACTAAAAATTATTAACTTCCTTCTGAGTTGAAATAGCTTTTGGACTATTTTAAAACTGTCTTTAAAGAAACTTAGTGCAAGACTCAGACCTGGATCATGTCTGAAGTGATCATAGTGACATCACAAAAGCACTTCAAAGATTGAGCTATTCAGCCTGGAGAAGAGAAGACTCTGGAGAGACCTTTCAGCAGCCTTCTAGTACCTTAAGTGGGCTTAGAAAAGGCGATTGAGTGACTTTTTATATGGGCAGATAGTGAAAGAACAAGGGACAATAGTTTTATACAGAAAGAGGCCAGATTTAGATGAGATATTAGGAAGAAATTCTTTACTCAGAGACTGGTAAAGCACTGGAACAGGTTGTCCAGAGAGGTTATGGATGCCTTGTCTCTGGAAATGTTCAAGGCCAGGCTGGATGAGACCCTGAGCAATTCAATCTAGTGAGTGACATCCCTGTCCAGGGCAGGGGCAGGAGGGTTGGAACAAGATGATTTTTACGGTCCCTTACATATCAAACCACCCCTATGATTCTATGATCCTAATAGGAACTTTCTCTCTGCCCACTGCTCTCTCTCAACAGTTGTTCACCATTCTTTTGAGTTCTTTCCATTGGTTTTTATAGCTAGCAAGTCTGACTTCATTTCTGAAAGATTCCATTCTACATGTTCAGGGCTTTGAAACCTTCATGCACATGATCCAGTGTTCATCTCTGCAAATAAGATTTAGATTTTTTTGTGTTTTCTTAATGGAAATTAAGATTCATGGAAAAGCATTTGAATCTTCAGGAAATACATGTCCTGGAGTTATTAATCTCCTCTGAAATAGAAAATTTACTGCATCTAAGTAGGACTGAGTTACTTTAATCACTGGCCTTTGTGTAAAAGGCAGGGAGACATATTGATTGACTAAAAGGCTACTTGGCAATCATTTTGTCTTCAGTCATAGATTAAATTGTTTCATGTGTATCATTTTTCAATCTATCATTAATATTTCTCTCTTTCATCTTCCTTTGTCTTTCCTGTTTTCATTTTAATTTTCTGTTGCTGGAGACTTTGAAGGAAGAGCCAAAATGACTATCATCTAGAATTATCAGTTCTGTGAGCAAAAGTACTCTCCCAGCACTTCTTGGTGATTTTTATTTCCTTTTCTGGCACTGAGTTCTCTGCACACACATGCACAATGTGGTGTGTGTCCAAGTCCTCTGTGAGATGAACTCCATGTCTGTGGATGTAAAAGCAGAACTTTCTTCTGCTCTAAATGATCCTGGTTTTGTGTTTAACTTTTGCCAAGATGATGACACAATAAGCAGCTATGCACAGGGAGAGAGTGCAAAAGACTTCAAGTATGATCTTGAAGATGAGGAAAGATCCTTTATTCTTATATTTCATTTAGTCTGAACTCTTTGTTTCAAATAAGGTTGGAAAATTTCATAATGTTCAAATCATTGTATCTGGTCTGTGCTTGTCTGAGCTTTCACTGAATTTTTTCCAGTTCAAGCCAAGAAGAGAGGTCCCAGAACTGTTATCACAATTGCTGATACTTGGTGCTGAATTTGCTGAATCATTAAGGAAAAACCAAGAAGTGAGGAACTCAAGCATTCATTTCTGCAGAGATATTTGTGGCTTGAGTTCACCAAGCCCTTGATTGTGCTGTAGCCAACCCTTTTGAAAATACTTGTTTCCAAGGGAAAAGCCCAACTTGTGTCCGTGTTCATGACATTCTGGAGGAGCAAAGGTGCTGCTCTGCTCTGCAAGACAGCGTGGAGATGAAAGCAGTAGAACTGAGCTGTGCAGGCAAGGAGAGGTTTAGTCATATTTAAAAACAAAGAAACAGAGGATGAGACAGCTACATGACAGAAGCAGGCCCTTCACCTGCCTCCTCAGAGCCTCCACAAACTATTTCTGTGTGGCTGCTTTGTCTTTCCAGGATCATGCAGCTCTCACCACCACCACCACCACCACCACATTCCCATGTCCCAGCATGATGTACTGGGAATATGTCAGTACTGAAGAGCTGTGGGACCCCACCAGCTCCCAGAGCTCCTGGGGCAGTGCTGCCACTCATGGCAACCTCTGCCCTGACCTAAGTGGGGCCACTTGACCCACCATGCCCATAAACTCCTTCCAGTGCTGCTTCTTTACCACTGCTTTAATGAAAGTGAGCTCAGCTTAAGAAAATATACTGTATTGAATTGTAAAACTTTATTGTGTGCCATGGCTAAATAGTTTTCAAGCATTGAGTCATGTGGAGTTTTGTTTTCCTGTTTAACACTAATGGTAACGAAAGCCAGTTTTTTATGCAGACCACATGGTGGTATAAGAAAAGAAAGTCATAAGAAAAGTCATAAGAAAAGAAAACCCTCTAAACCTTTGTAATCTACAATTACACTTGCAAAGCATTATCATATATCTTATTTAAAGTGGGGTAAAATGTTGGGGTTTGGGTATTTTAGGCAACTTAAAAATCTTCTATTCATGTTAATTTCTGATACAGCAGAATCCAGGAACTGAAAAAGAGCAGATGTTGTCCAAATGGGACTAATTTACCCAGACTGTTATTTTAAAACATAGTGAATGCAAAGACAGCATTTAAAATTGGTCATGCCTCAGGCAGTATCTTTTGCTGGAGCTATATTAGCAATTTTGAAAAAGTAGCAGTCTACAATACGTAGGGTTAAATTTTCCCACCCTCTCAGAGTTGAAGTTCCTCCTGTAGCCAGACAGCTTATGCCTTTGTAATTATACAATTAAGCATTTGTGCACTTCCAGGTGCTCTCAACTTCATCTCTGAGCATCAGGCCTACAGCATTCTGAGCAATCCAAACATGGTCTATTTCTTGGTCTGTTTCTTCACCTTATTTCTTCAGTCTGTATAAAGATACATAATCACAGTTGATCTCTGTGGAGATGTTGATTTTCTTGACATCAGAAGTTGTCTTTGCTATTTTTGTCTAAACTTTCTGTGAAGGAGCAAACTTTTCTTGAGTTTGTGCTACTGAGGTTAGCAAAATGTTCAAAATACATAGAGAGGCTGTGCCTGCAGTGTACTTTCATGTCACATAGAGATATTTGATTCAGCTAATATATTGAACACATCACACCTTAACTGTATATATTTCTCCTATCACTTTTTCTGCAGAGTTTAACACATAAAAAAGTATCTCAAGAGATGACAGCTACAGGAAAGCAGCTAACAGGAGAAGCCAAGGCAGTTGGTCAGGGTGATGGAAGGATGTATTAAGAGCAGCTGCACTTTGTACCCACAACATTCATCATACCTGTGCGTGGCTGTCTGCAGCCCTAATAAAAGAATTACAGAATATTCTGAGGGACCCACAAGCATCATCAAGCCCAGCTCTTAAGGGAGTGGTCCATTTGGGGGTGAACCCCCAAACCTGGTGTTATTAGCACTGTGGTCTAACCAACTGAGCTAATCCCAGTATTTAATGCTGATGTCTGTCCCTCCCTGTGCCACCCCCACCTCCACCATGCTTCCCACAGCCCTCACTTTCACACAGAGGTTCATGACTTCCATGGGAAGAGAGCAAAGTACAGAGTGGCCGCAGGAGTAAGATGCAAAAATGAAAGGATGGGGTTTGACAGGCTGAGTCTGTGGTGGCAGGAAAAGGGGAAATGGCAATATTTGCCAACCCAAGGAGATCCCATCCTGGGCAGCAATCATAGAATTAGCAAAGCCAGCAAGCCCCTTGCTGGAAGCACACAAACCATGTACTTTATGTAGCATTAGGCATCTGACCTAATTACACAGAATTACCCTGTGCCTGGGAAGTGCCTACATCTCTCTCTGTTGACTTTAAGGAATGTGGTGTTGATCCTCTGAATCATACCTAATTGAGATGTCCAAATTTGATGGTGTGAATAACCCTCTAGGAGTAATAAATAAAACTGTGCCCAGCTTAGCACTGGCAGGAAGTATGTTTTGATAGTAGTCATGTTTACAATTCCCAACTGAATAAGCATTACTCAGATTTGACATTGTTATGAGAAGACTTACAGTCTATAATTTCGGTATCTCTTTCTACAAATGCTGTGAAGTTAACATAGCATTTCAACTGGTTCTCTAACTGTTGTGGACAGTAGTGTTTGCAATGATGCCTTAAGTTTCAGCTTTGATATTTTTCAGATTCTGTGCTGCTTTAGTGTGCAGTTTTGAGATTCATATGAAGTGTTGGTAAGCCCTCTTCACAGAGTAGGTAGACAAAACAAGTCCTTTTCTAGCTTGGGACCAAAGACAATTGATAAAAGTTTCGGGACCAAAGACAATCGATAAAAGCTTCAGGCCCAAGAGCATAAACAGTGGTGAATGGAAGAGAGAAAAACAAGGAGTATGGAACTTCATAACCTGAAGCTGTAATTGGACAACTAACCCCAATATGTAAATGGACCAAAACTACTCAGAGTGTGAGACCCTGTGACCAGCTGTCCATTTTGTGACCATTTTGGGTTCATCTTGGGTGTAGCCCTGTCCGGCTCCTGTGTGGCCCAACGTGTATCTTTTAAGGCCTTTTAATAAATACCTACTTTATTCTTTAACTCCATCTAGTCTCTGTTCCAGATCAGCCTCTCAAGGCATCAGCAAGGCCAGAGTTTGGAAAAAGTGTCTCATTAGGCTGTCCCAACTCCCACACACCAGCAGTTCAATTCTGATTAAAGAGAGTCAATGTTTCCACTTTTAACTCTTAGTTTGAAGCAGTGAAAGGTCATCTGACCTTTAGGAAGAAGGTTTAGTGTTCCCTGAAGGCCAGGCTCCATTACTACATCTAAGGATGAATATCCCAAATCACTGCTTGGGTCTGAGCTTTTTCTTCTACTTGAGCCATGGTTATAAAAGATGAAATATGCTCTTAGTTTAATGGTCTCCTATAGGATATAGCATTTCCAGAGTTCTTTCCTGGTCACTCTTGTGCACTACAACTGTGTTGCTTTCAATCCTGGTCTGATCAACTAACTTACCTACAACACTTACCTCTGACATGACACACAGTGCCAGAAAAAAATCAGTTTGAAAGTTGCAGAAAGCCTAACTTTAGATACAGCATAACAGCATCTACAGCATAACTGTAGATCATTTAGTAAATGAAAACATAAATGGAGAGAGTGAATATTCTCTCTGAATGGAAACAAAAAGCCACTCCACATAATGGGATTTGAAGATGTTAAAGGTTTCTTGCTTGCTGAAAAAGCACTGCTTTTGGCTTTTTCCTTGTCTGGGTTGACTAATTGCCTTGGCATCTATTACTTTAGCTAGCAGTAAGGGTGCAGTTTTCGTGTTCCAACCTTTGCTCCCTTCCTGGTTAAATCATAAAAACACAAGACTGAAAGCATGCTTGCCTACACTATGTATATTGCAGCTGTTTTTCTTCTGTGCTCTGCTTTCTGTATATCATATAGCACTATATATGCTATGTAGTTGTCTCCTGTGCAAAAAGAAACAGACAGCAGAAGAGGAGTGTTAAATCCTTTCAGCATGCACTTAATGTACAAAGAGCGTCCTCCAAAATTGGGGCACCATCAATGTAAAGAGAAATAGATATGCTACCTTTCTCTTGGTCATGGTGTATTGATGGAGCTGAGAGGGACTAGTCCATTAAAGCCTCTTTTGCTCCCTTGAACTATTCACAAAGGAGGAATAGTGCTTTGATACTCAAAATTTGAGCTGAGAGAGGTCTTAATTCCTTCCTGCTGTTACGTGTACTTCTTTATGTTGCAGCATGACTACTGAGTCAGGTTTGCAGAGCACAGGTAGACTTCTTGTAGAAATCTTAAGTGGCACATCAGGGTTCATCTCCTGTAAAAAAAAAAAAAAAAAAAAGTGCATTAATATGGAGCAAAGCCTGTCTTTTGTGCTCCAGGAACCTACAAAGATAGATGTCTTAGAGGACTTAGAGGACTAGACAGATAGGAGAGAAAGGGAGAGGGAGATAGGCATGCAGGCAGGCAGACATTAGGAAATCTGTTCTTGACCTTCATATGCCAAAGAAATTATTTTTGTTTGAGGTGGGGGAAAGTCAACCCCTTAAGGGAAAACAGAAGAGGGGAGAGAGGTAATAAGGAAATGAGTCAGACACAAAGAATTGTTGGCAAATACAGGCACTTCCTAGTAAAGGAGGACAGTTTTCAGCTGATCTAATGTTAAAAACCACAGATAATATGTGCCTGGTTTTTGTTTAGTCCCTCTTGTAGCTAGAAATATTAGAATTTAATATGTGGGGGGAAAAGTGAGAAGGAAGACCATTTTCTCCCTCCTCTCTGCTTCTCCAAATCACACAGGGGAGCAAGATGAAAATCTGAACCACTGATTTAATTTGAGGGTTAGCTTTTTTTAAAAATTTTTTTCTTCCCCAGATAGGCACTTTGAGAAGTTGTTTCACTGTAACCATTTAAAAAGGTAAAACATGTGGTTTCTTCAGAGATGTTTCTAATCAGATTGAATTAACTTGTGTAACTGTATAAATACAATGATGATAACTGATATTTTATTTTAGATGTTATTAACCAAGGAAAGCTGAATTACTCTAGATTCATTGATAAATCCCTGAGATCCTTCTTGCTCTGGAATCTGCTGCATCTGAAAGAGCCACACAGTTCTTCACAATCCTTCCAAGCACTCAAATTAACTGCAGTCTGCAGAGCTGGTCAGCACCTTATCCAGATCCTAAACATTACAACCTAACCCGTGTAGGATCTATCAAAGCATAAAGCCTGTGGCTTATCACTAATGCTAAATCAAAGTTGCAGTTATGATCAGCAGAAACACTGGGGGCACCTGCAACTCAAGTAGAAACACTTTTAGTCAAAAATGAAGGAGATAATTTTGCTATCTTGGAAACAAACTATGAGTGGAAAACAGGAGGCTATGTACTCACAGAATACAATTGCAGTTAAGAGTGGCCAAAGTCAAGCTAATGAGGGATAAGTGTGAAAGATCCATAGTTTGTGAGGGAAGATGAGCTGTAGAAACACTGATTAATCCATTATTGTGTGGGTATAAGCCTTTGTTGAGAAGTCACTATCTTCAGCCACTAAGCATTTGAAGTTCTGCTTTTTCCTGTGAGATACTGACTGAATATACTGGTCTGAGTTTATACTGGTCTTGTCAGTCTGCAGAATCAGAAATTAGGGAGGCATCTCTGAGCCTTGGCTGCCAAGGTACAGAGGTGCTATAGACCTGGAAGGCAGGGCACCTTCTCCAACAGTGTCACTGGAATTTAAACAGTTATGTAACAAGGTGGTTTTTATTAATCTCACTGTCAATGACTGCATCCCCATTCCTTTGTGAGGTGGAAGGGGATTATTTCCTTATTAAATATATATACATATACTTAATTTCTAGTGCAATTTCAGTTGTATCAACTCGTCCACATCATTTTAACAATGATGTCTACCGCAGACTCTTGGCTGGCCTGAGAGGGAGAAAACTAAACTGCAGTGCATAGGTCCTTTCTGCCTTTCAATGACATCTGTTTCATAGGAGGTCAGACCAGGATAGCCTCTATTTGATCCTTTTGCCTTTGATCTACTAGCATATGAGCTTGAGCCATTGTCTTCTTTCTTAGGTACAGCTATGAGGAGGTATAATGCCCAAATGAGGAAAAATGTGCATAAAGAAGGACATTTTTAGACTTCTTTCCTTGAAGACACAAACGTCTCTCTGTACAGAGTTTGTCAGGGGCTAAGGTGAGACATTTTTATCACACCTCATGGTTGAAACACTGGTGAACAAGTCTAGTTCCATTCTTTATTCCATATGTTTCTATTAGGGGTGTTTCAATACACTTTTCAATATACATTTGCAATATTGATGTCTCTCTGGAACTGAAACAGTGTTGATCCTCAGTTTTGTTTTGGATGTCAGACAGAATGAGGGCAAAACCCGCCAAGCAGCACACTTTCCCACTGTCCTGGATGTTGCTAAGATGTACCTAAATAATACCTGATGACAGCTTTGTAAGGATACCTACATGTGGAAGTATCCTCATGGAGACCTCCTCACTGGAGGAAACCCACAGCAACCACCTAATTCCACTGCAATTCAGAGTAAGAGAAGCCAGTATTACTGATTGCTCCTACTGGATGCTAGTAGTCAGCCCAAAAAGCCTCAAGGCTAGAAGGCCAGAAACAAACCTAAACAAGAAATTAGCACTGACATTATTCAATATGTATTATTATTTTGTATTACAAACTCATTTCAAAATGGAAGAGAGCTCAAAATGCATTTTCAGTTATATGTATAGGACAACTCAGCTGTGTGCTTTCTGTGAGCAGCACCATAACCATTTTGCTTGGTTTTGTTCCTTCTATTAGATGATTATTATAAATTCTGGCAAGTAAACCTTCTAGAGAAATTACTCCAGGTACAACTAGTTAATCCATTTATTGGTTATCTGAAAGTATGCAGCATTAGAAATTCCTCCCGTTCATCCCTTTTTGTTTCTGACAGGATATACAATGAAACACCACTAGATGAAATTCGAGAAGTTCATTCACTATTGTCTTTTTAAGCAAGTTTGGTGGTGGAAAAAGTGAAGCAAATGACTATCACCAATAGAAATATTCCTTCAGCCTTTATAAGTAACCTTATGCTGACAGGATTCATCAGACTTGTGACACAACAGGGAGTAGTCTCTCTAGACGAAATAGCAATCCCCAAAAATATTTAAAACTTTTTAGGAAACAAGAGGTTCATTTATTTACTTCAGACATGCTCCAAAGCACTTCAGAGACCAGAGAGAAAAAAAATCTTGCAGTGTGCTTCTTTCAACATTCTATTATCTGTCATCACCTGGGGTATTGCTTGATCTACCATCTTGAATAATTTTGTAGGTGGAGATAGTATTAGTATTAACAGGATTTCTGAGCAAAGATGAAGGATGCCAATGTTGGTGTCTTCCTGTAAAGCTTCAGATAAAATTTTTGATTAATAAGTATTACCCAAGGCTTTCAGAAAGAATCACATGGATGCTTGACCTGTAAAAGAATCAAAAGGTAAAGTATTTCTAAAACAAGATATACTGGAGAAAATAATCAACCAGCACATGCATTTTTGACATAGGTGCACGTTAACTAGAATTTTACTACAGACCACCATTTGATAGACAGTTTTGTTTTTAGTCATACTTGTGTGGGCTTGCTGAGGACAGTAGATTAAAAAAAATCTGAAGGGTAATTTGTTTGAAAAGTACATTTGGCCCCATTTATTCACATTGCTATATTTACAGATATATTTTCAAGAACAAATGCATTGTCAACATCTAAATTGAAATTTGTTGAAATATGGGCATTACTGTTCCATTTTCACTGAGGGCTTGTGTCTCCACAGAGGCACACAGCTAACCTGATCTGGGGGTTGCACAGAATGATCTTAGCTTTTGTGGCTGAAGTCTCAGTGAGCCAGCTCCTTTCTGTGGAATTATTGGGACACTGCCAGACAGCACTGCAATGAAATTATCACAGGGTAGGTAGAGATTATGTTATCCTCACTGGGCCCTAATTTTACATCTTTGTTTGAGCACAAACACCATATTCAGAACTGACCTGGTGCATGCCTGACCAGCAGCTACTTGCCTTGTCCTTTCTTTCTTGAGCAGTGGTAACTGAGCATTGCCTGAGGTGGATGAGTGGGCTCGTGGACTGTACTCCTATGAGTATGCTGCTGTAACAAGCACTCATGGAGTGTCAGCCTGAAAGAGCTGCAAGTCTCATTCAGCAGACCAGTAGCCCCATTACCTTTAGACCATTTACTTGGTAAAATAAGGTGGTCCATGTCTGGCCTGTTTAGTCATGTTTTTAAGGGTAAGCAGTGACTGCCTTGGAATGGAAAGTGTTGCTGTTAAAGATCTCCTTATACAAGTCAGCAGGACAGCCAATCAGATATGTGGCATTTCCATGGGATTCTGGCTTTAGGGCTGCCTATCAAATGGATCATTAATGAGTCAGGTTCTGGCAAAAGCACTGGAAAGCCTCAGGAGAAAATGGGGAGATGAGCTGGCATTTCTGTTATTGATGTCGCTACTTCTAGCCATGAGTTTCACAAAGTGTAAAGGGGAAAACAGCCAACAAAAGGCAGGAGTCATTCTTGAGTAACTTCCCCAGAAACTTTGTCAATGAAGGGCTCTTTTCCAAATATCTCCGAATAAGAACTATCTGCTTAAGGTCCTTCTCTATTTGGGTTTTATTTCCCAAGATGGCAAAGAAAGCCACACTAGCCATATGGCATGACCCTATGGCATCTGTCTCATCCACTCTAGCTCTCCTTCCATGCCTAGGAGACAGAGGCTGGAGCCAAAGATACACTCATTTGCCTACTCACGTGGTAATCTTTTACAAAGGGTAAGTTAATAAATTAAGGTACATAACAGAACCAAAATAAAAACCAAAAGAGAAAGGCCAGAGGCACCATGACAAAAAAAAAATCCCCAAAAGAAAAGAAGTAGGGAAGGATATTAATGGAGGGTTGATGAAGGAAAGAGTAGCATAAGAAGAAACAGCAGAAGGGAAAGGTGACTTCAGGGTGATGTGGTGGAGAGTACAGAAAAAAGAATGAGAAAGAAAACACACCATTGCAATATCCTACTGATAACTAAATGAAGTAAAATCAATATCTCAATTTTACTGTTATGTTCTCTAAACAGATAGAAAATTCATTCTCTCTGTTAAGGTCTTAAAAAATCCAGCAACACTGCCTAAAGGCATTTTTTCCTCTTTTAACTAATTACAGAATTTTCTTGTTAGTTTGAATATAAATTAGAGAATTCCCATGAAGAGTCCTACATGCATAGCACTAAGTTTCAGAGCAAGGTAAGAGTAGAAACATTTTGGAAAAGGATTATTTGGACTATATAAGGCAGTACTAGTATCTTAACAGATCTTTAGCAGAGATTCTTTCTCTGTTAAATAAGTAATGCTCCATCAATCTGCAATTACTTCTACTGATGTAATTACTGCTACAGAGAAGTGACAAGGTCAGTGTTAGGCAGCATTTTCTTTTATACATCTTTATTCACTGCAGGGAATTCTATTACTTGTAGCCCTTTCTGCAGAGGATTTTGGGACAGGGCCTCTTGATTATGAGGCATTCTGAAGAGGTCTTTTCCCTTTTGCAGACTTATGGGACAGGAAAACTGACCTGAAACTCCATCTGATTTCAAGACTTTCTCTCTAGGATGAAAGTTCAAGTAGTCTAGTTTTTCTACTGTCAAAGGCAACATAAAAATGGAAACCCAATCCTTATAATCTCTGTATCAGTTGCAGAAGTGTTGGACATTGTCACATCTCATTATTGTCTTTGGTTTCTCATACTCATGTGTTACCTTTGTATATTGCACAATGATCATGTTGTTGTATCATTTTTATAGTTATTCTAGAGAAACAAAACTGCCCCAGAAGTTGGTGCATTTGCTGCTAGAGTTTCCAAAGCAATTCACGTTGTCTTATATCAATCATGAGCACATAAATCATGTTCAAGTTAGAGATGCTAAAGAATTCAGAATTTGACCATGAACATGGTATTCATTTTGTCTCATATAGCAGAGTCTACTGAAGCATCTTTCACTACTATACCACCTATCCATCTCCACTGACATAGCTGGAGAATGGGAGATGACAAGTAGGCCCCTAAAGAGGGGACTCAGATGCACCATATGACAGAAACAGAAGTTAAAAGGTAACCCTGGAAGAATGAAGGATATATTGAATCTTTTGGTTCAAGTAGTTGCATCATGCACCTTACTCAAAATAAAATTAACTCTTCTAGTTTTGATTTTAGCAAAAAAATGAAGATAATTACCATGGGGGACTTTCTTCTGACTTTGTGCCCTGAAGATGAGCTTCCAAGAAGCAGCTCTGAAAGGTTCCTCACCTTGGGGCACTAATAAATTCTACCTTCTTTACTCGTTCCCATACTTTCTAAATGTTTATTTATGCATGTTCACTCAAATAATGTGATTGTCTGAACAACACACTCACAGGAAACCAGCCTAAAAAGAATAACTTTACTTTTTGGCTACATCTGAGAAGATATTTTAGAGAACTTAATGGTGTTTAACAGTTAGGTTTATGAAAGACATTACTTGAAATTTGACAGTAATTTTCAACTCAGTAAGAAGCTGAACATAAGTTTCACTAATGGTTTCTTTCTTTTGTTGAGTCATCTGATCGCACCTGATTTCCTTTGAATTTTGGTCTTTTCCAGTCTGTGTTATACCTCCTTCCAATAGTACTGTATGAAATGCTGACCAAGAATGAGCTTTATTATGAAGGTTTTGTGTGGCTAGGACATCAGCAAGCCAAAGACTTTCAAATTAGGCCCTATAGAAAAGAGGCTTCCCTGTTAACGTGTTACTGAGACATGTCTTTCTTGAAAACTCCATCACAGATAACTGAGCAATGGTCTCATGCCATTAAGCTGAACAATTGGAGGCTTTGTCTCTGTTACTTAGAGCTGCAGAGTGTTTGGATGTTTGGAAATACTGCACAGATTCGCATCAGTAAGAGAAAAACAAGCAGATGCAAAGGATGAGGAAAAGCATTTACAGTGTTTGTTAGCATAGAATCTTTCTGATGCACCTCAGAATCTTTTCTTCAGTCACCTTTTCCAGGTGTGCCTGGATGAGGGGATGCACACAAGATGCTTGTCCATTTCCAGGCTTATGTACCAGCTGCAGCAGCAAACTGAGGAACTCTGTTGTTCTAGAAAAACACAAGCAATACTTCATTGGTGTGAGAAAGGCCCAGTTATATTGCTTTCAGCACAGCTTGGACGATTTACATTGGCTACAGAAAATCTTGCACAGTGAGCTCACATTCTCATTGCAACAGAGAAGCACAAAATATGAGAAAAGATTGGGGGGTTTGTGTCCCCATAACCATAATTTTAAGTGGTTCTCCATGAGAAGGAAGGTGCTGTTTCAGGAACAATTTATGATTTCTGAGCAATTTATGAGCATACATATCTGAACAGGAAATTGGTTCAAGACACAAGTTATCACTGGCAAACCTCATTTATATGCAGCAAAAATATCACCTACAGCTTTCCTGAGATTGGCCCGTACTCAACATGCCTTCACTGATTACGTGTTGCCTGCAGCTCTGTTTTGATTGCACACACTGTATCTCCAAGCTCTCTTTCAGCGAAGGGTTACACAGAACATGTTGTTCCATAGGAACCTCCTTTTGACAAGGAATCTGTCATCGCTGTCGTGTCTGTCATACCAGACATAAATCAGTGTCAATATACCGCTCCAAAAATAGTCTGGGCCTGCTTTACCTTCAGGCAGGCTTAGTTGGCACACACTGCCTCTGTCCCAAGACCCAGGGAGAGGCAGGTGCTCCTTCTGCTCTGCCGAATTTACGAACATTTTTCAACTGAAAAAGTAAGTTCCGTGGAGAAGCAAGATCTTCCTGCATTTGACCCTGGGAGGTTTTTTTCTTTTCCTTTTTGGCTTTGTGCATCTTATCAGTGGCTCTTTATGCCTTTACAGTCTAACTAATTGATTCCTTTCTCTTGTGACGCTTTTGTAATTGGATTGTAATAAATTATACCCTGCTGCTTAAGAATGCATCAAATACTGTTTTAACTTGTCCAATGCAAAGAACTGAGAACTAGAGACTGGATCATAAAGCATCATAGAATTTTGCTGGCAATAAACAGACACTTATCAATAATTCTGCTGTCACTTACATCTACATAAATCCAGTATGACTCCACTGGCCTCAAGTACTTTCTCAGCATTTACACCAGTCTGAGTGATGGCAGATTTTAACTCTTCATTCCTGTGGTGAGATAGATGGACTCCAGGCCAAGATACACAGACTGTGTTGGGAAAGCAGTGAGTAATGCTACACAATAATTTGAAGAGGCTAAATTAAAAACAGTGATGGTTGCCTGAGGATGCTGTATTCATAAAGAGGATGGCTAAGAAGTACTCTTTTACCTAGTACCTAGTATTGCAATGAGTCTGTGCCATGGATAACACCAGAAGTTTTTACATATATTTCCTAAACTTGGTAAAGTATTATTTCCTATAATAACATGATTAAGATAGCAAAAACAGGCAAAGACCAGACTTTTCTCAAGAGAGCAATTGTTTTCCCTATCACTGTGAGTCAATCTGGTCTCCGGACTGCTCCAGTCTCCTCTCACTGCAGCAGACTGGCCAACTGCGCCAAATTATGTGTCAAGGCTTTTGGCAGTGCAACCTATTTCCCACAGAACACACAGAGAATTGCACTCTTCATTTAAGTCACTGACTGGACTGGAACCATTGAACTCTTTTATACAGGATAGAAAAGCTCCTGTTTCAGCTGTTCTTTTGCATGGGGACTTCTTTTTTTCATTATTGTGGCCACATACCACTGGCAGTTGTACAGATTAAAAACAATGCTTTAATCCACACAGCCCCTTGACAGTACTGTCCACACATCCTAGGAGTAAACATTTTTACTCAACTGCTTCACAATTTTATTTAAATAAAAATTCCTAGAAAGTTGATGGAATGTTCTGTACTGCTTTACCTGCAACAAGAAAGTGCAATCATTCACTTCATGTGCCTATTTAAAATCCCGGACATGAATCATTATGACTGACCCATATAGAAGCAAGGAGGCTCAAAGCCTATTTTCTTTCCCTCTCTAAAATGCCAACAGAAGTGTAGGTTAACAGTGACTCACGTTAATCTTAGCTGAGGTGGTTGAACCTTGAGAATCCAAAGAATGACTGTTGCTCCATACACTAATTGGAGATCCATTATAAAGGCTCCCTTCAAGTGAGGAGTGTACAGGCTGCTACCTCTGTCATCCTGGCAGATATTCTTGGTGGCACATGCTGGAAATCAGGTCTCAGCTAGGGAAACCTGACCACAAGATGGACTGCTGCTGTAGACCCAGACCTTTTCTCAACAAGGACCCAGAAGGGCAGGAAGTTTGGGTGTCAGTGGTTTAGAAGTGGCATCCTATGGTGCTAAGAGCAGAACTGTGTCCATAAGGAGTGCATTTACAACTTTTTTTCTGATCCCTGTAGTTCATGTTCCTTGGCTTTAATTTAGGACATGTGGAAAAGTGCACAGATACTGTTGATATATCTGGCACAACTCTAGATTGAGTGTGAGGGTTTGCTCTGGAGCCACAAGGTAAAAATTCAACCAGTTTCTATGCATTTCTTGGTCCACCAAGATTCGCAGCAGTGCCTACATGATACAGATGTGTTTTTTTGAAGGTCTGTAGTTTTGTCTTGCATAATATTCAGGTCTGCATTTCTAGTTACTGCGTCTAATTTAGGAAGATCCTCTGATTTTCTATCCACTTTATGTATATCTTGGAAAATAAATGAAAACAGGCATGACTCAAGCAATAAAAAATTCTAAATAAGGAAAAGACAGGCACTTTTGGAGCATTTAAATGAGAACCTGATACAGGCAGAAAAAATGGGTCTAATAAATAAACTTCCTATGCACTGAAAGATCAAATAGAATAAAAAGCTGAGCAGTTAATATAACACATATTTATTGCCTATGCTGTAGAATAATGGCACTTTCCTTGCAGGCAGAACAATCAAGAATAGTCTGAAAAACTTATCACTCAATGCTTTATAGATTTTCCTCCATTGTTCAGATTCATATGTAGCCATATCTTCAAGTCTTGACCTACATTATAGTCACTCCCAGCTAAGAGAAAATTGACACTAGGCCTATATTGTCACTGGTGCTAGACCATACAAAATATTAAGGTTGGTGTTCTCACAGCTGCTGTTTCTCAGTAGGGAATTTCATGGCCTTTTGAAGTAATTCAAGGTCTTGTTTACAGTGAAGTTCAAAAGACAGTCATGCATCTAAACTACTTACACTAGTTTGAAAACGCTGCTCTAGAAGAGCTAAAGTGAAGTCACAGGAGCTTTGCCAGAGAGATGCAGGGTTTCAGATGGGAGCCCTATAGAAAGCACTGAGTTTATGAGCTGAAGTGAGGTTCCTCTGACTGCCAGCCTGCCTCATGCCCTGGCTTGTGTCTGACAGCTGTGCAGCGCTCTGTCTCGTGTATCACCAGCAGAGATCTTGGAGCGGGATCTGTGCTGACAGTCCTGCCGGCACCGCTCAGGGCTAGGTGTGTGTCACTCCTCTCTCACAGCAGGGCTGGCTATACTGCATGGTCAGTCGTCAAAACTTGCTCCAGTGAGTAAACAGAGCCCGAGAGATTTGCAAGATTCACCGGCAGGTGTTATCAGTGTTACTCCTCTGTTTTAATGAGCACACTCCAAATATGGCAGATGTTACTCCAACAGCTCCTGAGCTTCTTGCAATGTCATGCACAGAGCCAGGCCTTACTGGACAGAAATATGAATTCTCATGTCAGGCTTCTTTCTGTTTCTGGAAGCCAACTCAATGTAATAGTCACCCTTTTGATATTCATAAATAAGTTAGCGCAGCATTTTCCCTGTTGGAATTAACTGAGTCCCTAATTACAGTGACAGAGAGCTATTCTTTCATGGTCTAATTAGAATATTGAACTACTGTACATGTCCTCCACTAAAACCCATGTATGCCTGTGTGAACATTCTTTAAAAAACAAAACCAAAGCATCAATATCACACTTTATCTCAAACTTATGGGCTTATGTGTTGGTTAAAGACAGGAAAAAACTTCTGTATGTCCTACCATGAAGGTATTTTCCGTGAATTGGGCCATAAGATTGCAATTCTAAGCAGCCACACAATTAATTCTTCAGTTATGCAGTCCAATTAGGACAAATGCTTCCTTTCTAGTTTAATTAGAGATGGGTAAGCTCGTTTGAGCTTATTTGTATAAAATATGTGCTCATTAAACAAGGCCTGGATTTTGTTCAGCTTGTTAGAAATGTTGTAAAAAAAGAGCTTTCTCACACTGGCTCTAGTCTTTTTAACCCTTTAAAGACCACAAATCTGACAGTCTATCAGTTACCCTCAAAGCACAGTATACTCGTTTCTCCCAGAAAAAGAAAAAGGGTGATTGTACTACAGTAGGAATATTTGTAAACTCCAAGCTGCCATGCAGATAAACATCTGCCATAGTCAGATATCACTTGTTATGACATCCCTCCCTGGAGGCTAGTGCAATTTATAAAGAGTTTGTAGGGTTTGGGAATCTTTCTTCAGAGGTCCCCAGCAGCAGAATGAATGAGAAACTTTGTGCCTGACACATAACCTGTCTGCTGAGAGAAGAGCAGGGGACTTATGAACTGACATTTGGATACTTCTGTGGGGCATGAAGTAGAAAGATTTACATGAAAACTACATTGCATGAAGCGACAAAGGGCACAAAGTCAGTTGAAATGTCCCAAGGATAGGCAATGCCAATGATTTGAGCATACTGTTTCTTGCTTTTCTCCTCTTATGTTAATTGTTTCTTTTGTGAGCTCATCTATTCAACAGAGAGTATGTGGAAGTGAAAGCGCATGCATGAATCTCATGATGAAAAATGCCCCAAAGCAGGACATAATTTATTCAAACCATACCTTCAGAAAATCAAGCACTCCATCCTTCTGATCAGGGCAGGTTTTCTCCTGACATGCTTCTTCAGCCTTGGGTCTTTGAAGCAGAAGGGAGGGAAGATAGAGCCACCTTCCAGGCTACATGTGGGCACAGAGAAATGAAGGCTCACCAGACAGAGCTGAAAGCTCCCTAACCTTGGCAGAAGCCAGCACAGGGGCAACACCAGAGTAAGAATCTCCCAGATGGCTAAAAAAGGCAAAAGGGCAAGCTGTCAAAAATTAAAGTCTAATTTATCCCTCTTGGAGCCACACATTATCCAACACTGTCAGTAAAACGGACAGATGCAAACTACAGGCTCACACAAAGTGGTAGATGGCAGCCTTGGCCAAATGAGTTCTGGGGCATGACACAATTATCTTACAAATGCAAATCCACCCCTTTTCTCCTGCACGTGAGGGGGATTAAGCATGCAACAAGTGTGCATTCAAATATTGTGTGCACAAACACAGCTCTTGCCCTTTGAAATCCTAGCCCTGAAAGCCTCTAGTTTCTGCTGTAATGCTTAGAGCCTTGGTTTCAGAGGCACAGAAGGAGAAGAAAGCTTAAGTGGGGTTCCCAGGTGATTTCTACATGACAGAAAATAGCCCACAGACTAAAAAAAGCTTGGATTTGGGGTCTGGACCCCATTGTTCAAAGGCTGAAGGAAGATGGCATGGCTCTGGAGTCATGACTGTCTTGGCTTGAGAGCTGCCTGCAGCCATTTGCAGGTACATGAAATCTCTGAATCAGAGGGGAAATGTAGCATATATGCAAGATGAAACTCCAGGCTGTGCATTTGGGGCCAGTCTGCTGAACTTAATGGAAACCTGGCCTTCAGAGGCCATATGATGTCACAGCAATGAACACGAGTCAGCCCTACAAGCAGAGGTTTTGGCTGTCTCCAGGGCTCAGTGCTGAGCTTCCTACTGCCTCAACCCACACTCTCAGGATTGCCTTGTGGGTGATATATGGTGTGAAATAAAGACACTACGATTTTCGTAAGTTTATTTAATTCCTGCAGATTTACAATGACATCATGGTATTTATGATCTTGTATTTTCACAGGTGTCACTTCATCATCTCAGTCTGAACAGTTGCTTCATTAGGTTTAAATGGGATGGGGTGGAGGGGAAATGCTGATTTGGAGCTGGGACCTACTGGGACCTGTCATGTTGTACTAGGAAAGTAACCAAATACAAACCTTTTCTCAGCCATGTATCAGAGGAAAATAACAGCATGATTTCACTTTAAGGGTATATGCTGGTCCCAAGATACTTTTTCATTTCAGAGGAAGATTTCCTAAATAATTAGCCAAAATGCAAAGGGGAGACCTATGTAATTGGTAACCTGAAGAACTAGTGCAGAGCTATTTCCTCTTTTCTCTCTTGATGGGCAACTTTTAGCAGAAACTCTACTGACAGACAACTTGTAGCAAACAGAAACACTGACCATGACCTAAGGAGTGGAGGTCTCAGCAACAATGACAGAAGGGGAAGCTCTTCTGGAAGAAAGCAAGATGAAATTTTCTCTTGTTTCTGCAAATGAATTATACTTTCCCACAAAGGACATATTTTTTCTCCTATAATTTTCTGCTGTGGGAGCAAATTGAATCATAGGGATCATTTTACTGGAACTGTGCATGTCCCTTAAAGTTGGACTTCAAGTACTTCACAACAGAGTAATAAAATACGTAGGCCAAGAAAAGAAGAGGAAATAAGACAATAGAGACATGTCTCCTGTTATCTAGAAGACTTTCAGAATTTTTTTTTTTTTTTGTTACGTACTGTACAGGGATCCATGTAGTGTTAGTATTACCATGATTGCTAAACATAAGTCTAAGTCATTTCAGCTAGAGTTCCTCTGACTCCCCTTTCTGAACACTGGCAAGCCATTGTGACTTTATTTCAAACCAGACCTGTGTGTCAGAGAAGTGACTGGCCTAACTCCCAGCTCACATGTGCCTTTGTCCTTGTTTTATCTCAAACTTCACTGTAATTGACAATATCCTCAGAAAAGATAGAATAAAAATGTGTAAAATGTTTCCTTCTGATTTTCAGGTGGTATAAGATACTATACCTGCTATAAAATACAATGAAGTGTGTCCATACTTTGTCTTCCCTAGCCCAAATCCCATGAACTGAGAGAGGAAGGACACAGTTATTCTAGCTGACACTTGCCCAAATATACTAAATTTACCTCAGGCAATTGCCTTCTGGGTAAAAAATCCTTTGAGCACTCACACAGCCCAGAGAGAGCACGAACAACTGTCCTGTCATTATGCCAAGCACTTGGAACAGGAGCTATGCCGTGTGTCACATTAAGGAACATTTACAATTGCAAGAGGTTAAAGGTGGAAAGGGAGTGTGGATGACAGAGATACCTCTGGAATTTGGCTGACAGATCACAGGGAAGCCTGAGAGGTCAGTAAAAAGCTAAGAAAAGCTCCCAAAGTGATGAAGAATATGCTTGCCTACACCTGCTGGATTTTCTGCGTGTCCTAATATATCTGAGATTGAAGGGGATATTTTTCATTAGAGACAGAGGGCACAAGCATCTCCCCATCATTGCACTGAACAAAGAGGTATGAAACTGCTATGTCTGTGCAGCTGTTAATGAGGTTGTGACTGTGGCCAAACCTGAGTTACTGACCAGGGAATTTTTCAGGTACTGCTATTGATTTTCGGCAGTGTGTCAAAGAGGATGCACAGCTCTTTTCTTGCTATCAGACAGCAGGACTCTCCCTCAGCAGAGATTCTTCATGAATCTAATCAGCACTAGGATATGGTAGATAAACCTTGCATTACTAAAAGAAGGGATAAAATTAGATGGCAGGAACTAATAATCATTTTTTACAGCAGAAGCTGGTCATCAGTGGAGCCAACAGGGATTTCACATTTGGAAGAAGAAGTGAAACATATTTTATCTGTTATTTAGGAGGTAGAAATAAAGTCTGATTAAAAAGAACTGCAGAAAGGCCTCATAGAATTAAGCCATAAAGGAAGAAAATGGCAGATGAAATTCAGTGTAGATAACTGTAAACTGCATGTCAATGAAAAAAGTTCCAGCTTAATGTACACTTTGAGCAGCTCTGGTGAGACTGTTTCTCTATGGAAATAAGATCTTGGTTTTCTCAGAAAAAAACCCTCAACCACTATTCTATATAGGTTATAATTTTTGTGCTTGGAATTATTTGAGAAAATAAAAATAGCGTAATAGAACATGTCACAACCTTTGTTCTCCAACACTTTGAGTACAGTATAGTCTCTTAAGGACATAGGAGAAATGGAGAAGGCAAAGAGAAAAACAACAGGAGTGGTCAAATGCTATTGTTGAAGAAAGAATTAAACTCGAGATCTATGGGAAAGGCTATTGAGGCTTTTGTTGTTAGCAGTTCCTAATAAGACAATCAATGCAACAGAAAATAAATAACAAAGGGAAAGTGTTCATCATTTCCTCTGTAGCAGGAACCAGGGGACATCAAATGAGATGTGTGCAGAAAACAAAAAGTACCTCTGCAGGGTACTCAAGAGAAAGGGCATCAGGGCAGTGGGCATATTAGGTGTGCAAGGTTTCAAGAAAGAATTGCACAGATTCAGAGAAGAAAAATCTGATGGGAGGCCAGTGCTTACGAAGGCCCAGGAATTACTGAACAGCTTGTCATTGGATGTTAGGAGAGTGGTCAAGAGAAATATGCCTCTTTACAAAACACCTGGCATCAGACACTGCTGGAGACAGGATGTTAGACAAGGTCAGCTTTTCATTTGATTTTTTTCCTAAGATTTTTGTCACCTTTCTGTTTGCAACATGCCACAAACTATCCCTCTGGCACTCCTATGATACAGCTGCAAATGCTTTTCTACTGTCACAACCAGGGTGATTTAGATAGCTGCTAGCATGTGAAATCTGCTCTTATCCTTGAGCTTCAGTAGAGTCATTCCTCAAACCAAGCTGGTATGGGGTTAACTTCAGTGTAGCAGACAGTGATTTCTGTGGGACATGGTTTAAAACCATATATCTGTTTAATAATTTTTCTGAAAAAATGAAAGAAAAGTATTCTGACTTTGCCGAATGCAGATTATCACATTTATGTATTTTAACTGCAAGAAATCATACCACCAGGCAAACAGAAATATGTATGGTAGCTAATAACTCTTCCAAGAATTTTAACCAATACTGTCTCTGTTCCATGTTTCAGACTGAGTTTTTTCTTTCCAATTAGCAAGTGCTGGCAGGCTTCTTTATAAACAATAACATATTTATTTTTAAAATTTTTATTTATTTTAGGCAGATAGGCCAAGAATATGTCTCCCTTTACGTAACTGGATAGTTCTTACCTAGCAAGAGATTGGTTCCTGAATTAGAAGAAATTTTTAGTCACAGGAAAAATCTTTATCCATAGTAAAACTTGGGAAAAGAAAATGGCAAATCTGGATATTAGTAGTCTGGATGAATTAAATAACTCAGTCTTGCAAACAGACATGATCATGTTTCTAGACTGTTTCATTATTTGTTTTTGTCAGGGTGTATTTAATTATCTTCTTTTCAATACCAGTGTTAAGCCTTTGAAGAGATTATTATTTTATGCATAGGATCCAAAATTATGGAAAATAACTGTGAAGTAGGGAAATATACTGAAGATAGAGTCTGCAACTTTGAAAGAGCAGTTACTGCTCTCCAAAAACTAGACTGCTTTGAGGAGTTGAAACAGAAAAGTCAGGAGTTATAGGCAGTTTGCCTGAGTAAGACATGAGATCCTCCTGTCTGTAGGTGACAAACACTTCATGGAAAGTCAAACTCTCAAACCTCCCTCCATTGTCTCATGGGCTGAGATGGCTGTACAAGGCTGCTCCTCAGCCTCTCTGACCAGGACAAGAAAATAATAATAAATAAAATAAGAAAATAAAGAAAACAAGCCAAGGCCAAGAAAACAAGCCCAGAATAAGGTGTTGAGCCAGAGGACATGCTCCACCCTGTGAACTGCTTACT